>JAODKN010000008.1:24051081-24062814 GCA_026774425.1 Petrocephalus zakoni | reverse complement strand
CCCCCCCCCCCCCCCCCCCCCCCCCCCCCCCCCCCCCCCCCCCCCCCCCCCCCCCCCCCCCGACAACTTGGGTCAGGGTGGTTCCTCACTTTAGCTTTTGCTGACCCAAAAATCCAACAGCCCACCAGAAAGATAGCTGATATGCCAGGCCAGACCGCCAGTACAGACCTGTCCTGGTATGAGAGTTGGGTCATATGTTCAATTTTAGATACTATACAGCGGTTCTGGCCCTCTAGAAGCAGCCTACTCGGATTTAGGCTAGAGTTTACAGAGAATGGGAAATGATACACAGATAACATCCCGTCACTGGCATTTCAGAGTAGAATTATCAGACTTACTAAACACCAAATAGAACAATACAATAGCAGTGTGCAGCTTGGCTTCTGTGAATTCAAAACTTATCCATGCTTCAGGCCAATTTAAGAGGTAGAATTGGGACCTACCCAGTATCTAATAAAATGATCACTGAGGGATATCATCCTGCCTCATGTATTTTCAGTATATAAAGCAGGAGCTATAAGGAAGCCAGGTAGAAGGCGTTCTGAGCTACCTGGGGGATCCAGTGAAGCGATGAGCATATGCAGGTGACTGCAGTCCGTGACAGAGGACACTGTGACCCGAGCTGACCTACAGGCCTCCTCGGCCAGGACGTTTCCCCACCCCCAGCTGACCAACAGGCCTCCTCAGCCAGGACGTGGCCCCGCCCCCAGCAGACCTACAGGCCTCCTCAGCCAGGACATGGCCCCGCCCCCAGCTGACCTACAGGCCTCCTCAGCCAGGACGTGGCCCCACCCCCAGCTGACCTACAGGCCTCCTCAGCCAGGACATGGCCCTGCCCCCAGCTGACCTACAGGCTTCCTCAGCCAGGACATGGCCCCACCCCCAGCTCACGCACCAACCACAGAGAGTCTCATGACTGTTTCCTTTAGATGTTGTAATGAAATCTACTTCCTTAGTGAAGTTAACTAATCTAACCTTTTATACAAATGTGAATTTGCCAAAATAATATCTCATAGTATTGTGCTTTTGTCCAAATCTATGGCATTTCTGGAGTTTTCCAGAAGTACTAATGGTAGACTAACAGTACCTAGGATGTTAAATAAGAATAATTGTGAGAGTTCATTGGTCTAAACGGCTGTGTGTCTGTGTGCATGTCACGCCCATGTAACAGTGAAAGACATACAATTCAATCCATCCATTTGTCGAGCAACTTGTTGTCCAGCACAGGGTCACTGTGTAACAGGAAAGTAACACTGTATTATGAATACGTGTAAACAAGTGGCATTAATAAAGTTTCACCTACTTAAAGTAATTAAATTAATTTAAAAATGTAACAAAGCACTTGTGTTCCATTAGAGAAGGTTAATTCTTCAAATGAACCTAAAGTATTATTAGCCTTTCTTTGTCCAGAAACTGGTTACACAGCACAGGGCACCTGTGTAACAGGAAAAACAAATTACAAATATTTCATTTTAAATCAAGAAGCATAATTTACTGTATATTTAACATGGGGGAGCAGTCTTTTTTGAGACGGGCTGTTATAAACCCTGTGTGTGGGAGCATGGTGGGAGGGGGGGGGTGTCAGCTTGTGACGCAGTGATGCTCTCCTTCATCCAGCAAGCAGCATGGTCAGAGATTACCTCACACAGAGACCCCGTGGCCCCCTGACATTTGCAGTACTGTGCAAAGGCCGTCAAAGAACTCGTTTAAAGCTATTGATCTGGGTAGGACATGTATTTTTTGCTCAAAAGAACAAAAAACAGTAAATGAAAATTAACACGATAAAAGGGTGCAAGAATTTCTGAAAATTACTGATATCTTACCCCAGTACCCTTAAGTACCCCAGCCATTCCATGTATTTGTTGAATATCATCACCAGCTCATTTAATTAACTTAATTAACTTTATAATTACCATTGGCGTAATATGTAAATATTACATATTTATTATTTATTATAAATATTTATTATATTATAAGGATTTATAATTGTGTAAGAAATACCCGAGTGACCCTAGATAGGACAAGTTGTTTCAGAAAATGGATGGATGGAAGGATGGAAGGATGGATGGAATAAATACAATCACGTAAAATTTAAATTTTACTTTGCTATGTTTACCCATTACTATTAACAAAATCGTACGCCTTTAATTATGATTAATAATTGGAAGTGTTAAAGCTTCAATTACTTAATATACACCTTCCGCGGAATATTATTTTAAATAATTGCAAATAATAACGTAATTAAAAATACAACAAAACCTTGGTGTTCCGTTAGAGAAAGTTAATTCTTCAGATGAACCTAAAGTATTGTTCACCTTTAGTTACAATATATCACAAAAGGCCACGATCCCACCAAATCATTAATTTAGAAATGTACATCATTTTTAACCCTGATTTTGTATCTAAGTGAAAATCTTTGCCACTGTAACATGTAACAATGAATGCATTATTTTGCATTATTTTATAGTTTTGCTGTATTTTCAAAATCATCACTATATGCTCATACTCCAGACACCTTACGTGATTTAAATGGTACAAATTGCACCAATTTTCTGACACTGTGGTAAATTGTGCAAATGATTCATTTTAATTTAAAGGGTTATCGAGATCTTTCACATATATTCTTACTGTTTCTTTATTTTTAACATTTTGATCATCAGTAATAATAAATATGAAATATTATCGTCATGATGAATATTCATCATAATTTTGAAATAAATGTTCCTATCATATTTGCTCTAGGTTTTTACATTGTCTGTAGCCTATACTTTCTCAGATCTTGCTAAAGTTTCCAAAGTTTCATCAACTCTATACCGCCATCTATTGTTTTTCAGTTTCAGAAATTGACTCATTTTCTTAATTATTCCTCATTGGTCGAAAGTCAGCTGGTGAACGTGATTGATCGAACATAATTAATAATACAAACTGAGAAAAGACAGACAGCATCAGACATAATAAAAATAATCAAATTTGGGAGGGTATTTCAGCCTTTTTGTGACATATCTAGCGTGTCTGGGAAATGCCTGGTGTGTTTGTGTTTGGAAATGTGATGCTATTTTATTTAAATACACAATTAAAAATAAATTGAATCTTAAGTAAAAGTAAAAAAGTTATTAATTAAAATTAAATGTAAAAAATTAGTTCCCCCAATCAATTAAGGAGATAATTGGTGGGCATTTGTTTTATATACTACGGGCAATAACAGAACTGTTATTCACTTGTAAATTCATTTATTTGTGTAAATTAAATTAAATGAAATTAGAGGAAACATAAACGATTTAAGTCGATTTATTCTAAATGGTTGCACAGTCTACTGCAGCCTATTGATTAAGGGGCGCCTTACCTTTTATTTGTAAGACAATAACTAATATGAAATCAATGTCAATTTCAATTACTTATCATCCATGCTTGACAAAACATTCCATTAAAAATGTATATGTCCATGATAGCTATCATCATCATTATTATTATTATTATTATTATTATTATTGTTATTATTATTATTTTAATAATAATATTTTGTGATTTTGTTAACATATTCAGCAAAAGTGATATTTCATTTTCATTAGGCCTACATTTAAAATTTCAGTCAAATATTCTTTCAAGTTGTTTGTAATTAACAGTGGTAAATGTGCAATTTAACATTTCAGATACTTATAACTAAAAAATTATGATTTAAGTAAAAAAATTGTAAAATCTCCCGTAAAGAGGAGGACCCTCCCAACGGAGCGCGCTCATTGGTCTAGCTGGGTAGCTGTCCCAACGCTAAGACACGCCCCGGAGTGTTGAACTCAAATATATGTAGCCCGGACCCCTACATCAGCAACAAGTACCGCGCCCAAAGGGGTCTGTAGTATCCGGAACAGAGGCACACAATCGACATCTGTTTTTAGTTGCTATTTTTTATGTCGATATAGTGGACGTGTACACGGGATTTCGTTTTGCAAATAAATAAAACAAACGAATTAGCGCAACGAACTTAATTAAAGGGGAATCTGGAGTTTGAGAGCAACAGGATGGAGCTGTCGGATATTCCTTTCCCAATTCCATCCGCAGATGACTTTTATGACGATCCCTGCTTCAACACATCTGACATGCACTTCTTCGAGGACCTGGACCCCAGGCTCACGGTTCACGTGGGGCTGCTGAAACCGGATGATCACAGTCACAACGAAGACGAGCACATCCGAGCGCCTAGCGGACACCATCAGGCAGGCAGGTGTCTCCTCTGGGCGTGCAAGGCTTGCAAAAGGAAGACCACCAACGCCGACCGCCGGAAAGCTGCCACCATGCGGGAGCGAAGGCGACTCAGCAAAGTCAATGACGCCTTCGAGACCCTGAAAAGGTGCACGTCTACGAACCCCAACCAGAGGCTACCCAAGGTGGAGATCCTCAGAAACGCCATCAGCTACATCGAGTCCCTGCAGGCCCTACTCAGGGGACAGGAAGAGAACTATTATCCTGTCCTTGAAAACTATAGTGGCGACTCTGATGCGTCTAGTCCCCGGTCGAACTGCTCAGATGGCATGGTGAGAAACGGCAGCGCAAACCCTATTACATTACATTTAATTTAAATACAATTAACAGGCAACTCGCGCTCATATGTACAGACATCTGCCAATTACTGGACGTAACTTTCTTCGAAGCGTGTTATTTTTTTCCATTTTTCTCAGTCATTTTAACTGGCGCTGTAAACATTATAGACGTAAGCACTGAACACTGTGTTCTTAAAACGTTAACGGAGCCAGTTTGTTCCTTTCAGATGGACGTTAACGGCCCGACTTGCGCTTCCAGAAGCAGCGGCAGCTGCGATAGTGCATACTTCAGTGAAACTCCAAATGGTATGTTTGCGTTTATATGCACAGGAATGCTGTGTTGCCTTTTTGAGCGATATGTATTACCGTTGTAAATTGTATCGGTTTTTAACCCCAGTAAAGGTAGGCCTACCTTTTTCAGTGGAACTAACAAAACAACAAAACTGACATGAAAACTCTAACTAGTTTAGTTCAACAGACGCTTACAAATAAACTAGAAAACGTTTCATTAGATGTAGTGTAAAAGTTCCCTGCCGCGTCCTTTAACTCTAAGTGAGAAGTACAGATCAGCCGCAAAGTAATTCTTTTTTTTCCTGTAATATTCCCGCAGATTCCAGACATAACACGAGGTCAATCATTTCCAGCTTGGATTGTCTGTCGAGCATCGTTCAGCGGATCTCAACAGAGGCACCCCCATGTCCCGCAATCCAGGAGGGTTCCGAAGGCAATCCGTGCTCCCCCCAAGCGGGCATCATGCATGAAACGGGAGCGCCCACCCCGTCTCCGACCAACTGCCCCCAGCCGGCCCATGACCCCGTCTACCAGGTGTTATGAAGCAAAGCGGACGGAGCGTCGAAGAAAACTTAACATTCTTGATTATAAACCGATTCCTTAAAATGAAGACGAACTTACTTATTAAGCACAGGTGTGCTGTTTCTTAAAGCGAGAAGTACAATTATTAAACCGTCACCGGCCTTGTTCATATTATAAAATAAATACTCACACACATGCTCACGCTAGTATTCAGCTCGATATGCAGTCTAGGGCTATACAATAATGTGATTATCTTTTTCATGTATTGGCAGCAGCGGGTCACAATTTTAATTCTGTTTGGAGCAATCTTTTCGACTGTGCTCTGACTGTTATCGGTAATTAAATATATCCAGATATATTTATGACTTAAATTTATGGGTATATGGTAATTTAGATGAACACTCATTTTCTGTGCCACCAGGAGTGTTGATTATGTTTTGATATTTGTTGACAGAGGAGTCAATTATAAATTAATCTTAAAAATGAGGACCATTTTTGTATATTTGTATATAAGAGCTGGTTTGTTAAAACGTTTTACTATTTAATGTTGCTTGTTGATGGCGACGCTTGGTGTGGTGTGTCAGATATTCAAAATTATATTTATATGTAAAAACTGAGTGAATGTCAATGCTCTAATAAAGAATCCGATAGCTATTTATTTACAGAATTCCGTTTTATTGTTCGATTTACAATAAATTATTATTTAGTTACTTGTTACTATAAATCTACATAAAACTATTAACAGAGAGATTTATCATAATTGTGCGCTAACTTAAAGAGCAATGTAATATATTGTCATGTTCACCGCTACGCGCCCATTCATTCAGCTTTAATAATCAAGCACCAATAGATACTCCATATTGGTAATAATGAAGGCAAGAAGGCATATAAAAATAATAATAACAATAACCCTATAAAGCTTTTGAAAGCAGTCTTTGTATTAATGATTAATGACTTAAGTTGTAATCAATGACAAGCATAGTGCAGCATCAACTGTACAAAGCAGCGATAAAATTGATTGACAATCATCGGGTTTAATAGAAATTATCGATATAAAACAACCTCGCTTAAATCTATCTAACACCATACCCTGAAATGATTGCGGACAGTGATGTGTTAATCCATAGACAATATGCTTAATATGAACAAGGACCATTATCAACAATATTGTATTTTCCATCTAAAATTCAATTTCGTGACAAATTTTATTAGACCTATAGGATAAACAGAATGAATGCTTATTTTATTACATCACTAAAGGTGTAATTATTTTTAAATACATATTTATCTCTCATTCGGCATATTTATCATGTGCTTTTGGTAAACATTAATTCTTGAATCGTATTCTGTTACGATAAGTATACACGAATGCTTAAATTTAAAATCATGCTTATGTCATTTGACAGGTTAGAAACACGACCATTTATTTTCTTATAATTTACAATGAAATTCACGATGCTTTAAAATAAAATCTTCAAGAAAAATCACCTTCAATTAAAATCACCTTCAAGAAAGCCATTCCCCTCATTTATAATGTTTGTAATTTTAATATATGTATTTCTGGTTAAAATAGTTGTATTTAAATCATAACCTCGCTGATACATATACGGATGAATTAAGTGCCATTAGCAAAGACAACGGAATTCGTTTACATGGGTTGATCCAAAGTGGCGAAGCAGTGTAGGACTATGAAACAAACTACTTATACGATACTTTAAATAGTGTATTTGATTGCCGTTTATTGAATATTAAGGAAGATTTTCGCAAACTTTAAAAAACACATATGGAGCTTTTAGCGCTTCGCTTGTATGTACAGACAAATAAGAATAAACATTCAAAAGTTCGGGTGACCGTGTATTTTCCTTAACAATAGAACATACGAACTTTAGAGTGAATGTGAGAGAAGTTATTTTATTGAGCTGCCAACAATAACAAGATCTGCAAAAACTGAAGGCAGAAGAATCACGCTTTATTTACAAAACTATTGAAAGGCAAACAGTCCAGGATGGTGATATTGTCTAGGCTACACAAGTAACTGTTTTGTTTCTGGACTTCACGCAACACGCGTAGCTGGGAAGCGTGGAGTGTGAGTCGGGTCTCGGTCAGCGCTTTAGCTGCGGTGTTTGAAGGTGCCTCGGTAGGGATCCCTCTCCGGCAGCGGCCCGAGCTCTAGCCGCGGTGTCAGGAGGCGCCGATCCGACACGTTACTTCCTGCGACGAGCCGCGGCTCCCTTCTTGCTGCTGTAATACGGGAAGAGTTCGAACACAACCGAGTGAGGATTTCCGCTAAGGAACGCAAGACAGTCGGTAAAAAATTAAAAGGGAGGTAAAACAACTCCTTGTTCACTACGCCTAAAACGGGCTTTTGCCCGAAAATCAAAAAGTACCTTGTAGTATCATGTTATAATTTTAGTTTAATTACTCATTTTTTAATTACAGATTAATTACAGTCAGAGGGCATGCCTCACTCACATCACACCATGCGTTACCTACCGTCACCTCGAAATTAGGAACTTGCATCAAGCTTCATATAAAGTTCACTATGCAATCATGCATCTTCATAAAATATTTTTAGAAAATGTATAAAGAATAGTCCTCACAGGCATCTCAAGCCTTAATTCTTTGAATCCTAGGGCAAATAATTTTGGCGCGTCAAGAAAGCCACTTAACTGCAGAAAGCTGACTAACTTCTGCATCAAATGCGTACCAGGGGCATAGCCGTAACATATACCCTTTACCTAAAGCAATGAGCAAAGGACGGGACTCCACAACATGCAACTTACGGGCTTAGCTGCCAAATGTTGCAGGAGAGCCGGAGCTGACTCTCTCCTGGTCAGTAATGGTTCTCTGGAAGCGGCTAACTTACTATTTTCTAAGTTATCTTATTAAGAAAGAAATATCCAAGTAAGGATTCAGTGCCTTTGCTTTTAATATATTGTGTATTGTGTGAAACTAATTAAACACCCACATTGCTAATCCTGACCAATCATACAAAGCAGACATTTTTAGAACATTTAGTAGATATGAGTGAGAGTTGACACATCGTACCTCAGTTGCTAGTATGTGTATGTTGTGTTAGCACTTTAATAGGGGACTTTGGGCAAATGCATTTCTCAGGAATGGGCTTCTGGCCCTCTGGAGTAGGAAATGCACCAGATTTCCATGCCACCATCTATGGGCATGGAAAAGAATGCTGCCAAGTCACTTACTGCTTCTGAAGCTCATCAATGCGGTTTCTGAGAGTGGTGACCTGAAAATAACACATGAGCGTGTTTAAAGCAGGGCAGGGGCATTGCTTTGAAGGGAGCCCTGTGCTCACCTTTGAGGAGACCTCGTTGCCTTGGAGACTGCCTGGAGATGTCTATGATGAAGGAAAACCAAAGCTGCACACACCACACAGCAAAAAGCTTTGTTTTTTTTTCTTATGGGCCAAAATTCTCTTTGTAGAAGGAGCTTTGAGAACTTCTGCGGGATATTAATCTTTGAGTTGCATGCAGTTGTGTGGGTTGTGGGTTTGCAATGGTTTTCCAGCTCATCAAAGATAGAAATCAGCACCAGTCAACAGGACCATAAGACTCACGAGTGTTGACCATCTCGAAGCTTTGAGCACTGTCAGAAAGAGCAGAGACCCACTGCTTTGACGTGTAAGCTTGGGTGCAGTCACTTACCTGTGAGGACACTATAGTGTCAGGGGCAAAAGATCTGTTCTTTGGGTGCAGAAGCACCAGCAGAAATGATAAAAGTAGAAATAGACTGTCATATATAAAAACATTTCAATTAACCTGTAGTCATTTAAAAAATTAAAAGAAATGCCTTATAAAATGAAAAAAATATCATTCATTTTTAAGATGTCTCAATCTGCATTATATAACAGCAGATGCCAGGTCAAATTTTTGACTAATAATATAGCATAAATTCTTAACTTGTTGAAAAGACTAGTATCATTTCGCAAGGTCAACATTCGCCTTTACCGGACTGTAAACCTTGCACAATGCACAATGCGTAATGGTTTCAGTTGCACTCCGCTGCTGACCTTTTGCCCCGTTTCCATGGTGCATTCATGACGTCCCATGCAGGCAGACCATGCGCTGCCAGCTGAGCCCTGCTGCTTTGTGCCTTACTCTGCATTACTTACTATTTACTCAGCTCCTCCACTCTCTTACGTAGTGTTGTAACCTGGATGATAAATCAAAGCAGAGCTGCATTCATTCTGGAACTGGACGCGTCGTTTCCTGTGGAATGGGACTATACCCCTGCTTAAAGCCTTATGAACATGGTATAAAACATTGCGTACTCAGAGAAGGCTCATTCCAAATCACTGTACACAGGAATGGGGCTATTTATAAGTCCCCTTGGCAGGAGAACACCCAAGTGTGTTTAGTTCATAACAGTTCTAGAAGAAACCTGTATGAAACCCAACCGCTAAAAATCATAGAAGTCAACAATTCAACTGACTAATAGTTGCAGCCATCACTTTACAAATCAGAACTCTGAAAATGGTCAGTGTGTCTTCGTGTCATGTGCATCTTGCCACTTCCATCTGATCTCTTCATTCTTCGGAACAGAAGATCTGTGCCCTGTTATCTTAAAGTGCAGATGGTGCCAGAAATTAACTACATGAGATTTTACATATAAAATACGTGACAAAGGGAGACAGCTGAGATTTCTGACACGGCTGCCCAGAGGAGTGGACGCTCACCTCATACTTCTGCTTCTTTAGCTTCTCGAGATGATCAAACTTCTCGGCCTCCAGGGTATGCATCCAGTCCCACAGTTCCTTAGCCTTCTCCCTGTAGTAGAGCAAATGCTGTCACCAGCTGTCCATTGTAGACGCCCCCTTCAGGCCGGGCAGGGAGCAATGGAATTAATGGCGTGAGTGTTTGGTATTGGGGATGACACAATGTAGTAAATTAATTGATTTATTGGGGGGGATGAATTAATCCAAATTAAATACTGGGGAGACACATTCCTCCCCTCCCCTCTGATTGCTGTGCCCCTTAGAGTAAGGCATTAGTCCACAAAAGGGTCCTGTTACAGCAACCTTAAGCAAGTTACTTTGCCAAAAATATTTCACTAATTCAGCTGTATAAATTATTTTGGGCCAACGTGTCTGCTAAGCTGTTATACTTGCTTCCCGGGGATTTTCTACATGCTCCACCAAGGGCACCACGGACGTTCGGATGAGGTGGCCACTCACCTCAGTTTGTCTTCATTCAGATGGTCGACGTTGAGAGCCTTGCGTCTGTCAGCCAGGATCTTCTTCTTCTTCTCTCTCTCAGTCTGCTTCTTCCCACCCCTCTTCTGGTCAGCCTGTAAATTCCATGCCGAGAATAAACAAGCAGCTATTAACCAGTTGATTGATCATATTACACAGCTAATGCACTTTTACATTTACATACTTCAAAGTAAGCAGCCAACCACAGCTAGATGCCACCATGAGCAAATATATCACCTTCTGCAGGTAGCTGCTGTATTGGGAGCCCATGTTGGCCAGGGCAGACTTCTTCTTAGCATCTTCATCAGCCCTCTTCTTGGCATCTGCCTCCTCCCTCTTCAGCCTCTCCTCCTGCAAGGACAATCCCGACATGGGATGTTGGCACAGCTGGGCTCTCATTAGAACACTACCGCAGGGGTTTTTCCAACACATACCTCACGCCTGGCCTGGCGTTCCTTGTCCTTCTCGGCCCGGACCCTCTGCTGCTCTGCCCTCTCTGCCCTACGTTTTTCCTGGAGGCATATGCACACACTTGCTGTCATTACACTTCCCCTCAGCTAGGGGTATACACTCACACTTCTTGTCATTACACTTCCCCACAGCTAGGGGTATACACTCACACTTGCTGTCATTACACTTCCCTACAGCTAGGGGTATACACTCACACTTGCTGTCATTACACTTCCCCACAGTTAGGGGTATACACTCACACTTGCTGTCATTACACTTCCCCACAGCTAGGGGCATACGCACACACTCGCTGTCATTACATTTCCCCACAGTTAGGGGCATACGCACACACTCGCTGTCATTACACTTTCCCAGAGCTAGGGGCATACGCACAAACTCGCTGTCATTACACTTCCCCACACTTAGGGGTATACACTCACACTTGCTGTCATTACACTTCCCCACAGCTAGGGATATACACTCACACTTGCTGTCATTACATTTCCCCACAGCTAGGGGTATACACTCACACTTGCTGTCATTACACTTCCCCACAATTAGGGGTATACACTCACACTTCTTGTCATTACACTTCCTCACAGTTAGGGGTATACACTCACACTTGCTGTCATTACACTTCCCCACAGCTAGGGGTATACACTCACACTTGCTGTCATTACACTTCCCCACAGTTAGGGGTATACACTCACACTTGCTGTC
>JAODKN010000008.1:24028211-24050981 GCA_026774425.1 Petrocephalus zakoni | reverse complement strand
ATACACTCACACTTCTTGTCATTACACTTCCCCACAGCTAGGGGTATACACTCACACTTGCTGTCATTACACTTCCCCACAGCTAGGGGTATACACTCACACTTGCTGTCTTTACACTTTCACAGCACTAGGGCTGAGGGAGGTGCAGCAAATTAACCCTGTCACTTACAATTCTCTCCTTGAGGGCAATAAGTTCCTCCTCCTCCTTTTTCCTGTGCTCAAAGTGAGCATCGATCAGGGCCTGAAGTTCAATAAGATCTTTGTTCTGCCTCTTCTTCTGGATGTCCTGTAAGTGTCAGAGAAGCACAGAGGCACAGATGGAGTCAGTTTCCCTCCACCTGTGAAAATGGTTAGTTTTTCAGTCAGGAGGAGACGGCACCATGTAACCAGCCAAACACGTTTACTCACATCAAAGTCTACTTTATCCCCTTCAGGAATTCTAGGTGCTGAAGGTCTGTAAAGATTGAAATCACGTACAATTTACTTTGAATTTTAATATATTTATCTGTTGTCTCGCATTATGTTAGTTTTAAGCTGAGGGTTAAGTTTACACTAACCATTTCTCAAGTATATTTTGTTTCAAAATATCCAAAGCAGAATTAGAAAGTTACTTACTTGAATTTTGGCTTCTCCTCTAGTAAGTAAAAATTAAAAATAAAAAGGAACAAGGAGTTTCACAGTTAGATAAACTTAAGATATTAAGAAACTAACAGGGTAGTCATTTTTCATAGAATCAGTTCACCATGAGCTCTCTTAATATTAATACAATTACTAATGTTAATCACAACATTGCACACTTTCTTTTGAAAGTGTTAGATGGTGGTACTCTAGGAAAATTCAATCAACCTGTAAGTTCTATTAAGCATATTACTCACAAAAATCCTCACAGCACAAAAGTATTCCCATTATAATAAAAGGTTTCATTCATTTTTATCAACTAAATCATATTCAAACAGAGACTTCAAACAAAACAGAACTTCATTTTCATTTCAAGTCTTTTTTGCCTTCTGGGATGCATTAAAGTCTTTTTAAGGGTGAGGTACAATGGAAAAACATCTCCAAATGTCAGACAAACGCATTGTAATTTATCCGAATTACGCAAGTAGCTTATGACTGGACCTTCACACTCAGAAACAAAGCACCCCGACTGATAGCAATTTCCTTATAGGAAGTTACAGCTACCATCTTTATCTCCTTCGCTGTTCTCTTAAGAATGCCCATGCAAGCTAAGACGCGGAGCAGGAGAAGTTATTACATAACAAAGTTAGGTCAGCATTTCATATTCTTTCACCCTTTTTTCAGTTTTTTTGCATCATCATTTCACTCTGGGGCACTTGAGCTGTTCTTTTTAGCCTCGTAGGTTTTGCTGTCGGCCAGGTCCATTTTTTCTTACTAGAAAGGCTTTATTGGGGGTGGGGGTAGTGCTTGTGTGCTAAAGGAACAATACATATGAGAAGCCCATCAACATACCTTCCTCTTCATAGGTCTCTGCAAGCAGCAAGCGTTGAAAGCAGAAGCAAAGTGGACACAGTTAGCGTCAACATTTCATGCCTCTGCATTTGCAAACGTGGAAAGTTGCTGCACGCAAGTGAGAGTAGCTTGTCTCAGCATTGGCCTAGAGGGCGCTCTACTGCAGCATCATTACCATTCCATGTAAAAGGCCAGCATTAACTCCTGACCAGCTGACCGTCCAATAGCATGCAAGTACACATGGTGACACGGGCGGCCGGCTGGATATCGACCAGCGAGGAATGAGAAGGGCATGATGGCAAAGGAAACTGTATGAAGGCTGAGCAATTTTTGAAAACCAGGCAAAAGTTACTGGTAAAGGAAATAGATCTTCTTTCAATATACATCATATTTCAATACATTTTTACTCTTGAGAATTACTGGCGGTCAGGTTTAACATTAACGTGTCGATTATACATAAGCACATTCGCAACAAAGTCTAAATAGAACATGAAATTTGATCAAATCTCCCATGTTTATGACAACCAGGTCCTATTTGCCAAGTTGACAATATGGTTAATAATTTCCCAGTGTGGCAGCAGCAGATAAGGTGCCTGGAGCATGGAGTAGGCTATGTGTGTGAGATTGAATACTGAGAGTACTGTGGCTAATTTACTCCAGAAAAAAATGCATGATGGACAGTTAAAGTTAAATGCCTCCAGAAGCTCTCAGTGCTAATACAGTAAAGGTGCAATTAGTGACAAGCAGTTAAGATGCACATACAGTAGATGTACATGTTTATACAGGAGAAGTGATGTCTTGCTAATTGATGGGCAGGTGCATGAAGCAGTATGGTTTGTGAGGTGAGGTTAGAAGCGCCAAGCTGCTGCCTTGGGGCTCTTCAGTCAGTTAAGCTCTCATGGGCTGAGCCCCCATACTTGGCCACTACAGTCGAAATGCACAACTTTGTTAAGGGCTTATATCTTGCAGATATATGTCCACACATCCTATGTATATAACTGTCTCTGCATTGTGGCCAGATATGAAGAGGAGGTACCTTCGCTTTAGAGAGCTACAATGGAAACAGTAAGTGCACTGCTGCGTTTGGAAGGATGAATGAATATACATGCAACATACCTTCCTGCACTTCTTCCACTGGCTGAGGCTCTGGCTCTGGTTCTGGGGCTACTTCTTGCACTGGTTCTGGTTCTGGTTCTGGAGCTACCTCTGGCTCTGGTTCTGGCTCTGGAGCCACCTCTGGCGCTACTTCTACTTCTACAACCTCTTCGGCTACGGCTATGCGGCATGCACCGAGTGAACGGAGAGTGGAGTGGTCAGAAAGGTGGACGAGCGGCAAGAGAGAGAGTCATCAGAGAAAAGAGCACTCTTCAGTTAGTACGGTCAGTATGAGGAGGACGGCAGGGGCCAAGAAGGCCGCGAGCAGAGAGGACGGGCCAGAGGAAGGAGCTCCACTGCCATATCTGAGACAGGATACCAGTAAAGTTCAGACAAATCAATGTCCAGCATCTAGTGCATTATGCTACACAAAGAATTCGTTCACATTCTAGAAGCAAAGTCTAGAAGTAGAGGTCATTATAATAATATCAATATTTGCTGTTTATAGTGTGTTCACTCCTCTGCCATAATAGTAATAGCTATTGCTTATCTCAAAGTTAGGCTCTTGTAATTTCCTCTGGATGACTGTGAGAGAGGGCCTCAGAACAGAAATACCTGGGATGAGGTTCACCTAACTGACTCACCTGCTGAAACTATCTTATTCTGGAATGAAATACTATAGTTAAGAACACTGCAGATGCACTAAGTGCTGAGATGTCTTCATCGAGGCCACCTCTTACAGAAACATAATGGTTTTGGCCAATATGTGTTCATAAAATAACAGGTTTTAAACGCTGAAGAGACAGGTTTTGTCCGAAAAGCTGAGGAAAATCCCCAACTGGTAAAACTCTTCAGACAAGCAGCGGTGAAGGACAGGAGGTAAAGGTGAGGCTTGTTACTGTTACCTGTTCACTTCTCTAACACCCTTTCAATTTCCAAAGAAAGTGCACTACTACAGTTAAACAGCTGATGTGTTGGATTAAATGAGTCTACAGCAAATCTGACCCAATCCATGCAAACGGTTACATGTACTGTCTCCTGTAGCAGATCGGATGGAGTGGAGGTTGCGAGCTCAGACATGCAATACATGCCCCACCTTGCTTCTTTGTCCTTTGACTGGGACAATAAAAAAGACTTTAAAATTCCTCACATAAATTTAACTTAGTAAGATCATTATAAAATACAGATTTTAAAGACATGTCTTTATAGTATTAAATGCAAACAGTTTTGAGCAGTGTTAAGTGCAGAACAGCATTTAACTATTACAAAATTAAATATCTGCAATGAAGGCAAGTAGTTCTTCCCTGTATTTTAATTATGTGATGTGCATCTAAACTATATTGCAGGTGATATTTCTATATATAACAAAGTACCTCAATTTGACTGATTAATGTTTTAAAAAACAAAAAAGGTATTTAACACATATATTGTTGGTGAGAGTAATCATTTGAAGACATTTTAGGATTAATTAAACTAATGTTTTGCTCCTGTTCACAAGATGTAGCTCTAAAGGAAAGACAAAATCCACAATGTAAAGTGGGATTACAGCAGACAGGTAACATTTATTTAGATTTAGGGCACCTGTTTTAGCTCTTAAATGACAACATTTAGGGGTGATTTAAGATTAGCAAGCAATTAGAATGTATTTACTTACCATCAACCCTGTAAGATGAAACATGAAGAAGTCAGTATTTGGCCATATTAAACAAACTGTATTTGATTTCACTGCATTTTGGAAAAAAATCTTTTTAAAAATCTAAATTCAGCAACTTCAAAGTATAATATGTAGTGAAAATTGCAGTATTAATTACATTACAGTGTGAAATTTTACTGCATGTCAAATAACTTAATGAGCAGAGGTGGATTTATCAGGTCCATAGAGTAAAAATCCAGACCAAGATTTTGTTTCAACCAACCAGTTGCGCGTAAAAAGTCACAGTCACAGAGTACGTAAATGGTTGGTCAAACAAAATCTTGGTCTGGATTTTTACTTTCTGGACCTGAACTATCCACCACTGATAATGACGTTAGGGAGGTATATTTATCAGTACTTACGCCTCTTCAGTGTCAGACATGATGACAGTGGCTTTTTCACCTGTTGAGGAGTTAAAGGAGAATATGTAGGAGCTAGGCAGTGAACAGCAACATTTCCAATAGTTTTCCCCGAGTGCAATGGGGTAATATTAAAGGTGATATTATAATGGCCGATGCCTTGATTGATATCTAGAGCCATACAGTAAACTTACCATTGTCCAAATGATAGACACAAATTATGTTTTTTATGCACATAAACATTTATATAATATTTTAAATGATTTGTAATTAAGTGGTCATTTTTGTCTTTCTGTTGGAGATGACGGCCCATTTTTCTGCACCGTTATGAATTCTTCCCGGTTTATTGACTACAACTTATCAGTTCAACTAGATCAAATGTGCAAAAATAAATTATCTCAACTGCATTTCAAGCAAGAAAATTTTATTAGTTTTTTTTCCACAGATTTCTCTCCCAGACGTCCAATTTAAAACCCTCCTGTGGCATACAAAACACAAAATTAGCATTTAAAAAGTCATACGAATAGCATTTAATGCATTTCACCTGCAAGGAGACACCTTCTATGAAAACGTAAAATTAGAAGAACTTGATTGCTAACAGCTGCGAATGTCTTTAAGTATCAGCCAGGGGTTGTGTTTCTGAGTCTCAGACCTTCTGATGGGTCAGCAGGCGTGAGTGCCATTCCTCTTCCATATCAGTCTGAGGCTTATATAGAAGAGGGGGATGGAAACAGTAGATGGGGAAGCAGGCAGTTTGGCATATCCATCTAGCTTTTTGCTCTATCGATGCCAGTTGATAGAGTGTATAACCAAAGAGGGTATAAAGGGAACACAGAATCTGCCACTTTCTTTTTCCTGCATTGATTTTGTCGAAGTTGCAAGCATTTTTAAGTTGAGCAAAATGTCACAATTCCCTAAACGGGCAGCCCAGCTGGTTTTCCGGCTTTCCTTCTAACCCCCAAATAAAACTGTTTTGCAGAAATGTCGCTTTCCGACTTTGTTCAGCATCCATGCATGTAATCACGGAGACGCGCATCAGCAGGTGCATTTCTCAAACACAACTGCAAAGTTCTGTGCATATTGACTGCAGGTATGTTTTGAATGTCAAGCTTTGGTTCACATAAGTGCACATGCAACAACAACAAGATCAATAATAATAATAATAATAATAATTGCGATGGTGAAAGGTCAGGGAGCCCAGAAATCCCATCATGCTTTGTTTCCTCCAGTACGCCTCAGGTGAGCTAATATTCGCATTGTGGACCAGCTTCAATAAGAGCACATGTTCAGAGGTAGAGGCTGCAATGTGAACATATACGCTCCTGTGGTCCTGGGCAATGAGGACACCTAGGCTCCAAGAGAGGCGTTCTCTGTCTTACCTCAGAAAGGCTGAAAGAAGTGAGCTCCCTCGTGGGGGGATACTGGCTGTAAGGCTTCTGCAAGCCTCCTCCCAGGGTGATAAAGTGTTTCTGTTATGGTGACATTTGATCTTTAGAGCCCCCTTATTGGTGGAACTTGCGTCGGAGGCAAGCTAGGCAGGGGCAGGCAAAGTCCCGGCCCTAGCACTGAATAAGGAAATGGACGGATTATGATGCATGATGCATGAGGAACATGTTTGGAGAGAAGAAGCTGAGAGCATCTGCTGCTAAAATTGTCACAACACCAGGCAAGCAGAATATTACAGCCATCCAGCTGAGAGGCTCATTAGGTGCAACATGAGGTGATAATGCAGCTAACCTGCAAATAACAAGGAGCTGTGTGAGTGCATGGAAAATGAACGCCTATAGTTAAAGACACAGCCATTCCAGGGTCTCTATCTGTTACCTAAACTAGATATAAATCTCAATATATTATTTAAGGAAGAAAATGTTAGCATCAAAGAGTCAGTTAATAGAAAAAAAATATATATATATATATATATATATATATTGGTGCGGAAACAGATGTGTTGACTAAACTAGGGCGATTTAAACTGCATGACAAGCATGTCTGGAAGGTGTGTGGTTCTTCACCTGACACGACCCCCCGTATATGTCCCAGTTTGTCCATGAATCCATCCTTCCATTTTCAATGAGCACCCATCCAGTTGGGGTCAGAGTTGGCCCTTAGTCGATAATAAGACACACAAGATGGGGCCTAGCATGACGCATTCACAATCACGCAGTCGCACACACTTCCCAATTAACTGGAGATGTATACTCCTACAGGTATTCTGTGGATGGTTAGCTATACACTTGGCTTAACTGTTCATTGCCAGTGTATGCCCAGCTGGTGGAATATCTAAGCTACAGTGAAGAAAGGCTTCCTGCAATGCTCCTCGATCCATACTAGAGTCCCTATAGGTTAACTCTGGGCATAAATGTGGCTCTGTAGTGTCCAGCAGAGGGCACTAGCCTGAATAGAAAACTAACTTGGATGCAGTGACTACAGATTTACCCAAGGTCCATCCAAACAGCCACTAGCTTGCTGACAGTCCTGTGTCAATGTCAAAGTGGAAAATGCTCTGAGGAAAGTCTCAGAATTTATTTTTGGAGTGGCATGGAGACGGTGCTTTCCATCTGAGGAAGGGTGCAGGGCAGAGGATGAGCTTCCTGGCTGGACACTAACGGGATTTTCAGGCAAGCAGCCGGAAGCCCGGACAGCACTCGCACAGGTAAACCATTATGAATCTTTTCTGCAGCCTTCTGCTTGCATAGGCTTCCTCTGACACCCACTCACATAGGTAGACCATTCTTTGCATTTTCTGCAGCCTTCCGTTTGCATAGGCTTCCGCTGACACGCAATTTAAAGCGCCAAGCTCTGAAAACATGACACTGGATTTTCATAACTGTAATGCTGCACTAGCAATATTATTTACAACAACTGCTTCACAGACCACTAGCTGTGTCCTCGGTGCAATAAGAACATTGCTGATTCCAGATAAGTCATATCTTTCCTTCAGCTTTGGGAACTTTGAAGGATATTCAGGAGTCTGGCTATTTGTGAGTTTTTAGCTTTTCTGTCCTTCCTGTGCAATCCAACGTGCCCTGTAAATAATCTGTACATATCAATTACTTGGTAAGTTCAAAAAAAGAAATAAAATAATTTTTTTTGCTGCAACAAATGTATTTCTGTGATTTTAACAGCTTGTATATGTACATAAAATTCATTTTTCCCAGCCTAGAATCAGCTTTACATTATCTAGTATACGTGGGTATACTATTATTACCCTTTCCACTTTTAAACTTCAGATTTGGGTGCGACCCAAACGTCTAACCTACTGGCCTTAAAAGGTTGACCCCCTCTCACATATCAGGCTCAGCATGTATTGGTGTACAGGTTGCTGTGTAAATCATTCTAAACGGTGGTCGACATATATATTTTTTGGGAGATAATGGGTTATTTGAGATTATAATATGATGAATATGTATTGGAAATGAGGTCAGATAATAGGCTTGCATACCATGGTAAAACATTTTTATGTTCAGTATGCACTAAACTGTATTATTTGGTCTGTAGTA
Organism: Petrocephalus zakoni; assembly: GCA_026774425.1. Taxonomy (NCBI): domain Eukaryota; kingdom Metazoa; phylum Chordata; class Actinopteri; order Osteoglossiformes; family Mormyridae; genus Petrocephalus; species Petrocephalus zakoni. Next base: position 24,042,864 of record JAODKN010000008.1, on the reverse strand, counting down.
TTGATGAGCAGTTAAATAAAATAGCAGTAATAATAGTAGCAACATGGAGGTCACAGGGTGAGTATGATACACAGTGCAAGAGCTGAGCTCTCCGTGATGGTCTGCTTTCCCACTAAGAGTGATCCTATACACTTTTCAGATTTTCTAAAATGACGCGTGGTTATCCAGGCAAAAATATTGGTAGTTTAATAAATGGGATAAGAAAATATAACCAAAAACTGGCATGACTGCTTCAAGAGAGAGTAGTGCCTTAACTGTTTTACATTGTAGCGCACGGTGGAACTCACCTGCAGAGGGAGCTATCGAACAGGCTGTCCTTTATATTTCCCTCAAATTAAATTGAGAAAAATTCAGAAATCCAGTGTCAGATTTGGACAGGGCTGGTCAATACTATAGGCGGCCACCTAGGGCACCAACTTGCCGGCCAATTTTACTTGCCGACGGATGTGGATAGTCAGTGTGATATTTGTCTAGGATGCCACATGGACTAGGAGCGGTACTGGTTTTAGATAGTGTTAAATTAACCACCCCTCTCACGTTCCACAGGGCCACACTTAAAGGGGGTCCTGGCTTTGCAGACGCATTCCAGCAAGAGCGGCAAACAGCACTATAAATCGACGCATCCGAATCATGTCAATTAAGGCATCTATGTCACTAACATCGACTGGTCATACTTGGCTAAAAAGAAAGACAAAATTAGATGGAATTAAATGGAATGAATGAAGCAGATCTAGACACATTTTGAGGCAAAAGTTTTTTAATATAAAAGTGAGGATAACTATGATGTCATTTACACGCATATACATTTCTGTAGTCAGTAGCAGCTACAAACATGACAAAGAAAATGGAAACAATACAAATAAAGCGCAATAGAAATATTTAGTTCAGCGATTTGCAGGATATTGTTGGCAGTAACAGGGATGTTGGCAATTCGCAAGTAGAATATTGAAATGAACTTCATGAGTATCAATCAAAGCGTCAGCAATAAAATGCTCTCAGCAGTGTTTCGGACATGTTGCACCTGAAATGCAAAGCAAACACAGTAGAGTTTTCAGCACTGGGGTCATCTCTAGTTATAACAAACACAGCCTCTTTCTTGCAACCATATATCCATCCATCCATCCATCCATCCATCCACCCATCCATCCATCCATCCACCCATCCATCCATCCATCCATCCATCCACTAATGTATGACTCAACCCATTTAATACTGCAATCATTTATAATGTGCTAGCTAGTAGCTCTTCAAATCAGACACATAAATCCTGAGCAGTATATTTCTGGCACAGTCTGAAATCCGCTTTTTCGTTTGCATAAACAGGAAAAACTCTTATATGCACAGCAGGTATCACCTCCTTTATTATGTAATAAAACGCCCTCACAGCGTAGCTCTGAGTGAATGTGCGTTTCCCGTTTCAGGAAACTGAAATGCTGACATCTTTCAATGGCAGCCATGGGCTCTCTCAGCACTACCGCCCACCAATCCTGCCAAAACCCAGCAAGGACAACGCCAAGCTCCAGAAGCTCCTCAAGAAAACGGCCAAGAAAAAGTCTTCCATTCAGGCCTCGCAGACGCCTGTGCCTTTCCGCTCCAGCCTCTCTCCTGTAAGCGAAGCCAGCCCTGACCTGGAGTACAGCGATCACTCCACTCCTCCAGAAACTCCAGATCCTGTTTATGGCTTCAACTTGAACCCCAGGTTTTCAGTGAAACCTGTTCATCAGCATTCGCCATCCCCTTATCCGTACATGCAAAGTGCAAATTATGGCAAGGCGACAGTGTTTTGCCCAAAGCAACGCATTTCCTTAGACTCCACCTTTCACCAGCAGACGGCCCCACTGCATGCCTTCACTTCATTGTTGCAAGAGGAGTCTTCAGCTTCAGCACAAACAAAGGGTCTTCCCATAGCTACCAGCCCGCAAACTTCAATCCAAGCAGGAGAAAATATATTTGTGCAACCCCCTGCCACCTCAGTGATTCAAGTAGCTTCAGTTCCAAAAGTGCCCGCTTCTGCAAATATGGTAAGTCAAATAGCGTCACCTCCAGTTCAAACTTTATCACAAGCTCCTCCCCTAATTCTAACTCAGACACAATGTGAACCATTAGTCCCAATCCCAGTTCAATATAGTAATCCTCTACTGTCCACCCAGGAAGTGGAGAATAATGCTCAAAAAGTACCTCCGTCTGTTAAATATCCTATTACCCATCCCTTTGAAGATCAAATCGATATGATAATGTCACATTCAAAAAATGGTGAAATGCTCAGTCCTACAACACCTTCGTGTGATGTTTCCCAAATAAAAATATGCGCGGCTAAAGACACAACTTTTAATGGGTTACCCTCAATTAACGTCCCAAGTGACACAAAATCAACATCTGAAATGAACAGAGGGACCACATCAACCTCTGAATTTCTGTCAACAAGAGCTCTTTCCGAGCAACCAAAGACACCTTTGTATTACCTTTCCCAGACAAAATCACCAATTTATGAAGTTTCAAGAGCAAGCCATTTTTCATATTCAGCGTCTTCAGCATCATTAGTCAGTACTGAAGTATACACGTCTGGCACTATAAAGAACCAAATGAATGAAAATGAAACTGGAAATTCTTTTTCATCAACATCTTTAGAATGTACATCTGAATATTCAACAGATGCAGAAAGAGTGGAAGTGAATAACATTTACAATAATATGTCTTCAGTACATTCTAATTCTTTGGAAAGACCTTATAATGAAACACTAACTACAAAAAATTCTGCAAATGAGGTTCTGCAAAATTCTGAAATATCGTTCAACACTACTTCCAAAACCAAAATCCCAATAATAGCTAAACTACAAACTAAACTTGGAGATCAAACATCAGTAAAAGTTGCTAATAATAACACAAATTTCACAACTAATTTTACAAATTATGCAATATATCAAGAGGGCCATAATGGAATTGACCCATGTAATAGTATTACTGATGCACGTGGATTTGAAAATGTGAATACTCCTATTCACTCATGTAAACCTACAATACCTTCTTTGGGACATAAAAGGTCACCAGCACATGGGACCCCAAAACTCAAGTCCAAATCAAAATATTATGGTTTGACTCCAGCTGACTATGTCGCTTATGGTGGAATTCGAAGCAGTTCACCCACTTACAGCATTTCTAAACCAATGGGATCTACATCTGAGGTGCCGAAATTGTGTGACACACCATGTGCTGAGAGTCCTGCCTGTGAGATCCCAGAGGTGCCCTCTCCTGCAATACTAAACTCAACAGAGTCATCCAATGAAAAACAAGAAAAACCAGTGACAACTCCAAATGGCGATCCCACTGAATCTCTTAATCCAACAGGGAAGTTTTCCGTGCCCCACAGCCAACCAACTGTTGTGGTTGAATCCCCATCTTCCGAGGCAGTAAAAAGAACGTTATCCAACACTCAGAAGGGATTAACACAGGATGCTGACATTCCTGAAGGACAATGTCTCGAGGAAGGAAAAAATGCAGAAAGAGCATCTTATAGAGCACAAAATGTTCAAACGGTTACTTCAGAGGCTGTGAAATGCAGGCCAGTAGGTACTAACACACACCAGACTAACACATCAAGTTTTGAAATAGCAAAACATAAGACTTCTACTGAAATACAAAAACAGTGCAATTTCGTTTTGGAAAGACCACTAGCTAATATACCAATTTCAGAAACCCAAATAGCTAATAAAGCCAAACATTTAATAGAGGCACTTAGCAACAAAATGCAAACACTTAAGGCAGGTGGAAACAGCATGGCAGCTAAGATTTCTAAAGTGAAAGTTTTTACTCAAGGTTTAGATGGAGCTGGGATGACAGGAAGTCAACCTGTAACTAAGCCAAGCACTGCACACCACACAGAGAACTCAAAGGACTCTCATAGACATGACATACCTCCTGTAATATCTTCAAGTGTCAAAGAATCTGTGCCCACAACTCAAATTACTGCCTGTCTCTCCCAGGATCCTGCAAATTCAATGACCTCTTTGAGCTTAGGTCAACCCTCAAGTCAACCAGGAATCAAGCATGGAGAAACCAGTAAATCTGTGAGAACTGGAGCAGTTCATAGACAGGAAACCTCACAAGAGACAGCAAGACCTGAGGCATCAAACAGACAATCGACTACACTGAAGAAAGAGCCAAGCACCTCTGCTCCCAAACAAGAATCTCAAACTACAGAGCTCCAAAAACCAAAGGGTCTGAAATCCAAACTCAGTGGCTGGACACGGCTTAAGAAACACATGGTAGTGGAACCAGAAGAGCCCAAGTTTCCTGAGCCAGTGGAGGAGCCCAAAGAACAAGCACTGAGCAGCAAACCAGAGAAATCTCAAGAAGTGTGCACAGAAGTCTGCGAGCATCCTGGGACTCAGGGAAGCGGGCCCAGGGCCCTAAAAATGTGGGATGCCGTCCTTTTCCAAATGTTCTCCACCAAAGAGAACATCATGAAACAGATCAATGAGAAAAAAAGCAAGACGGAGAAAAAAGACATGCCAGAAGACAGTCGGAAATCATCCCTTTCATTTGCGTATCGCCTTCCTCTCCTCTTATACAGTCCACGGTTTGATGCCAGGAAGCTGAAGGAAGCTGCTTCAAGGCCACTAACCAAAATTGCTACGGTGTTTGAAAGGGGACTTATGAATCGTAAATCTCAGGAGGAGGAGCCAAAGGACTTCAACAGAGTTGCAAAAGGGTTTGCACATTCAAAAACTACAGACATATGACACTTATGCAATTACACTTATGCTGTTAAAACAAACCAGAATGATACGGCAAGTAATATTTCATAAAAACTGAATTATTTGGCCTTTGTATTTTTTTTTATTAGTTTGCCTTCCAAAAAGTTTTAACTCTCTTCAAAGCCACAAAAACGTTAATTTACTCGTTATGGCTATGAAATTCTAAGTTATTTTCTAATTGATTGATCATAACCATATGGCTTTGAAGGGAAGTCATTGGCAAATCAACTCCTGAAAAGTGTTTATTTCAAAAATAGTGTGAAACATGGCATTACGCAATGAAAATTATCCTGGTACATGGAGTCATCTTGGTTGGATGTGGTCAAGCAATATGAATTTATATATATATATATATATATATATACATACATACATATAATTTACAGATACACACTTAACTACTGATGGGTAATCAGTTTCGATATTTTGATAGTTTATTGTGCTAGAAAGATGGACCAGAATAAGAAGAATATATCAAGATAAACACTTTAAAATTGTGTTTTAAATTCCAGGATTCATACTCATTATTTGCTTATATTGCTAAATTAAAATGTAGATTGTGCTTAGGCATAATAATGATGCTCATACTATTATATAAAGTAAGAAAGGGAAAGCTATGTATTCATGCTTTACTGTCATGCTGTCACACCTATGGATGTGAGAACACGGTATCTCCAGTGATCCAGGTGCAAAACACCTTAAACAGGACCTATTCACCAGGCGCATTCGCATTCCATGAATGAGGAGACGGAAGTGAGAGTGAAAGGTGGAATTTCGGCGTGAGGTGTCAGAAAAAGGACAGAGGGAGAACTAGGTGGGGCAGAAAGTATAGGTGAAAGGAAGGTCTGATGTGCTCTATGGGTTCTAATGAAGTATGTGTGAAGAATTGATGATTGATTGATTGTTTATTGTTGCTTAGCTACAGCTTTTCTTCAGGAGTGTGAGGTCAATAATACAGGCAAAGTCTTTATGTACTGTCAGTAGTCCATCCCCGTGCAGAAGCCAAATAACAGAACACAGATGCAGTCATATGTGAAATTCGAGGAACTAGAATAATAAGTTTTGCCTGCTGGCTGTCCCCACATGGAAGAGCCAGCCTGTAAGAATGCTGCCTGCTACATTGTTTTGAATGCATATATCCCTGAGTGAGTGGAGATACTTGTTTCCAACATCCATCACTGGTGATGAATGCCACTACCCAAACCTTCTGCTTTATCGAGTTTCTGTATGCATGTTTTTGTAAATTAAAAAACTTAACTAGATGTTTTCTGTCTATTATATTTTAATTATTTTTTTGGAAAATAATATTGTCATTTGGGATAACGTCAAAGGATTGCTTACAAGAGGTGTATTAAATACATATCTCTGTCACAAGCTCAGCTGATTTTTCTTTCACTTGCTGTAGATAATGTGAAAATCTTCATGTTGTTGTATCAAGCTGAGACTCTACAATATCTTCCAACCAAGAATTCTGTTGTGTTATTGCAATATGAGATTCCTGATTGGTTCTAAATCGTTCAAATTGATTCCGAGCTTTTGGGTTAATGACATTGTATAAAATAACTTGACAGATAAATGACTGCAGTCTGGAAAATATTTCTGTAATAAACAATTATCTTGTTCCTTTGTGTTTTTACTCCCCAACATCTCTATATTGTCAGTAAATATTACTTTCAAATGTAAAATACTGTGGCCTTAAATCTAATCAGCAGAGACTGGGCTCACATTAGCAAAGGAACATTTCTGTTTCCACATGAGAGAACAGAAACAGAGCAGTTGCTGATTAAACTCATTTCTGGGTCCCTTACTTGCTTGTCCATTGGTGCACTCATCGCAGGGATCATCATCAACAGGAACCTTCTCATACTTTCCATGGCCTGTAACCACAAACTTGTATCTCTTTGTAGAGCAGGGACCCTGAAAAATAAAGCAATTCATATATAAATAATGCATTATTTAAAACAAAACATGACTTACCCAATAGTCTCTAAACTTTTGAATGCATCTTACATATTTTAACATATTGTTAAGCAACTACATTATTTTTGGTTATCTACTGTAAGTCATTCCAAATAAAATTATCACAGGGACACTCTACTCCCAGCTGACTAGAGGCGAAGCTGTTTCCCAGTTTCAGCCTCAGGCTGTTTTAGACAGGCTCTCAAAGTGTCATGTGATACTCCTTACTATACCTTTCCACCCAATCCAGGCTTCCCAAAACAGGAAGTGTCCCCTAGAGTCTCCCAAAGGTTCTTTTTGTGCAACACTTCACCGTATTTCACATCCTTAGAAAGACCCAAAAAGTGGGTGTCAAAGTGGTAATCATGTCACATAGCAAAAATAAAATAAGGGTACATCTTGCACTTGAAGAACAGACCTTGATGTAATGCTTTATAATCCTTTTGCCATAAGGGGGCAGTATTGCTAAATATTACCAGCATTTGTTAGGCTAGATACTATATACCAGGGGTCTCCAACTCCAATTCTGGAGGGCTGGAGTCCTGCACATTTTTGGGTTTAGCCTCATTTAACACACCTGATTCAACTCACTGTGCTAATTACCACACAGCACTCAAGCACAATCATTTGTGATGGAACAGGGAAAGAACTAAGCTACACAGGACTCCACCCCTCCAGGACTGGAGTTGGAGACCCCTGCTATATACCTTTTTTGTATATTTACAGGACATTATGACAGTGAAAGCAGTAAAGTAACAGTTACTTTGAGGATACTATTTGAAAGTATCTATTTTTGATTCAAATTGGTCTGCTTTTGCATAAACCACTTTAAATCCTCTTCCACTATGATTTTTTACATGCTGTATATGAATGTAACAATACATTCAACATCTTAGCTCTCATATCAAAGTAGGGCCTACTCAGACCTACTCTTCACATGCATTTTTAATCTAACTTTATCAATGCAACACATTTTACATGCATTTTCAATTCACTTTGTATACTCAGAAAAACACAAGCACCTGACCCCATCATTTTTGCATTCTCCCAAATCCTGGTTTCCACAGACTAGCAGAATAATAAACTGTGATGTCACTGTTGTGATGTGAGGACACTGTTACTTTGAAGAAAGGAGGGGCAGAAAGAGCAGCAGAGGGAGACTGAGGAAGGAAAGGAGAGGAGACATGCTGCAGGGCCACGGTGACGCGGCCTTTGCATGGGAGTATAAGGGCACGTCAGATAACACCATGTCTCTACTGGAAACTGATGTGACCTACAGCTGGCTTTGGGGAGGAAGCTCTGGAGCCATCGTCCAGGTTACCCTTCACCCACTGGGTGATCAGGTCCGTCACGCCCACCTTCAGGCCCTCCACATCCTGAAACACAGATGGTAGCCATTAGGAGAGGCACAGGGATCAGCGTGCCCTGCCCACCCTCTGGGCCCAGGCTCTCCTCCCGCTCTGGCTGACTCACTCGCTTTGCTCAGGCAGCCGGGAGTGACTGCAGGAATGTGAGGAGGAGTCTGAGATAAAAGTGCGTGACTGTGTGTGTGTTCTGCGATGGCATGGCATCCCATCCCAGGTGCTACTCTGCCCTGCCACGTTACCTTGAAACTGTGCACATTCTAATAATACGTAAGTCAAATTAGCAGGACTCATATGGCTACCTACATAAACCCCGATGATATGTAGGCCATTAGTTACTAAATGAATGTTGGCAAAGGATCAGTGAAGCAATTCCTTCAGCTCTGGGGGCATAATCAAAAATAATGAACCAGAACATTGCAAATAAAACACTGTCCTATTCTGCCTCCTCCAAATTCCTGAAGTAAGACATACAATGATGCTTTGGTGCGCTGTCTCTCCAGCTTTTAAGGAGAGCATTCCCATGTATGTAGTTTTGGGACAGACAAATTAGCAAAGATTCAACACAGTTTTACACAAAATTATGATGCATGATCAGTACAGGTCATTTAATTCACATTTGGTGATGTTTCTCGATGGCAGATTCCAGGCTTGCCTTGGATGGGGAGCCTTTGGTGAAGGTCTGATTCCAGGCATCTCCAGCCTCAAACAAGTTCTTCTTGGCAGCCAGAGGCTCTGGGGGACCGGCTATGTCCGTCTGTGCCTGTTTGGCTGCCCTGGCTTCCTTTAAGGATCTCTGCAAGCCAAGGAAGAAACAAGGCAATCGTTTGTTTGCCAACATTAAGTCTGAAGTGTAAAACCAAAGGCAAGACTGTCTTTCACAAGCTTAGAACATTTCATACATTCAAGCCAGCAGTAATGGAAAGCTAGTTATATGGATCCAGTCTATTCAGTGAATAGACTGAGTTTCCCATTAATTACAATAATTAAAATTTACAGATAGGTCAATTACTCTGCCTAGGACAGATATTTATTCACTTTGAATTTTTATTTCAAATTTAAGATTAAAGGAATAACTCCTCTGGAAACTTTTTTCAAAGACAAAATCTCTCATGTCCACTGTTACTTTATCAAGATTAAGAGGATCACTATGAGAGGGTTACCTCAATGGCGTGAGTATACTGCTCCAGTTTGTCATCGATTTTTGAGATGACACCAGGGTCCTGTGTCTTCTTAAAGCTACTACTGTTTTAAAACAAAGCTGGACTATCAGATCATGTGAACTTCAACAATAGAGAGATAAGCTCCTCCTGAAGAACCTGAAGAACCTGAAGAACTGAAGAACCTCTTCTTCACATGGTTACTGTGACACCCAAAGACTGCTCAGCATGCATAACCCCAATGAGCTGCAGGGCCAGGCCCTGTTAACATCCACTGTGATGATGGCAACGAATCACTCTGATTTTAACTGACTTTCATCCACAAAACTATGTGTGTAAAACACAAGGCAGTGTGGCTTGGTAGCAGCATATTCATATGAAAAATCATCTGCGAAAGCTGATTTCAAACTTCAGGGTACCACTCTATAATAAGGCTATTCATAAATGTCCATTGATGATTTACAAAGTGTTACAACTAAAGTGATAACTTGATATAACCTGATAACCTATAAACAATTCATAAACCCTGTAGTTGTACAATTACCCTGTAATTGTAAAGTGGTACCACATTTAGTAAAGCTTAGGGGGGAAATATACCTTATTTGTTTAATAAAATAAGAACACAGAAACTTGAAATTCAGTGGTAGATGGGAGAACTGATGTGAGAAATGTCATCATTTATTTATTATTTATCGATTGCTGTTATAAAGGGAATAAAGGTATAATGTCACAATGAAACTAAGAAGAAGAGAAGAAATTTGCCCCCCATTCACTGCTAAAAATTAGTACATCATTTTCCTGATCAAATTTTTACTTACTGGAACAGTGCAATCCTGTAAAGACCTGGCTATCATATAACTAACAACTAAATACTGCAGAATTAAGACACCCCCCTGCTCAAAATGCAGCCACACGTCCAGTGCTCTCATGTTACCCACAAATGACATTTCATAAACAGGGTAATACTGGACTGTAATGCTGAGTTAAAGCCTTCATAGTTTACTGTGAGCCAGTCCCTTTAAGCAACATAAGGGGTTATTTCAATTCTGGTTCTCTGCATTAGGAACTACATAAAGAACTGTTCACCTTTTCTTTAAGCATCTATTCAGTGACTCTGTCCTCTCTGTAATCTATAAAAGAGAATGAGAATTGAATGTCATTGAGTAGTCTTCATATGTTTATGTATTATTATTATTATTATTATTATTATGATCATCAGTTATATTAATAATAATACTTTGCTAAGGAGGAGCTGTATTCACTCGATGCAATGCAATAGATAAAATATTTTAAACAGAACTGCCTCTTATTGAAAGATATTAATTATGGGATAAAGCAGTATAAAGTAATTCAGAGGGAGGTAGACAACATATGAACACAAAGGCGTATGACTGCAGGCAGCACAACCGAGGTCCGAATAACGTGGGACTTTACCGAGCATGAAGGCTCCTCCGTCTCGCCGGGCTCATTCTGAAATCACGCAGAGTAGGAAGGACGTTAAGAGCAACACGGACGGCACAGTGCTATGCAGGTGATGCCGCATTAGTTTACGATATTGTGCAAAAGTCTTATATGCAGTTTTTCTGCTGAGAAAAACACTGTTTAACATTTGAATATATACAAATAAATAACAGTACAACATTCAGTAAGAGTAATTACACCAAGTTTGTTAAACTTCCACATGCACACGTCTGGTTTCCAGCTCTCGTTTCATGTGTTTGTTAAAATTCACCAAATAATGTTCAAATAATGACTTCAATGAATTAGTTAATTAAATTCATGAGGTATTGATTACATAAGTTGTGCTACTGGTCAGCTTCAGCATATATTGGATGGTAACCCAAACACAACTTAGGTGTTCTTTTCTTTGGCAGCCTTTTGTATATTGATGCATAATTTGGATTTATCTTTTGGCCTTGTTAGAAAATTGTATTAGCTCCTTGGTAAGATTAACAAATAAAGACAAAAAAAGAACAGAGGATCTATCATAAAAATAAAACAAACAAAACCTAGAGGGAGCCAAAGTGTGAGAGATAATGTCCCAAATCATGTTTGAATGTCCATGTGAGAGTCGGAATATAGATGGTCCCCAAGATACGAGGGTTCGTCTTGTGATTTTTCGATCTTATGATGACCATAGTGATACGACTAAAGTGTAAAAATATATTAAGTTTCACGAGGCTGGCAAACATACCAGGCTCCCTCTGTCCTACAAACAGCCTAATGGTCGCTATACTCCTACCTCTGAGAGCTGCTGGAGTTGAATGGACTTCATTTGCCTGAGATGGTTACGTGGGTGTCTGCATAGGTTTTTGCACGTGGGTATGTTTGCGCATTCACACGCGCCTTGAGCCCTACCCCCGTCTGAGTGTGACGCTCCTCTTCCTCCTCCTCCTTCCACCCCAGCTTGGTCTCAACCAGCCACTGCTTCCCCCTCTCCTGCTCCTCGCTTTCTCTCTCCCACAGGCTGCCGTGGTTCTGCTCCAGCTTATACTCACTCTCTGTCCTTGTTCCCCCCTCCTGGGTTGGGCTCATGCCCCTGGCAGAGAGATACACCAAGGCTGAGGTCAGCACAGCAGGAAAGCAAGCAGGGCCAGAAAGCACATCCACCTCGTAAGGAGCAGCAACATAACATAACCCTGTTCTCTCTAATGTTAACACATCACATCCATCCTTTGGCCATTTATCCTGAAGAGGATCATGAGGGGCCTGAAGCCTTTGGCAGGCAGCACGGGGCACAGCACAGGCGCTGAACAGACAGCACAGTCACTCACTGAGGGCTAGGGCTGCAGCTACAGTATCAATTATTTTAGTAATCGAGTATTCTATAGATCTTTTAATCTATTAATCTATTAATCGAGTAGTCAGATAAATACTTTTATCTTATTAAGGTGCAACAGTAACTATTTAAAAGAGCCATGTCGCTATCCGTTCCATGTCGCTACTCGATCTTTACAGCCTTGTCGTTACCCAATCTGTACAGCCTTGTCGCTATCCGATCCGTGCAGCCTTGTTCCTACCCAATCTATACAGCCTTGTCGCTATCCAATCTGTATAGCCTTGTTCCTACCCAATCTGTACAGCCTTGTCGCTATCCGATCTGTACAGCCTTGTTCCTACCCAATCTGTACAGCCTCACCACTCTGTTTTTTCTACCACTCTGCTACACATAATGCAATGTAAGCCGACTGTGCAACAGTATTAATCCTCCGTGTGAAACAGTGATCACTGAGCAGTACACAGTTGCGTGTATTAAACGAAGCATCAAAGCAAAGAATTTGCATCAAGCATTTTTTGTAATGTTCTTTGAGTTCTTTGAGTTACTCGATGATTCGTTGCAGCCCTACTGTGGGCCATCTGTGGACATCGATTAGCCTTTTGGCTGTGGGAGGAACCTGGAGTACATACAGGAATGTGGAAACCCCCCAGACAGGACTGAAATCCCCAATGGTGAGGTGTGAGACTGCAGCACTACTAATTGGGCCACCTGAACTAAAAGTCTGTGGTTTGTCCGTGGTGACCCTGAACAGGACAAGCGGGTAGGATGGATGGATGGTTGTTTGTTACTATCAAAATTTTAGCTTAGCCATTGCAAAGCATCTCCTCACGTCACTCCAATATTTGCAGTTACCACCCCACCCAATGTGCCCTAGTTACGTCTAGACTGAGCGTCCCATTAATTTCAAAATCTGCAGTATATGGGAACATTTGATAACACATTATCGATGTTTCTACTGGAAATTGATGTGACCTACAGCTGGCTTTGTTTGTTGAACTTACCACTAACACAATTCGCTATTGTGTTATGGTTTATTTCTATATATTCCATTGTTGAACAATGATTTTCTGAGCAAATCTATACTTACTATCCAGAATAATACCTTGAAACATAACTTTCTTTGATAGCCTAAGACTTTCACAAACTCCATGTGCCTGTACTGTACAAATAAAGCATTTTTATTGCCAACAGCATTGACTCTATGCATTAGCATCAATATTAAGCCAATATATCTTACAATTAATGAAGGCTCTTTTAGCTACATGAAATGTAGATGGGGTTAGGGGGTTTTTGTCACGTTACCTCAGCGCTCTTCTTGCTTTGGCTACCTGTGATGTCATTTCCTCTTCATGGGTTCCTTTGTCAGTCTGCCCTCTCTCCTGTTGCAGGTAGACTTTGAATATGTATGACATTTTTGTGTCTGTCTGGTTTCCTTTAACCTAAACAAGGAGAATACATTTGTAATGTCTCAGCTCCTTCACAGTAATATACAGTACTGTTTATAAAAAGGCCTCTATTCTGCTGGACACCTTTTCCCTGAGGTGGGCTCTTGAAGCCTTTTCTCCTGTCATGCCTGGCTCTGTGTCTTCCTTTCTCTGTCCCTCCTGCACCTTCTCCTTGTGATCATTGATCCTTTCCTCCGTCTTCAGTATCTCCTGGCCGTACCTCCTCCTTGATGCGCTCCCTCTACTCGCTAGCTGTTCCTCGTCTCTCTGCTCCGCTGGTGGGGCTGCAGTGTAGCTCTTCCCCCTGATGAGTGGGCCGCCTGGCCTTGCGTCTGCCCCTCCTTCCTCGGCCAGAACGCGCTCCCCCAGGTCCAGCCGTCTGCTCTTCTCCATCTTCTGGGTCCACTCACCAAAGCCCTCATCCTCATCCTGGGAGGACAGACTGCTCGGCTTGATTCGATTCTCCTTCCTGACATCAGGTAAACGGAAAGCATCACCAGTGAGCCCCGGATTTGGACCTCATTTTGGCTGGGTATTGGCACGGATTCGATTCAATTCCGATTCACAAGCTAACGATTCAAATCAATTCCAATTCAATATGCAATGCAATTCAATTTTATTTATATAGCGCATTTTCACAACATTACATTGTCTCAATGCGCTTTACATAACCTCTGCCACATAAACCCCCAGTGAGCAAGCCAGAGGCGACAGTGGCAAGGAAAAACTCCCTAGAAGGAAGAAACCTTGGGAGGAACCAGACCCAAAGGGGGAGTCCATCCTCCAAGGGCCAGCAGAGGAGTCAAATAAACCAATATCCAAGTTTATATAGAACAGGTGTTTCAATTTCTGTCTCTTTGCAGGGGCAGACAGGTGCCGGCACATGGTGTTTGATTCTGGTTCTGATGGCAAGATGAACAGTGGTACAGCGGCAGGGAAGGAAGGAGAGACATCGCAGGAGCAAAGGGCAGGCAGGCAGGAGGGGAGTCGATCTGATAGAAATTTGATATTTCATATTTGGAGAGATGTGTTCCATTTGCAGCTTTTTAAACAAATTTACAAATGCAGAGTTACTGAATATAAATTGTGAATTGGTGACCTCATATCAGTTGTAACTAAGAACATAAGAACATAAGAAATATACAAACGAGAGGAGGCCATTCGGCCCATCAAGCTCGCTTGGGGAGAACTT
>JAODKN010000008.1:23982706-23993575 GCA_026774425.1 Petrocephalus zakoni | reverse complement strand
GGTGTTTGTTGCGAAATTAAACGCGGACAGAAAGCGCTGCTCACGCGACACCCGCAGCTCACTGTCTTTAACAAACGTGCTGTTAATTAACAAACAGGACAAACAAGCACTCCCGCCGACCGAAATAAGAAAAATAAAAATAAAACAGCCACCCACGTAACAGTTATAGCACACAAACGCTCGAAATGTCCCTTCAAAACACTACAACAAACAATCGCTGCAGCTCAACACCACTTTCTCCCAGCAATCCCAGCAGTCAGTGAGCTCAATCCCAGCAGGAATGGATCTCAGGTAGTTGCAGTTGGGGTTCATTCATTTTTGTGGAAATTTGCTTGTGCAATTACAGATGCTGTACGAAAAACCCATGTTTCCCCAATGGCAACAGATGAGATTTCTGGCTAGTATCCGGTATGGACCTGTGATCATTATCTGTTCCCGTCTGTCGCACTGTGCAAGTGGACCCATTTTGCGGATCTGTCCTGGAGCCTCTGATACCTCCGGGGCAGATTCGGTGCTGAGTCATTTTGCTATCTGGGCTCCTACTTGCATATAAGGCACTTAAAGGTCTAGCACCTGCCCACCTAACAGAATTACTTCAAGTTTACAAGCTGCATCGTACACTTACAGAATGCATTCTGCTATAGGGCCCATATATTGTGGAATAGTTTGCCAGCCTATGTTCAAGAAGCCAAATCGGTCTCAGTCTTTAAATCTCAACTGAAGACTGATTTCTTCAGTTTAGCTTACCCACAATATAACACATAACATAATATTGCACTATGGCTGCTGGTGCCACTGTACATGGCATGTTTTACCTACTATGCTTGTCCATTAGGATGTCAATGCATGTTCTGACCATCGATGCTCTCTGCCTTACAACATGTCCGGATGGTGCCCGGGGTGGGCATCATCTGACCCGGAGTCCTGGTTCAGTCCCACAGAGGGGTACATCGTGGATATAGCTAATGACCTGCAACATCGTGGGTGCAGCTTTCAATCTGCCACCATAAAAGGACCAGCGTGGAAAACTGATCCATTGATTCAGTGATGGACTTTGGCTTTGCCCTCAACCACAGTTCTTGCTTGGCTTTTAGCAAGCAAGCTCACTCTTTCTATTTCAGTGATGTTAGCATGCCCAGGGGGGCTGGGCAGACAGTTGACCTTGGACCCCCCAGAGGTTTTTTCCTCTGTACTTGGGAGTTCTTGGTTCCTCTCCTCCGTTGTCAATTGGTTTTATTTCTTTTATTTCTTTGTATTTTATTGTTTCTGTTCTACTCTGCTTTGTTTTGCATTATGCTTTCTTAAAATATGGTAATGTATCCCAACACACCCATGTAAAGCGTCTTTGGACAACCCTGTTGTGAACGGTGCTATGCAAAAATTAAATTCAATTGAATTGAATTGCCTGGCATGTGGGGTATGCAGATGTCAGAGTCGCCCGATATTGGAACCAATGGGCACGTGAGGGCACCCACACACATCATGAAGGTTCTGGTCACCCAAGACAGGCCGCACCAAGGGAGGATTGTCGTGTTGTGTGCCAAGCATTACAGAACCCCATGACATCTGCAACTACCATCCAGACACAGGTATTGGACTCTCTACCACACCCTGTGTCATTCTGCACTGTGTCTCGAGAACTGACATCAGCCGGACTCTGGATTCACCGTCCCTTGTGTAGGCTGCCATTAACACCAGCACAGAAACGGCTGCGTTTGGAGTGGTGCCGTAACCTCGAGGCATGGACTGATGACAAGTGGCATCCTACCTTGTTCCGGCAAAGAATCTCGGTTCTGCATTACCACGGATGACCGTCATGTGCGCTTATGGTGGCACTGAGGGGAGAGGACCGATCCTGCCAGTGTTGTGGAGAGACACACCGGCATTACTCCTGGCATCATGGTGTGGGGAGCCATAGGGTATGACTTCAGGTCATTTCTGGTAGTGATTTGGGGACCCTGATGGCACAGCACTACATCAGTGACATCCTGCGTCCGCATGTCTTACCCCTCCTAAGACAGCACCCTGGTCTTTCAACAAGGCAACGCCCGTCCACACATGACTCGTGTGTCTATGGACTGCCTGGGTCATGCTGAGGCCCTTCTGTGGCCAGCCAGGCCCCCAAATCCTTCCCCAATAGAACATGTGTGGGATCAGCTTGGACGCTAACTCAGACCCAGTGCCAATCTACAAGATCTTGAGGGCCAGTCACAACAGCTGCGGGCCGACTTGCCGCAGGAGAGGATACAGCGGCTGTACGATTCCCTTCCGCACGTGTCACCGCATGTATCGAAGCCCTGGAGGTGCCACACCCTATCGACACGGGACCAGCAGGGTGCCCATACTGCCAACTCTGTTGTCTGTTTGCTCTGATATTATAATCATTGCAATACAGACACACGCCCTTTCACTGTGTGGAGATTAATTTAATTTCCACCACTCCATCTGGGTGTTTCACTTTTTCTGTCACTGAGTATATAATTATATAAACATATTACATATAAAAGTCTAAATAAAAGTCAAGAAATACTACAGTTTCTATTGGAATCATCTTATTTCTGCACTATTAATGGTCTTATAGTAACATTTTTCATTGCGCTATAGTTTGCCTAGATTTCTCTAAAATGATGATACACTTTCCTATACAATTTTTAGCGCATCGATATTTTCTAGGCTGTTCCCATTACATCACTGGCTCCTCTCTCTCCCACGGTCTCTTTTTTAACGATTGCCGTTGACTTTTTCTTGTTTTTCTTCCATTACTCAGGAAAGAAGACATTTTTTTGTGCGAAGAATGAATATTTATTCTGAAATTAATTAATTGTTGCGCTTTGACGTTTTCATATTCGCTCAAATTAACGTTTGCATATTTTATGGAGAAGTGGTTTAGTAAGACTATACGTGCTTTGTTTAACTGCGATTTTACTTTGCTTATAATATGTTTTATAATATGTATTGCGATAGTATAGTGATACCTTTTATGTCAACGCCATGCTCCTGAAATTGAATGTAAACTGAAATGAAAAGTGACGGGCTGTGTCGATCTGCTATGCCAAATGATAAAATCATTCAGTCATGACGCTGAACAAAATGCCTATTTGAAACCGTATTACAAGACGTCGGAGGTGTGAGCTGCAGAGGGGCTCTGCGGATGTCCTCCCCGTGACAGGACTGCTCCCGGCCGTCATGCCGCCTAACCTGACCGCTACCAACCACAGCATTCAAGAGCCGCGCACTGACCACAATTTCCCAGCTCTGATCAGCGGGATACTGCTTATAATTCTTATAATTTGCGGCAATTTACTAGTATGCATTAGTGTATACACTGAAAAAGCTTTAAAAACCACTACAAATTACTTCATTGTCAGTTTGGCAGTTGCTGATTTGCTGTTGGCAGTGCTGGTTTTGCCGTTGTATGTGTACGCTGAGGTAAGTGATTATAAAGCCTTCTTTTTATAACCTCTAGGCAATAAGTGATAGGAGTCGAAATCGGTCGTACGCACTGGAAATATTAGCCACTAATGTCTATAGTTATGTGTACAGTATTACGTTTGTTTCATCATCTATATTAATAATTTTCGGTAAATTGCTTCACAGCGTCTCGTGGATTTTGCGTGATATATATTTTACTATACAGAATATTCTGTGAATATGTGATTTTTTCATGTCTCGTGTAATTTAAATGTAATTTTAGATTTATTGTCACCCAATTTTAAGGAAAAGTAATTTCAGTTTGCTGTCTATTTATGGTGTCCACGTTTGTTTTGCTCTGTACAAGTTGAAAATTATTTTAAACATATGATATATGGGCTACGCAAGTATGATAACAACCATGTCTTTGTTCTCCAAATTATTTGTTCAATAAACGCTCATCACTTGCGACGCGTTTTTAAATGACTTTTGTGATTTGTTATGGTTTTGTTGTAATTATGGTTCGCTATTTGTAGACAATAATATCAATTTTACATGAAATGGTTTTATACTAATCTACTCCCTATGTACAATTAACGGTACTGGTTATTTCTTTGTTAAATGCAAATAACTTGTATCTCCCGAAGTTGCGTTAAACTAGTTGCAGACGGATGCGCTTAGCTCCACAGTGGTATCAAGCTTCTGATTTCTGAAGTTTGTAACTTATTAACTTAAAATTAATGATTTCAAACATCTTTCTAAGAGTAATGCTGGAGTACCTGTAGCATTGCCTAGTTGTTACTCCTGCTCTGTTACCATTGATTGAAATGATTGCACTACAGTGCCACTGCAAGGCTAATAGTGAATCTTTTTTCAAAAACACAAATAATAATGCAATATGTAGTATCCACCCATTTAATAGAATATTATCAATTCCAAAGATATTAACCAATATAGACAGAACCATGCACACAACCACAACATATACACAGCAAACCACAGCCATACTTTTATAAACTTGGTATATGGTTCAACCATATTCCTGAAAATCTGCTTGGAGATTTGGGACTCAAGCCTTACGATGAACTTTAAAACTCTTTCCAGTTCCTGGGTGGCCTGTGGACCCTCAGCATGATGTTCTGCGATGGTCTGATGGCCATGGACGTGATGTTGTGCACAGCTTCCATATTCAACTTGTGTGCAATCAGCATTGACAGGTACCTCGCTCATTTCCGGCTCAGTGCTCTCATTAAGCAGTAGTGCTATTGACATCACGTGTACTGAGGGATAATTTACATGCGAAGGGTATCCACAAGGCTTTTCTGTATGAGACTCTCTTCTGGCAGGTTTATTGCGGTGTCTGTTCCTCTGAACTACAACCGGAAGCATATAGACCAAAGACAAATTGCCCTTCTGACTGCCACCTGGATACTAGCCTTGGCGGTGGCTTCCCCCATCCTCTTCGGGATCAACAACGTGCCTCGCAGGGATCCCTCCGAGTGCAAGCTGGAAGACGATAACTACGTGGTCTACTCCTCCGTCTGCTCCTTCTTCATCCCCTGCCCCATCATGCTGCTGCTCTACTGCGGAATGTTCTGGGGCTTGCGGCGGTGGGAGGACACCCGCAAGGCGAAGCTGCAGAGCAGCATCCGGATGTGCCACAAACTGAAGCCGGCTGCCCCCCCGCTGGCCTCCATTCCCACTGCCACCGAGAAGCTAGAGAAAATGGAGCACTTTCCTCCTCCGGCCTGCCCCATCGCCCCAGAGTACAGGGAGAGCCCTGTCCACACGGTGGCCTACCGGGACATGATGTACGGGACTTCCTCCAGACACAGGAGAGCCAAGATTAATGGCAGGGAACGCAAGGCCATGAAGGTTCTTCCTGTCGTTGTGGGTAAGTGGCAGCCAGGCCTCCGTTAGCTTCCTGCTATTAGTAGCAGCAGACAGCTGAGCTGTGATAAGGGCAGCTGTGTTTTCATTGCAGCAAATGTAGTGAGTACATGAGAGCAGCAGTATAATTGCAACTGACATTTTAACATTTTTTAGCTTAGCTTTGGACTGTAGAGCTTTATCCTGTCATTTCTGAAATTTGCCAACAAACAAGACTGGTACCTGTACTAGAAGCTGTAACTCAGCGAACAGGTCAGGACCCGCATCACTTCCTCACATTGCCCCATTCAAAGCGAAGAGCCCTCCTATCTTTTATTACCTTTCAAATTGCACCTTCTCTGTATTTTAAACAACAGAGAGAAAAGTGGGAACTTGAATTCAGTCCAGTGTTGGAGGGATGATTCGCCTGTCAGATAAATGTATGGCACGGTTGCACAGTATTGCCCCGCCAGAGACGTTTCCAAACAGTGCGGTGAAGTGGAACCGAAAGAGTGGCGCCGAAACCCAGCATCCGGGATCGCACAGGATCCAGTATTTATCATTCAGCACTTTCATCCTGTGAGCAGAATGGAACAACACTTTAAATCTCAAGATGTTTTCATCCAGAAAGGAATTCAGACTTCAAAACAAAGAGTGTTTTAGGCTGATTCCACAAAATAGACGCGTCTGCAAAACTTTTAACCATAATCCATTTCCATATTCCCTATAAAGCTACACTAACCCCATTATTGAGATTTGTCATGAAAAAATAAAATAACTGGTCAATTCCCACCATAACAGAAAATACAGTCATTCAATAAGTGACACTAAATAGAGCTTGATAACAAATAAATAAACTGCCATTAATTTCATGCAAGGCATCTTAATTTTACTTGTCTGTTGTATGGGAATATTAACCACACAATACAATAAAACATAAAAGCAAAAAGCTATACTTTTTGAAATACTGAATTATACCAAATTGAGTCTAATTATAATTAGCTACCGAAATATAAGATTTATCATACCATTTAAAGCCCGGCTATTAAAATTGTATAATTCCAACCAACCATCTATCCATCTTAGACAACCACTTTTTCAAGTATCCAAATCCCAGAAAAGACAGGGCACAAAACATATGATATTAAATTCATATTATATTAAAAAGGGCTCATTTATGCTAATTTTCACTGCTCATAATTTTATTTTTATGCCTACTAGAATAGATTTACTTGCTTCGGTGTTCCAACAAAACAATTTTTCTCATACTGTACATGTCTATTACTCTGTCTGAAACGCTCTGTTAGAGCTTTAAGTCCCACTCCAGATGACCCCAGTGTGCTCTGATTGGTCAGCTTGCCCTACACATTCCACCCCTGTCTTGCAGTCTGCAGACAGATCCTTGCAGGTAGGCAGCCAGTAAAAATTGTATTACAAGGTGACCTCACCATGTCACGGAAGTCAGGGCTGGAATTCCAATGAGGCATTTCAGGCAGATATGAGATGAGTGGTTTCTGTGGTGAGAGTTACTCCCTTTGGTGTGTACTTTGGGCACAGGGCAGGGGACACCCTGGACATGATGCCACTCCATCACAGGGCACAGGGCAGGGGACACCCTGGACATGATGCCAGTCCATCACAGGGCACAGGGCTGGGGTGCACCCTGAACATGATGCCAGTCCATCACAGGGCACAGGGCTGGGGTGCACCCCAGACGGGATGCTAGTCCATCACAAGGCACAGGACTGGGGTATACCCTGGATGGGATACCAGTACATCACAGGGCACACTCATGCACGCACACGTTTGTTCATTGTAAGAGACACCAGTTAGTCATTGGACTGTGCAAGGAAACCCATATGACAAGGAGAGAGCACGCAAACTTGCATACAAAGAGCAGAGGTAGGTTGCAAAGCCCCCCCTGGAGGTGTGAGACAGCAACGCATCTCAGTGAGCCTCTGTGCACTGTCATAGTCACTCTCCATTATGTACCATTCCCTCTGCCATGATCCCGATGATGGTGACACCGATATGCCATCAATTCTCTGTAACCTCAGCAAGGCCAAATCAGCTGCTTAAGGCACTTTTAAAACTTGAAATTTCAGTTCCAATTATAAGATTCTCAAACAAGGACCCTGAACTGGCTGAAACATCTGCTTTTATAAGGAAATGCACATTTTCTGAACTGAACTAAAATCTCAGCTGTTTTATATGTCCATCTGTCATATAGGTATTTATAGACACTCCATTAAAAGTTCTGAATTATTCACTAAGTTCATTGTAAGAGAAGGTTAGACACCAAATATATATTCATCTGTTTGGGGCCATTTTGCTTAGTTTTCCACCCAGCATCTGTATGTGTCTGGAGATTAGAGACACTTTAAGCTTCATAATCACAGAATTATTCAGATAAATACCTCATAACTAAGTGACCAGGTAACTAAGGGTAGTTGAGCAGAGCACTGTTTTCAGCTACAGTTGTCATAATTGGTTATTCATGCCGAAATCGTGCTTCTAGTCAGCAGTCTTCCCCTCCGTTTTTAGGCGTTTTCCTCTTCTGCTGGACACCGTTCTTCGTCGTCCACACCATGCGCGTCCTCTGTCAGTCCTGTTACATCTCGCCCTACCTGATGAGCACCGTCACCTGGTTGGGTTATGTCAACAGTGCCCTCAACCCTATCATCTACACCGTCTTCAACACAGAGTTCAGAAATTTCTTCCACAGGTTTTTGCACAGTTGTTGCTAACTGCTGTATCAAAATCATCGTACCCAGCAAAATGGCCTTAACCACGTTTGCATATGGATATGTCTAACCATCACATCAGCCATTTTTATTAATTCCATTATTTTTGTATGCTTTCTTTATCAGTTTCATTTAGGTCATTAACCTGCGAAAGACAAATGTCTGAATACTTTCAGCAGCTACCAGTCGCTGGAATTTCTTCCTGCTTTTATTTCGGAAAAAGACAGAGTTTAAAATGT
Organism: Petrocephalus zakoni; assembly: GCA_026774425.1. Lineage (NCBI taxonomy): Eukaryota > Metazoa > Chordata > Actinopteri > Osteoglossiformes > Mormyridae > Petrocephalus > Petrocephalus zakoni. Next base: position 23,985,312 of record JAODKN010000008.1, on the reverse strand, counting down.
ATTATCAGCACCGATGGAAATTTAAAGACTATAAGGGTAATTAATCATGATGTATTATTATATCTTTCTAGATCCCTTTGCAGATAGTCTGGCTTGCAAGCCTGACAAAAACCAGAGATGAGAATATCTTAACATTTAGGAGTTTGTGTGTCAGTTAAAGTCTCCTAAATCTTGGACGTGGATCACTGCAGTCTGGTCAATTTCCTTTAAACAAAAATGATCTTCAAATCAGAATGATCCCTCACATTTGAGCTTAATCAAAAGAAAAAGGTTGTAGAAAATTCAGCAAACTCCTGCTTAAGGACCAGAATGTAAATTATTAATTCAGCTTTCTTTACAGATAAAATTAACTAAAATGAATTAAGTTTTATACATAACAGTGTAAGGTATTGGCTTCTTATGCTGATTTAACTTCATAAAAGTTACACAAAAAAACATCAACCAACCAACCATCATATACCTTGAATGACCTGCTAGTGTGCCTCTGATGAATACACTGTATTTTACCATTATAAAGGCATTAATCTAAGTAATGGTGTTGCTACAATATCCCAGCAAGGTGCTAATACTACATTCCTAGGTGAGTGAATATAACTTTGCTCTGACATATTCTGTTGTTTCCCTTATTAGATCTGCAAATAATGCGCATGTACTGTTTTTGCCTGGACAAATGTTATTGGAAATTGGTATTTTTTATACTTTGCATTTATACTTAATTTTTTGCTGCAATAATTGTGTATGGAAATTTGAGGAGTCCTTAGCTGTTGGGAATGATTCTAAATGACAAAGGAAAAGAGAATGATTCTTTCCTGAAGCTGGCACCAAAACGAGGTCCCACGTCCAATGATGCAGAAACAGTAACATGGTAACAAGCAATCTGTGATCATTTATTGTACCATTCAGAGCCTTGTGTAATATGACAAACATGAAAATAAACTAAATGTATACATATTTAAAGTGCTAGTTTTATGTGTTATTTTGAATCTCATAGGTGAGCAGGCCTGGAGTCTATTCTCAGCAGCACAGGGCACCAGGCTGGGGGGCATCCTGAAACGTCCCCCCATATCTTTGTGGGAACCATCCATTAATTGTTATGGGGAACACCCTAATCCCAACAAGGAGAACCTTAATCTTAATCAAACAAAATACTTTTGATAATTTTTTGATACACAGATTTTTATATAATTGAGTTTCCCCTTGTGGGGACCAAAAATTGGTTTTGATCACATTTGGTCTCCACAGTGCAATGTGTACACACCCACACACATGCAGACGACGGGCAATTAGGAGATTGCATATAGCCTGAAAGCAGGAGGACACCTCAGTACTTGCTAAACAGAGCATGGAAACTCCAAACACATAGCAGATGTGAGCCTAGAGATGCCAAGCTGTAATGCTGCTCACTGACTTACCCTGGTAATGATTCACATTCATTTTGAAGTCGTTTCAAACATCCCTTGATGGAAGAGTAATCTGGATGAGTGTGGTAAAATATCGATTCTCCTATTAGACAGGTATAAGTAATTGTATTGTGGGGATATTCGTGTTGTGTAATACAGAGGTACTACAACTAGTGCAAAGAAAGTCTGACTCGGCTTTCAATTTAAGTTGAGAAGAACCAGCCTTGTGTAGCTTAGAGCAACAACACCAAGCACCAGGCGACTCACTGGTACAGGGCCATGGATCATCTGGGTCTCGGCCGCACAGAAAGAATAAGAAACTATTTCCATTGTATTGACTGAAAAATGACCGAAACATCCCCCAAGCAGAGCTGCTGAGATAGAGAGGTGCCACAAATAACCATATTTTGAAGAGACTCTCTGACCCATAGCTCCGCCCAGCCCCTGGCTCCAGTTAAAATATTTTTGCATGTTGTCAACAGGAAAATGAAAAAGTAAATTGGAAAATGAAAAACACAAAGTAGGAAATTAAAAGTCAAATTAAAAATCTTTTTAATTTTTCACAAGTGACTCATGAATGAGTGTAGAATTTAAATGCAAATAGTGATATTTCATTTTATTTTTCTTTTTGGGGGGATTTTTGTGCTTACACTTTGCAAACTGATTGGCAAAGCGGGGACTGTATTTTAATTTTATTATTAGCATTCTCTTTTTTCGGGAAGTACCTCACATACAAACAAGCTACATTGGACAGACGTTGCAACCACTACCACTATGTCGTGTCCCGTTCTCACCTCGCACTATAGCAACGCAGCCTGGGAGTAGGGTAAAAAGGGTAGCAAACATAGGTCAATATGGACAAACAGAACTTTCTCATTTATTTCATTGATAGTCATGTGACCCCAGGAGAACTGTAAACTGATATTTTAATCAGATCTATTAACATACTAGCAGTGCAGCTAACCGTAATTGTGAACCCTTTGATAACCAGAACAATATGTAATATGTAGTGTTACCCTGTGTTAGCAGTAACTGGCAGCTCATCAGTGAAATGGGAACCTTCTCCTGGATAACTGGCCAACCTACCTTTGTTTGTAACTGTTAATTAGTTAGTATTTACTATAGACAGCTAATAAGAACATAAGAACATAAGAACTATACAAACGAGAGGAGGCCATTCGGCCCATCAAGCTCGCTTGGGGAGAA
>JAODKN010000008.1:23954628-23979244 GCA_026774425.1 Petrocephalus zakoni | reverse complement strand
CCTACGCTGCACCTTTTCTAAGGCCGCAATGTCCTTTTTAAGATAAGGTGACCAAACCTGCACACAATATTCTAGGTAAGGTCTCACCAAGGAATTGTATAATCTCAGCATTACCTCCCTTGACTTAAACTTGTGAAGCAGTCCACTATGTATTCTATTGGCAATCCATTCACTTTTGACACGAACTACAAAATGATCTAGCCCCCATGGTGTTGATGGGAAAGAATGCCAAAAAAATTACATTAATAGTTTTTTTATGCAATAGATTTGTGTGATACCACATTTATCTTAATGAGAAAAAATATGCCAGTATATATTTGTGCATTTATGACGTGCACGGCACAAGAAAATCCAATATACTTACTGAAAATAAAATCTGTATAAAAGTGGACCTGTACTATATATGTGTGTGTACAATGTGTATTTGAAGAGTTGGCACTAAAGTGGAAGGTACACATACCGTTTGTCGCACGTATTTTTTGATGTGACTGACCCTTAGTTCGGTTCATTATGTGTTGTTCAGTGGTCGACTGTATTTTTTCACATATGGATATCAGAGTAGCATTAAAATTGTAGCAAATATTTAGGCAAAGGGACCAGATGCACTGAGCTTAGTGTTTGAAGTGAAATGGTAATTTACAACATTCAACATGTTGAAGAACTGTTTGGCAGGCTAACTAGGCCTAGTTTATGTCTCTACTGTATGTAATCATCATTCAGACAAAAGTGCTTCTTAAATTTAAGAACTATATAACTATAGGTATTTTGTCTATACTATTTTAAATTAACAGTGTACCTAGCATGTACAACAGCTGCAGATATATTAAATACATTTTTGGAAGAAAATATTTCGTATTCCAAAAGTTACCTTTGTAAAGAAAAAAAAATTATTTGACAAGTACATATACGAAGTTATGTTCCACATGCAATCGAAGCAGTCAGTGAAGATCAGGGGTGGCTGATCTTATCCGCAAAGGGCTGGTGTGTATGCGGGTTTTCGCTGCAAGTCCCTAATTAGATCACTAATTAGGGGACTGATTGCCCAAAGAGTCCTCACACCTGGGTTCGAAGAGCTGATCTAAAGGTTAATAAAGAAGATGACAGCCCTTTTAAAATGAAGCACTCTTTAACAGCCACTACTGGTTTAATACTACACAAACACAGAAAAGGAAACCAGCAGTTAACATGACACTCACGGCTACACGCTAACAAAACTCACGCATTTAATGGCAAACATTAGATAGTTATGACATCTACAATTAACTTAAATGCATGAATACACAAATTAACTGACACCATTTACAGATAAAGGTGGTGCGGTATAAAGCATGCCGGCTGTTGACCAACCCCACGGCGTCAGACTCCGTCGGCGCTCATACGGCTGCGTATTGCTGAAACGACCTCGATTACGTTTGAAGTATGCGGCTATCTTGAGAATGGAGACGGATAATTTACGCCACCTGCTGTTGTATAATGACACTTAATTTTTATCCCTCAAAAATAAGGCAACCCCAGTTTTTTTTTTTAGATGTGCTCTTTTGGGGGGAAAATACCATGTTATATGCGCGCCAGTACATACAGGAAAATGACAGGCATATCACAATACCCCAGTTCGCGTGTGCATATGGAACCGTCAGTGGCGTACCGATAGAATTCGATAAAATACCGTGTAATGTTAAAGCCCTAACAGACATCGATTCACAGCATTTCCCAGCCTGTGCCCATGCCTGAATCCATATGAAGCAAAAGGTTAGTGCTTTTGTTTAAGAGTAAGTCATAAACTTAGGTAATATAGTGAGACGTTTTATTCCACAGTTATAGGTCAAGTGTTCATATATTTAAAGATAGAAGAGAATTCCTTTGTACTTTTAAATCAAATCAAATTATATCAAATTTATTTATAAAGCACTTTAACAACAGGAGCAGATCCCCAAGTGCTAGAAAAGTAAAAAAAAAAGTGAAATGAGACAAAGATACAAACCCACCAAATAGTCTGTAAAACCAAAGGCTGTAATAAAGCAACAAGCTTTATACTTTTCACAATTGTTGTATTTTAATCCTAAACTGAGTCAAATCGGTACCATCAGCCAAAATAAACCCAAGACAAAAGCACACAAGTCTTAGTTTTATAGTTTAGTACAAAAACAAAAGTCTTACTGTAACATCAGTAGAGAACATGGATCTCGCAAGAAAGTTAAGGAAATCAACAAGCAGGTTTGGCATGACTGACCACTAAAGGAAAGAATCAAAACAATTTAACAAAAAAAAACCCAACATGGAAAACTGATGCTAAACATAATGCTTCCTGATTCCCCATCTCCCCACAGTCCTAATGGCAACAATCAAATAAATAGTTACACGGCATTGTGCAAAAAGTGGAGTGAAATATATTACCGCCCAACAACTGAGGACGAGAACACAGAAAGAGCACAAGCCAGCCCGTGTTCTCCGTCACGCTACATGACCTCTGAATTCTGAAGCACGGACAACTGCAACATCTGTAGTTTGTAGGAAATGGAAACGGGTAAAAAGAAAAAGAGATGGAAGTAAATTGGTCCTACATATCAAATATCATCAGAAATATTCTGGAGATTCAGGAATATATTTAATTAGCTGAAATTCTGAGATGCAATATGACTTATGCTGGTCATATATACAGTGTGGACTTATAAAAAATATATATATATTACAATTATCTATACACAATCGTCATTCATGCCCAAATTAAACATCTCGACTGATCTGCATTAGCCTCTCCTGATGACTGCATATTAAAATTTCACAACCAGGATTTGACAAATAAGCAGCACTCCGGACTGCTGGTGGCTTATTTTTAACATGCATTCCACTGGCAGGACACTTCGAGAAACCCAATCAAAATGAGTATTTCACAGGAGCTGGACTCAGTCCTTTCCTACTCTGCGTCAGAGAGTTCAACGGCCTGAAAAGGAGCAGAGTCATTCTCAGCACAAATTTGTCTGAAATCTTCAATGGATTAAAATCTTCTTATTCCTGTTGGCCTTTCTGTTCCTGGGGCTTGAATGCAATTTCTCAGTCATAAAAAGAACAATAATGAAGGACAAGTATCCACTGAGAAGGACACTTCTCATATCATCTAGAAAGTAAATAGCCCCGTGTACGCAATAGAATGAAGGACAGTTTATTCCCGTTTTCCTGTGTTTAAGTCTGGGTCCTGGTGACCAGGTAGTACAGAAGAAAGAAGACCAGCACCAGTCCCACAGAAACATAACAGAGGATCTTGCGGTTGTCCCTGCCAGATCGAACCATAGTGGAGAACCTCTTCACACTTCCTGTCAGGAGCCCAGTGGCACTCAGGAAATTGGAGTCCTTTCAATAAAAAGGAAGGAAAGTCTCTCTTAAACTGGTTAGTGCTGGAACCATTTGCAATTAGTGCTGTCATGATTACTCAACTGTTAAAACAGATCAATTCAAGTTTTCCTTCTCAATTACTCAGCAGTATGGCAGAATGGAGATGGTGCATAGCAGATGAAGGTGAAAATAATGAGCGGAAACCATCAGTTGTGTGGAAGCACTTCACACTGAGGCTCCTGGGGCTAGGGCCTTGAGAGACACTTTGGAGATGCCTTGACATGCTCTGATTTTCCCGTATATATCAGCAGCACAAAACAATAATTCAGTGTGACCTATATTTTTGTTTTCAGCACAAACACAGCTACAATAACGGGCCATTCTGGCTCAACTCAACAAATTTCTGGCATTTTGTTTGCCCCTCGGCCAACATGGAAAACCCAGAATTTCTCTGGCCAAGCTCATATAGTTTGAGTTACACTGGCTTGAAATCAGTGATACTTTTCCTTTATTCACAAAAATGCTTGGTTGGCCATTTTCAGATGCCTGAATCTTTGCAACAGTAACACCTAGGTACCTGAGAATTGTAGGATATACAAATATATATATACACATATATTCCAAATATGTGTTTATTTAGCTTGTATTCAAAACAAAAGATTAATTCTCTAATCTGTCAAAAAACCCAGAATCTCAAGGGGTAATAAAAATACTGCCACTCTCATTGTATTATTTGAAAGTCCCAGGTTCCCATTACAGAATTGTATTTTCTGCTTTAAGGGTTTTATTAAGCTTCAATTTATCAATGAAAATCTTAAAACAAAAATAAAACTCAAAAACCCTTAAAACAGAAAGCACCATTATGTTTTTTATGTTGTAAAGGGGACCTTGAGTTGTCATTAGCGATCCTTATTGCTTTAACTTACCATGCCATCCAAATATGAGTTCTGCTCTTCTGCGTCCTTGTCAATATCATAGGCTAGCTAAATGTCACAAAGGAAAAGTAAACATACATAAACCTTAGGTGACAGCACCGGGACACCGTTCAGGCATTCAAAACATCTGTTCAGCAGTACAGGTTATTATAGTGATTACTGTCAATTAACTCTGTATCGTCTACGACTACATGTGGTGTACATACGGATTTCAGTCTGGAGACTTTTGAAGCCAGGTTCTCCGCCAAAAGCTGGTTTTCCGCATCCAGCATATCGTCCACGGCGCCATGCCCTGGTAATGCACAGAATGAGGGATTATGTTTTTCGTGACTGACAGCAACACGAAAGATGGGTTATTTATGTGACGCTTTTATCAGCAACCCAGGAATTCACATATTCATCAGCGACGACACCAGATTAGCGCCGAGTTTCTAAAATATATCCTAAGCACGAATACGCACAGTAAAGTACATGAATTCTCGCCAGACATCCAGGATACGTTCCCATACATTAGGACAGCTAGCTAACTGTCCCGATTTTTACCTTTTTATCAAGCAATCTAATAACACAAAGCGAACAATTTGCGAATACCTCAAGACAAAAACTCCAGAGTTATACAGAGATTTCTGCTGCGACGCTATTGGGTTTGGCGTGTAGAAAACATACGGGTAAGAAGTATCAGAAGTCATTACAAAGTGGAGTACGTGGCGCCGCGTACCTCTGTTCCAGTCAGCCATGTTTTTGTTGACTAGAATTCCTTGTAGTTTTTTCTTCCTCCTTCGTTCCTGCTATAACACATAAAGCCAAACGCTCACACTGCCCCCTGCTGTTCCGGAGACTGAATCGCACATGCGTCCCTGTGATGGGTTGGCGCCCCAGTCTGGTTTATGCCCTGCCCTGCGCCCGTAGCTTCTGGAACAGACCCTGGACCCCTGCGATCCCTGCATAGGACATGGGGATTGAGTCATCCATCCTCAAGCCACTTATCCTAAAAAAGGGCACTGTTGTCCTGTACATTATAATAATAAAATTAATTTTACATATAAAAATAGTGAACTGCTACGTTTAAAGGCATTGACTAAGGCACTGCCTATTTACAGTGGTGGCCAAAATTATTAGAACACCTGACAGATCTGAAAATGTTGACCTTGTTTTGCCTCCAAGACATGATTTCATTTCATAATGTTCATGTGGTTGAGCTGAGCACAACATATATCAGATGAAGTGAGACTTACTGTTTTTATCCACTTATAACTTTAATATTTGGTATGTCCACTTTTTGCAGCAATTACAGCAGCACATCTCTCTGGCATAGCGTCAATATATTTCCTGAGAGCTTCAACACTAATGGTATCCTACTACACTAATGGTATCCCATGCCTTCTGCAACTCAGGCCAAAGGCTTTCTTTTAAATGTACAATAGATCTGTCCAGTTTATTTTCCAACTCGTCATAAATGTGCTTGATGGGGTTGAGGTCCGGACTTAGCACAGTGATTCTCCTTATGAAGGATCTAGTCTATCATTTATAGAGCATACTGATCACTTTGCAGATATTTCATTTGTTTTATGGGTATTTTAATGGCCAAATAACAAAAACAATTTTTTAAAAATATCTCTCAACAAAATGTTGTAGCGACCACTCTCCCCAGATTTATAATAAGAACGTTTCATTCCATCCATCCACCCTTCTTTTATCATGATGGGATCAGTTAGTTCCTCTGTAAACAGATCATTTAAGACCTGCCATCTCCTTCTCACACCACCCTAAGGAATTGTCACTGAACATAGAAATCATTTTTCCTAAAGTAATATCACTTTTCTCCCATGCATGTTTTCACTGGAACAAATCACTCAGCGTTACATCACAGCTTGCGATGTGAACCATCAAACTTGAGGTTACAGATCTTGACCTCAAGTGGCCTTCTGTAGGAGCCAGTATGTGAATAACATAAATACATTGCAAATATCACCTATGCTGGAATCCTACATTTCAAATCTTTCAGTGGCCAAAGACACTCAGGACACAAGCTGGAAATAACACAATAATATTTAATCATATTTTCTTTATAACATCCATTATAAAATATAGAGACATTATTTACTTTATCAGGTTTTGTGTTCAAGTGTCAATTATGTTTGCAAAAAAAAAAACGAAGACTTGTATATCTGTCTGAACTAATTACCAGTGTTCATTTTAGCCTTATGGCACAAGAGCTGTGTCCTGCAGCATATTAAACATTTAACATTCTAAATCCTTTAAGAGACCAATGCCAGAAAATTAATGCCAAATTAAATACAGACCCTCAAGAAATCATATGGTCTCACTATATGAGAAAACTATGATTTACTCTTAACATACAAAATTCAGTTTAAGTTACAGGGGCATTCTCATTAAATGAATTTATTCAAGTGGACTACCAACATCCAGGGGCAAAACATCAGAGAGTCTCAAAAGTTAGTTAACATTACCAGTGCTGAGAAGTATGTGGTGACAAAACATTGCGCAGTGACGTAGCCAAGAAAGAATCAAGGATGGACAAGGCAAACCACTGTCACAACTGTCAAAGAACAAGACGATATTTAGGAGATTGCGAAATATTGCATATATCTTTTTCTGCGGAGATCACTAGTCTAGTACAAATATCCATCTATCCATCTATTCATCCACCCTTCATCTTTTAACATTTTATCTTGGTGAAGACTGTGGAGAGCCAAATGCTAGCAGTATAGACCACAAGGCTGGGCTACACCCTGGACAGGCTGCCATTAGCACAAATATTTTTAATACAAAAACAAGGAGGGATAAGGTCGTATAACATTTTCCCCTTTTAAAAGTCGGGTTCCCACCAGTGTTATGTACATCGCTAACTTCTCTCACTACTGTGCTTATAAACCTCAGTGCTGTATTTAAATGGAGCCTTTTTGCCTAAGCATTCTCCTCTTCGCTCTCAGAATTGTGCTGCTCTCCCTCCTCTGTCATTCTCAGTAAATCATTGGTCGCCAGTGATGTCATTTTCCCGTCTGGTCCTATCAGCATTGGCTGGATCACATGGTCCCTGGAAGCAGACACAAATGACATCAATTACAGAACACAATATATCACTCTGTTGGTTTCATTAATGAATTATAAACGATGGGATAATGGTATGAAACATTTAGAAGTAATTCGAGACTAAGACACTGGACAATACGAAGCTCTGAAAGTGATGATACTTTGAAAGAGCGTAGCAGGACAGGTCTAGCTGTCAGAGAGCGGCACAGAGAGAGGTGACTATAGTCTGAGGCAGCCTGTGGCTCCTGACGGACGATGCCTCACCTGCTACGAAATGCTCTCTTACCTGGACAGCTTATCAAACATGTTAACCAGCTTCATGGCCTCAAATTCCTTCTGCTCCTCCGTCATTCCATCCATGGGGTTGGGCTGGTTGTCCTCCACACGGCCCGTTACTGGGTTAATACTGACAGAGGACAACACTGTCAGCAAACAGCAGGGACACTGAGGGCACACTACAGGTGGCCCCAGATCCCAAATCAAGAATCTGTCTGACACTCTGTCATTTATGCAATCTTCATTGTCCGTCCGTCCATCCTGTCCGTCCTGTCCTATGGGGGTCCTATACATAAATCTGAAAGGTTGGCACAGTGTTTCAGTGGGTAGCCCTCTGGTTCTGAACACTGCTCTTCTCTCCCTGGTGTGCATTTCTTCTGGGTACTGTGGTTACATTCATAACCCTGCATTTAGGCTAAGTGGTGTCACTGAACAGCTCACAGTCGTGTGTGTGTGTGTGTGTGTGTGTGTGTGCGTGCCCTACAAAGGCCAGGCATCCCACCGCTCGTGTCCCCAGCCTTGTGCACTGCCCGGCCTAGGATAGACTCCAAAGCTCCCTCCATGATAAACAGCAGTTAGTCAGTAAAACACAGACACAAGCCCTTGCCAATGGCCGTAACAGTGCATGTTCACGCAGACTCACTGAGATTTGGCCTCCCTGTACTCCTCCGTGTCACTGTCCTCGTCCTCGGAGTAGTGGCCCGGGTCCCTGGCTTTCTGCATCAGGCCACGTGCAGCCAGCAGGCCGGCCGCGTTCCCGTACCCCGTGTACTTGATGAACCGGGACACTGCGGAGGTTAACGGCAGTCAGGGTGCCTGTGGGTCTGCGCACAGCCGCTCACCCGGGGCCGCGGAGGCCTGCTCACCGCTCTCCTTGCAGAGCACAAAGAGGAGCTCCGCAGCACAGTGCTTCACATCCGTGTCGATGTGGGTCATCAGGCGCACCAGCTTGTTCCGCAAGGCGTTCCCCACCTCGGGCCGGTTCTTCACGTCACGCAGGGGGGGCAGGATCTGCTCTTTCACGGACCCAAACACACACACACACACGCAATTATATTTTTATCTTTGTGGGGACCACCCGTGCATTTCTATGGGCATAACCCTAATTTCAACAGTCTTAACCCCTAACCAGCCCCAACCTTAACCAACAGTAACCAAACAAAATACAAGACTTTTGGTTTTAGTTTTTTGATTGAAGACACAATTTTTTTAAATTGAGTTTCCCCTTGTGAGGACCAAAGAAAAAGGTCCCCGCAAGGTCAAAATAGCAAGTTATCTACAGACCGTGGGGACATTTGGTCCACAAATTGCCCCTCGGGGACAAATAAAGTTATTTGATTTGAAAATGTAATATACACATAAGCCACACACACACACACTCTCACCCTGGAGCGCAGGAACTTCCTGGTCTCCCTGTGCACACGGGCACTCTCGGTCAGCAGATTCAAGCAGGGCAGCAGAGTTTCCCTTAGCTTATTGCCCTGTAGGCGAGAGGAAAGGTGTCAGCACTGCTCAGTGAGACCCCAGGAACGACACGCGAGCTTTCTGCACACCGATACGGACGATGGCAGGAACGACACCCCAGCTTTCTAACCCTAACCCTAACCCTAACCCATATGGACGATGAAAGTGAATTAAGGACAACAGTAATATACCAGCCAGATTTCTGGTTATGTACAGGGATATAATTCTTAATTTTTAAAAATAATACCGTAGTATCCTGATATACACCATTTCAGCATACGTCAAACTCGACTTTACATCGCTTGTCTGTAGTAATTAATTTCACAACTTCACTCATAATGTAACACACACATTACTTGAAAAGAGCAAAATGAAGGAATTTCTTTTAAAATGTTTATTAATAATACTCACTTTTATTACAGTAATTTCTATTTTTCTGAATATTAGGTGAATATTGACTTTTATAATGAATTAAAGGTGCATTTATGTCAAATGGAATTATTACGGCATTATTTTCGGGTTGCATCAAAAAGCAGCTTATGACGGGGCGCTCGGAACCAATTAATGGCGTAAGGCGGGGTGTGCCTGTAATAAGGAAGTAATAATTAATTTTTAAAGAACACTTTAAAAGCGCAAGATGTATTAAAAACATATGCAGATGAAAAGCGTAGAATAAAGCTGAGCGTTAGCAAGCTGACGTGACTGCGGCAGGACCGGCACGCCGCACCCTCCTCAGCCAGGCGCTCACCCTGTCTAACCTCCTCTCCATGAACTGCAGCAGGATGCTGACCGAGTCCATGTTGACGCCCAGGTACTCGATGGAGGCCTGTTGCAGCTTGGGTAGCAGCAGCACGTCCAGGCAGAGCAGCGGCAGGTTCCCCAGCAGATTCACCGTGTGGCTGCAGCAGACACACAACGCAAACAGCGGGCCTGAGGACTCGCGGGCAGGCTAACCCCCGGGGCAGGCCGAGCGCACACCGCTGGCCGACTCCTGACCTGTGGAATTCCTCGGTACGATCCTCTCCGTCAGCCACGCTCATCAAACACTGCCTCAGGATGGCCACCAAGTGCCTATAAACAGCCGCCTCCTCCTTTGGGGTCCAAAATGAAGAAACAAAAAAAGTTGTAAGGGACAACGACGCCATTCCCACCACAGCAGCTGCTTCTCAATATGCATGCTTGACCTTACTTGTGTTCTCCTATACCCATTTTACATCATCTTCCACTGCTGAAGACCAGTTCCAATACTCAAGAACTGGAATACAGGGGATGGGAAAGAAAAAACCCAGGATGCTGTTCTTGCCCCTCCCATCCTCGCCAAACGAGACTCATCCCATAATTCACTGCGCCCCAAGTTCATTATTGGGAGGCAAGTCAGCAAGACTGAAGACCCCAAGCAGGACCTTATTAAGGAGCCCACTGTGTGTGCTTTTGGACATGCAGGCCTCCCTCGCTTCACCTCACCTCATCCACCTTACGGTGACTGGTGCCAAGGGTGATGTTGAAGAGGATTTTGAGAATCTCCATAGCGTGTTCCGTCTCCTCGCGGCCGAGCGGAGGGGGGGCGGCGGCTCCTGGGGCGTCCGGCCGCACCACCTCGAAGGCGCCCAGCCAGCACAGGCCCAGGGTGTCGTCCAGCACGCTGGAGAGGAGGCTGACGCCCCGCAGCTCCTGGGCGAGCTGGGCACGGACGTCCAGGCAGAGGGCGGAGAGCAGGAAGGTGAGGCGGAGGTCAAAGAAGCGCACCGTGGGACTCCAGTCGCGCCCACGGGGCCGCTTCAGCCGCCCAGCCAGGCCGGCCGCCAGCCGCAGGTGTGCGCCCGCCTCTCGGGCCTCCTCGCTGGTGAACACCATGTTGCACAGGCATTTGAGGGCCTCCACGGTCACGTCCAGGTCGGGCGTCTCCGGCGTGGTGCCGTCAGCGTGGCCTGCCAGCCCCGCGTAGCGGCTCAGCGTCCACATGGCCTTGCGTGTACAGAAAGGGGCCAGGCTGCCCTTATCACGTGACAAGATGCGGATGGTCTCCAGGCAGGCCAGCTGGCAGGCCGGCTGCAGCTCTCTGCTCAGGAATCCCATGGCCAGCTCGCCCAGCCGCTGGGGGGACAAGCGAAGGCTTTGCACCAAAATGACACGGCCTCCCGCGCTGTCCTACGACCGACTGCAGATGGGGGACACTTTGCATTTTCATGAGGTTTTCAGAAGACCTCTCACTAGACCTAGGATTTTTTAATTTAACATAGGGCACTAGAAAAATGTTTGGTAAGACTTGACGCTGTGCCCCATCCCCCGGTCTGTTCATAGTTATATTAAAAGCATAAAAATCATACCATACCTCTCTCTCCTCTTGCTCCTTCATGTTAAATGTGAAACACTGGCCTTTCTATAAACAAAAAACAGGGCAGACAAAGTAATGCCTTATTATTATGTCACAGTTTCAATATCCAGTAATGGGCAGCTCACTGCCAGATGAAGGCAGGAGTTTCACATTGCCTGAAGCCGCTGTTGTGCTGATTGGGCAATTTCTGAAAGAAACACTAGTTATCCGTGCTGGGTGGGGGGAAAAAGATTATATTACAAAAATATTTAACGACGAAGGAACAGAAAACCTCATCACGTGTAAGAGGAGTGATTAGCGCGAAAAATTCGAAAGTTTGACGTTAAAACAGCGCCCCCATTCGTCAAAGAGGTGCGCTGCGAGAGGCCTCTCGAAATTTACTCCATTTATGAAAACTACGCAATTTGGCAGGAAGCAAAATAGCAGCACTGGCCGTTTTAATACTGCTAACTGCAGATGGGCCGGAACCAGCCAGAACAAGCAAAGAAGTGACGCTGACAAGACCGCATATATGCAATATGCGCTAATTGGGGCGCACGCTGTACTCCGGGATTCATCATAAAAACAGATAGGACAATATTAACGGCGGCATTAGCTTACTTTTAGCGATGGTACTTGAATATACAGCTGGGGGTCTCACGATAATAATATATAATAGTAAGCGGGGTTATCATCTAGCATCCAGATACAAAACCATGCTTCTGTGAGCCGGCGAGAATCTCGAAATATCACGGAACGCAAAATCAGCGGAGCGACATTACTGCTTTATTTCACTCCATCAGTGTAGCAGCTGCACTTATGTGTCACTGCCAGTTCTCTCATTTGCCATGCACTAGCGACTGGTTTTTAAAATCTGTTATAAACTTACCTCTTTATTAAATGACTGCAGTGCCATGAAGGCGGCATCTTGATCGCCAGTTTCCATCTTTTCTATAATGATATGTAGATCCATTTTTCCTAGCGCAGGAAGATCGCTCTATTGCCAGTGCGAAGAATAAACTGGATGATACAATAGGATATAACTGGAGGTGTCGTTTTGACTCTTCGCTCGCACGCCCTAAAATTGTGCAGCTGATGGATATTAACCGCAAGCATACAGGAGAGGATCTTGGGAGATGCAGTTTTAAAAAGTAGACACTTCCGCCGCGAACACATTTCCCAATAAGAGCAAAGTATCATGCAACGTTAAATGGTTAAATAATGACTTGTTACGAGACAGCGGAACTAGCAAGGCAGAA
Source organism: Petrocephalus zakoni (assembly GCA_026774425.1). Lineage (NCBI taxonomy): Eukaryota > Metazoa > Chordata > Actinopteri > Osteoglossiformes > Mormyridae > Petrocephalus > Petrocephalus zakoni. The sequence goes on along the minus strand of JAODKN010000008.1, from coordinate 23,966,612 downwards.
CGGCAACATTCATTTTCGTTAATAAAAGGTTTTAAACATCAACACCACCCCCAACTAAAGGGCACACAGCTGGTGAACACTAAAGCCCTTCAAGTAGCGTTTAAAAAAAAAAAAAAACTATATATATATAATGCCACAGTCATGATCTAATTATGCTGCCATCTTCATATGGCGACCACAAACAAATTCTCAATTACGTATTCTTCTGCACAAGCGATTCAGATTAATTACTCTAATCCTCTAGTGGGATTCAGAAGTATTTGTTTATCAAATCATCAGCCATTTACAAAATTAAGGGAGTGTGTGAGAGACTCCCAGGTAGGCCAACTAAAAGAGGCAGTAGGAAATTGGGATACGGGTTCATGTGGTGGATACAGCTGATATCGAACACTTTTGCCACTGAAAATCACTGAGGCAAATAGCAGTTCCTAAAATAAAGGCATCCCCATAAAATTTAGAAAAATTCAACTGCTATAATATGCACATAGCAAACATTTTTTGTAAGTTTAAAGAAAAACAGCAAGGACAAGAACAAGTGTCTAGTCAATAATATTCTGTAAGAGCCCAAACTCAGCAGCTACATGTGTCTCGTAACATCTGCCTACATTTCAGCATCTTCTGTTCAATACATTTAAAATGATTATACCATCTGGTTCATGTTTTCTGGAAACACGGAAAAAACACTTTAAATGAATACAAGTTTCCCTAATAAATTGGTTTAATATAAAGAACAGTCCAAGTTAAGATTTTACAGTAAAATATGAAGGCAGATCTTGTTCTGACCAAAGGGGAAATGAAATGCACTATTTCAATTAAAGAGGCTATTTTAATATTCCAACTGGTATAATTATGCTTTACTTTCTATATAGGATTTCACTTTTATAAAATACTTTCATACAATAAATTGTAACTACACACACACACACATTACTGTGAAAGCTGAGTGGCAGGTATCAGGCAGATCATTTAATAACAATGGTATATAAAATGAAAAAAGTTCTCCTCCAATACAGCATGTTTATCTTCATACAAATGAAAGTTCCTGTACAACATTTAAAACCTAGTATGAATATTGCTGGTCCTCAACTGATGAAGTTTGTGCAGTGCTGGCTCCAGCACCGGCAGAGCCCACTAGGAAAGGTAGACACACAGCAGGGGTAGGGGCATCCACCACCATCAAACTGGACCATTCACTGGCTCCAGTGACTGGGCTTGCTTGTCCGTCCTAGAAGGGAACAGGCAGAGAACGTCATCTAAAACATGGGCATCATGCTCAAGCATGTAGAATGAGCTTCTGTTTAGACATGAGTATCAGGTGATCCGCCAGTAGGTACCCTGCTTTAGCTAAGGGGTCTTCTGCTTGGCCTGAATACCAATGTGTACCAACATATCCATCCTCAGTTAGGTCTCCTTATTGTGATACTTCCTGAAATTCGCTCAGGCTAAAGCAGATGCATCAAATTCTAATGATGTAGAAATGACGAAGGCCATCTGGATTCAGTTAACATGGACAACTTCATAAAAGGAGGAATACCACTTTTTCCCTTTATGGAGAGACATTTAGCACCAATCCCTAAATGGTACAGAATGAGATTTACTGGGCTTCTTCCATTGCTATGACTTTTTGAAGGGGGGCACTGACAGCTTCATTCGGAGTTTTTACTTCCCCCTCAAGGTTCTTGACGCTGGTTAAAAATGAACATGATGTAACATTAAGAAATAAGTAACTTCAGTCAAGGCATCAGGTTGGTCTCCAAATCTTAAATCACTCTCTCAAACACACACACACAGCCAATATGGTGTGCAGGTGTTACCATAAACAGGGGTCCTCACCTATGCTTCTGACTGTTGTTGGCTGGTGGGCTTGATCCAGTACTCACAGACACAGGATCCACAGCATATTCTGCAGATGGGTCTCCAGAGGTAGGCAACTTTTCCTCACTAAAAGCAACATTCCCAGTTAATTGTTTTTTATTGGCATAGCCATTTTCAATGAGACAGGACACAGGCCCAAAACATAACAGCAGCATGCAGAATGGCATGGTCCAGGTCCACAGTGAAGGGGCGAAGAAAATGTACTGATGAACATGTTGACAAACCAACTTCCAGAAACATTTAGCATTACATGTCTAAGGTGACTGCCATTATCCTTAGTTACATCCAGGTAAAAGGCAACAGCTCACTTATTCCTGCTTTACATCGTTTCCATCGTTATAATTCAATGAGTAAACTTCTGTTGCTTAAATTCATGAACAGTAAAGATCCAGTGCCATCTGTTCATTAAGCGCACAAAAGACATTACTAAAAGTATCATAAATCATCTTTAAATATTTCTGTAGTATCACAATATTCTGTTCTTCAGGATGTTATGTTCCGTGTACTATATTGTTTGAACTACGTTTGTGAACTATGTGTACTACCTTTGTTCTTTGTCTGTTTGGCACATTATGGGTAGCGGCCTGTGCTCTGTGTCCTGCATGTACCAGAATTTCCCCCTGGGATCAATAAAATAATTCATATTCTCGCAGTCACTGATGTTGCAAAGCCATGTCCTTATGGAGACAGACCTTAGTCAGTGGGGCCTTTAGAGAAAAGCAAAAGCTGGAGCCTGGTGGGTAATCCTTAGATCCAGCAGACATCGCATGAAATTCATGCATCCAATTTAACATGCACATTAAGATATGAAGATGGCAAGATTATGTTAGAAGTCATCAAGTGGCTTATGAAAAAACATGGTATGTCTGAGAAGTCCTGAATAAGTTGTACATACCAAACGGATTTCAACACTCTGAAGCCATTAACAGTGAGAAAGAGAGGAGGCTGACGTAAGTAAACAGGCTTCTAAAGCAAATGCACGCCAAACACTAGTCTGGCCTGCAACCCGGTACCTTTCAGTTTAACAGATTCTGCAAATATGAGGATTTGAAGGAAACCAAAAACAGATCAAAAACAATGGAGAATGAAAAGCACTGCCTAGTTTAACACAATGTGAACAAGGTTTAAAAAAAAGTGAACTAAGCAGTAAAGTCAGTGACTGAAGTTTATATTCTCATTTCTCCTATCCCTAGTTTTCCACAGTCGAGTTCAATACTAATGTTGAAAGGTATTACTCAAAATGTAGCTGTCAGTCAGCTTATATCGATATATTCTGGTTCTCCATGCGGAATGCAAAACCATGTCACAGAGGTGGCAGGGCTTCAAACATACTTAAAATATGAACTCAACAAAATAAAGTACATTCATACAGTTGATGTGCAGTTAAAAAAATATTCTGTATTAAACTTTGTTAGGTCAAGGGTCATCAGAGGAAGCATCACAAGGAATGAGAAGGTGAGCCCATATTTGCTCATTTCGTAAATCCATTGATAAATTTGTTTCTCAAGCAGCACATAACTTCTACATATCACTGGTGTTGTGCATTGTAAGGGTAACTGAATTTGTCAAAATAATCCCAAGATATACATCAGTTTTAAATAGTTGGACAGAACTTTAACCTCATCCCCCTTGGGGCAGCCTTTAAAAAAAAAAAATCTCCTATTTTAATCAGAATGTCACCAGTGTTAAAGTTATTGGTGTTACACCGCATTAGACACCAGTAATTAATGTCATTAATGATTAGAACAATTAATAGGGTAATCAATATTTAGGTTCTTTAATATTTTGTGTTGTCATTTTGTGAAATCTCGTTCAGTCACTGGTGTTACAGCTCAGTTTGATGAAATACTGTCTTTATTAAAAGCGTCTTACTTGAACTGAGATTAAATACAGAACCATCAAAATATAAACTGGAAAAAAAGACCAAAACTTAGCTTTTTACATTAAAATATAGCAAAATATAAATTTGGAATTAAGCTCTTAAGGTGGTTTACTTTTGGCAATAATGAAACAGATTTTTCAAAATGAATCCACAACAATTCCCTTTCCAAATGGAGAATGACCCATATAAAAGTAAAGACCAGTCAGGCCTGCTTAAACGGAAACACAAGGTTTTGGGGTAAACAACGAGAACAACTGGTTCTGTTTATGCTCACCTTTTGAAAACGGCAGTCTCGGTTTTGGCATCTACAGTAAGGCTGACAGTCTCCCTCATGGAGCCATTGGTGACCGTCTCAGTGACACGACAAGTGGTCAAATCCACGTCCACCTTCTCTGTAACCAGGGCAAAAGGCTGGGACTCCTGACCTGACCACTGCTCCACCCCTGCTACGGAAAGGTTTGAGTTATTCCACAGCAACCAAGAGTAACACCTGACATCTGCCTCTTCCTTTATGGCACTACATTAAGACTCACCTTCAGATTGAGCTGCAAAGCCAGCAGTCAGGGGATCCACCACTTCCAAGCTCGTCTCCATGGCCACCGGGGAGCTGCTTCTTAGAGGATCTTTGGGACTAGAGGAAAGACAAACCTCAGTTTTACCATATTGATAAAAAAAAATGACAAAACCTCCACCCATCCATCCCTATCAAATATTAAGGTCTAAATTAAAGCTGGTGACATCACAATGGGGCAGATGGTGGCGTAATGGTTAGGGACGTGTAATCGAAAGGTTGCCACAAGTACTGCTGAGGTGCCCTGAGCAAGGTTCCGCCCCCAAGCACTGCTCCCCGGGCACTTAAGAAGCTGTCCCCTGCTGCGTTAGATGCAGAGGACACATTTCGTTGTTGTGTGGTCTGTTGCGTCAACAGTGACACCTTGTTAATCACCTTTCACATTCGCAGCAGGGTTATTTTTAAGGGTATGCATTGTTAAGGAATTTTATGCACAACACATTTATCCTAAAAGAGCTAACATGACGGCTTAACCAGAGACCTCATAGATCCCGAGAAGTCAGAGAAGTCTGCCCATCCCGTCTCCTTCCCTTGGGATGACCTTTCTGAACTCCATCCCACCGACTCTGGCGCTAGAGATTGTGAAGCATCCACAGCCATGGAAGGCCCTGTTCCTGCAGAGCTTCCCATCTCCATGGGAATGTCAAAGTTGGCAGTCCATGCTGGTATTAAATGACATAACCCAGGTAATATATTAAAAACTTTGCTCAAATCAAAAATGGGTACATTTAAACAAGCCACAATTTTCTGCTTGTAAATTAAATGGAATTCTTCATCTTCACTAGTATGGTTGGGTACCGAGGTCAGTACTTTTAAAAGATACCGAACGAGCGATGACTGAACTACCGGGTAACGATTCGTGTCAAATCAAACTGTGCCACATTCACACGCTTATCAGCAGCAGTGCGCACAAGATGAGTGGGACATGCGGAACTGGGAGAACGGTTGCAATTAAAATCAACAGTTCAGCATTTCAATGCCATTTACATTTACAGCAGCAATAGGATTAGGGTTGAATATTGAAACTTGGTTCCAGTATATAACCGGTGCCAACGTGAACAGTAGTAACCGGACTGAATGACACCGAGAATTTCAGTGCCACTGAAAGATATGGTGTTCACCGCTAACAAGCGAGCACAATGCAGGTGTGGAAACCTTCATTTAAAAAGTGTTTTCTTTTACCATTATTGAGAAATCGCTTACATTTAGCTTGATAGCACAATCAACATATTTCATTAGATAATGTATATTTAGCTCATCAGCAGTGTGTTTTATCCATTATAACAGGCACCTTTCATGAGATTATTGATGTATATTTTGCTCGGTAGCGACACGTCTTGTTGATTATAAACTTATATTTAGCTTGAAAGCCACATGTTTTATTGCTATAACGTATATAAAATAAGTATACAAATTACGAATTTAGCTCCATAGCAAAATGTTCGCTGAGCCGACAGGAACTGAATAATTGTTACCCTGAGAAATCATCAATGTTAGGAATTTTACTTCAACGATATGCATTTAACTGCAGGACTAGTTGGATAACACGTAATTTACATTTTCAGGTGCAGACTGAAGCAGTCGCCATACGGTTGAAGTTGAAGCATGTTCATGTGATGTGTAATGCCATTGTGATAATCAATAGATCCCTGACAGTTAAGAAAACAGGTAAAAACCTGAATACACATCAATAATGTAATAAAATCCAATATACATGATTAATCTAATAAAATGTCAGTTATAAAATCGATAAAACTGTTCGCTATGGATCTAAATATACATTAATAATGTAATGAAAAGTACAGTTTTAAGAACTGTTTAAAAACCGGCAGAGTTTTGAAAGTATCGATTTGGCACTGGTATTGAATGAAACCCAAACGATGCCCAAAGCTACTCACCAGAGTTAACTTCCATTCGGTCTTCAGAGTTGGTGTTGTTGGGCTCAAAGGGGTCACGTTTACCATCTTCCTCTTCAGAATCAGTGCTCTCTTCACTGTCTGTACTGCCAGAACTTCTGAGGAACAGAGTTGAATGTGCTTTAATAAATCTTGTCAAAGGCCAAATTTGGAACTGGAATTCAACAATGAATATTCACCTGGGGTGCCTCTGCGTTTCAGGTGTAAAAGTGACATCTTTCTCATCCCAAATGTCGTCCTCGTCAGAGCCAGTGTCTTCACATTGTTGGATCTTTTCCTTACAGTACGCCTCAAAGAGGGCAATATTTGCCTGCAGGACACACAAGCACACAGATTTCAACCTTCCCCTAGTGCACTCGTGCCATTTTTCCATCATGACAAATAATTATGCTGCCAAACCAAACTGGATTTGTATTCTGCCCCCCTCCATTACAACCAAGGGACCAGGGCACTGATTAAAACGTTGTGACATGTAGACTTATGTATTCAAGATGATCAGTCAATAGTTACTGCAAAACATCAATGTTGCTCAGTTAAAGGCAATCTCTGGTCCTGACTGCATAAGGCAAAGGCAAAACCTGCTACAGCCGTCATAACTATCGAAGTACTGGGGAGAGTTTCACACACACACAATGGCTTTACAATGAAACTTCACTTGCCCAAACAACCATTTCTGTCCCACAGTTACATTATATTCTCTTTATTCCAGGAAAATGTTTGAATCATGAAAAATTGCCCATGCCATTCATATGTGCCAACTAAAATTTAAGTGGGGTAAAAAATTAACAAAACAGCACTTACACTTTCATTTGTATTCAAAGAAAAATTGATGTCAGATATTCTGTCAAAGGCAATACTGTAATGTTAAAGAAAACAAAGTAAGTAACCCAAAAATAGTCAAACAATTTCATACTGAATAATTACTAAAAATCTTTCACACAAGGGGTGCACTTACACAGGAAAAGAGAGGAAGACCCGCCATAATACAATGACCACAGTAGGCCAAATGAGGTACTAAAATGAGAGGTTTTAAGAACCTAGCCAACCTTTGGTCAGCAATAAACCTCAAACTAAAGCACACAAAAACCAAAGCAAGGGCAGCTTGAAGTTCACATAACACTCCCTTCGTTGGAGCACTGAAATGCAATCCCGAAACACTGCACATAACACCAGCACGTAAAAGAATAGCCCCACTGCACATTTATGCGTGGATGATGTAGTGCTTTAGTAAAACCTGCTCTCAGTTAAAGCTGATCAGGATTCAACAGAATCATGAGTGGTAGATTTAGTCTAGCCAACCTAAGTTTAATAAGATTAGATGCTTGCTGTAACTACAGCAGGTTGTTAGTGAAAAGTAACATGCGTGTTAAATACTCACTCCACATCATCCTGCTCAGCGGACCCCTCGTCACTGAAGCCAAACTGCTCAATAAAATTGGACGTCATTTGTTGCATCTGATAATCAGAGAAGGCCTGGCAGACCCAGGACCAATGATAATGATATAGTCTTGACACTACAAATCAAAACTTTATGTTCTGCATTTATGAACACGTACATATACAGCATATTACGCATGTAGTACTAATAACTTTTCAGCATTACCCATAAAAATAAGATGCAACATGCAAGCAATTATACTTGTTAATGTTGAAATGAATCAAATTTATTTTATATTTAAATTATTTTTTTTCTACCCATCCAGGTACTGACTTACTTGTTGTAAGGCAGAATCCTGACGAAATCCAGTGCTTTTAAAGTCTACCTCATCATCACTGGATGGATGAATATGTGTATTTACCTAGTTGTGATACATAAGCACATCATTAGGTAATGCAAATAATTTACTGCACTTTTAAACACTTCAGTGCAGGCAGACATGAAGTGTGAAGGGACTTACTAAATCTACAGTGTTCTTCTTGTTAATGTCTGCTAGCTGCCCAGAAATAAATGCATCCCATGCATCTCTGACATCCTCAGGGAGCTCTGGAAATACAAGGGCACAATACATTTTCTTGACATGGTCTGCCATCTACCAAGAGCACAGCGTGTGTGTGTTTGTGTATGTATTGCCACTCACCTGAAATTAGCTGCTGAATTAGCATGCTGTTGGGCCCCTTGTCACTGTTGTGGACCACAGAATTAGCTATGCGGGTCAAATGGCCCATGTATCCTCGCCGCCTTCCACCCTCGGCCCTGGTGCACATGATATGATCACTCAGCCTCTTAAAAGCTCACATATTGATTTAAAATGGCATACAGAGGGAACAAGAGACTACAAGTCCCCCGAAAAAACATTAACGATGACATTATTTTAAAGAATTTACTTCAAGGCACAATATGGGTCCCAATGTCAATTTATACATTTTATATTGATATTTGTATAGTAAACTGATATCCTGAAATGTGTGCTTAAATGCAACAGTCATTTATGCTCATGTTATTTTTCCTAAGAACTTTTAGCTACGATAGAGCTAAGTGATCCATCTAGATACACTCCCAATGATCAAGGCCTCAAACATCTACAGATGAGCAGAATTTGTTGTTCCAAGTCGCAACAGATTAGTGATACACTGATAAGGAAATTTCTGGCTGACATAGCTGATTATTTCAAAAACTGACAGATACCAATTGTTTGGGAGATTATTCTGCTTAAGTAAGTTCCACCCAAATTAATTATGTTCCAAAAAATTTATTTTTTTGGTTAGGAAAAAAAACAAAAAAAAAAAAACAACTCTGGCAGTCCCAGGGCCCGATATAACTGTGCACATCTTATGCAATAACAGAAAAGGGCTGATCATCAAGTACGATATCACTCAGAGAATTACAGACTACATCTTTAGATTTCACAGTGTCTGCACTGATTTTTCTTTCGCTATCAAATGCTTGCATTAATGACGGGGCTAGCTTTATTCGGCAGTACTGCAGCCTTCTTTATTGGTAAGGATTTGTTTTTCCAGAAACTCTTCATACTCTTCACTATGTCGCCTTTGATAAATTCATTCCGTCCTCCTTGTGTGACAGTCAGTCTCACCAATCAGAAGTGCTGTGCTCCTCACGTGCTAGTCATGCTCACCAATCAGAGGCGGCCCAAAGTGACTGCGTATACACCCACAGACAAGACACGTGAACCCCGAGGAAAACGTTACATTGGCAGTGCAAAAAAATATTGGCCGGTCAGAGACTGTTCACAGAAAGGTCCTATTAGGGGTCCAAGCAGCGTTAGCCACAAGATCCCTAATGTTTACATTACTGGAATTGTTTTATTTTCATTATTTAACTTAAGTGTCGGCTTTTATGATAGTAGTTTTATGCGTCATTGTTCTCTGCTAATTTGACCCTTGTGTATGTGGGACTTTACGGAAGCACGTTACTAAGGGTAAAAAGTTTGCAAACATGGCACTTAAAATGTGCATGTAAAAATACAAATCACTATGCTCTATATCATTTTTGTTAGAATAAATACATTTGTGAAGCAGAACAACCAAATCAGGCAGCATGCCAAAGTTATATATGAATAGGCTATCCCCCATTTTGGGATGTGGGGAAGCCAAATTCATGAATGGATCGACAGACAGACACCTTAGTTAACAGCAACACCCAAACCTTCTTTGAGCTGGCAGATAAAAAGAATACACTAAGCATAAATGATGGGTCCTAATTAGTTTAACAGCTGAAAGGCTGCTTAAAATTCTATTTTATGTCTTATTTGTTTAAGTACTTACTGCTCCTTCTCATTGGAGACCCAGGCATCAAGTATCCTCTGCAGTAACTGGCACTTCTGAAACAGCTGAGATAGTAGAGAACAGATTCAGCATACAGGCATTACGAAGACCACACCTCTGAAGTATAAAGCCTTCTGCAAGAACATGAAACTCACGTGCTTGACAAGATGGTTTTCCCTGACAGGCTCTGAATCATTGTCTCCACTGATAATGGGACTTTGAGTTGGTGGTAAGGCCAGAATCAATGCTATGCATATTTCAACTTGTATGTGCAAAAAGTTATTCCATATATATCTGAAGTACATATCCTAAAGAACCAGATATGAACAGAAAAAGGTCACAGTGAGCAGGACTAAAACTGGTTACCTTTTAAAAAGGAAAAAAATATAAAAAAAAAAAAAAAAACACAGGCACTAATTAAGTAACCAAACAGTAATTAAATATTAGAGAAGACCAAGGGTTTAAAACCTTACTCACAAGTATGACTCCAACAGTGTTGAGGTCTATAAGTTCAAGGTTGATCATATGGGTGTTTGTTTGAAGAAGGCTGGCAACCAGACGGACTACATGCAAACGGGCATTGCCTACTGGGGGATCCAGCACTCCCCATGTAGTCTTCATGACATTTTTCTACAAACGACAAAACAAAAACTTCCAATACAAACACAATCAATAGTGTCCCCCCCATAATAATTCATTAAAGAACACTGATAATCAGCAGTAATAAACAGCAAAAGGACTCCAAGAACCTTTAGGTGCACATGATACAGTTATGGCATAGTACCTCTGGGGGTTCAAGCAGCAGTTGGTGGAAGTCCTTCAGCCTTGGCTTGACAGCATCTAGCACAGCGGGACTGACCGAGAACGACGGGTGGTTCACACCAGGGGGGCTCTCCAAGTGGCCTTCAAAACTTAAACAATATACAGCTACAGTTAGCAGAGAGAACAACTGCAGGCCAAAAAGTAAGCTTTCCGTTTTGAAGTACTTACGCAGGCTTTCGCGTTTCAAACAGTGTCAACAGTATCTGTATAACACTGACTATAGCAGAGTCGCTTCTCTCTGTGTCAAAGTTGTTGGACAGTAACAGCTCCACCGTCTCCTGTCTGCAAACCGGGGGAGTAATAAATTGTACATCATACCTTGAAATTTTTACACATTTTCAAATACAAAAACTTTTTTCAATGTATCCATTTAGAGCTAGCGGGGAAATGTCTAAAATAGCTAGTAGAAACAAATACAAAACAAAACATACTTTTCCAGTGTGACCAATAGGGGGTCTGACTCTGAGGCACCCTGAACTTGGAACATCTGGTCTCGGCTTAGACGGATTATTTCACATAGCGACTGCGATGCATTAGTGTGTTTCTTGAACAAGAAGAGACCAATCATTAAAAAGAGAGACAGCAAAACACCCAAACTTGCAGCCAGATACCTCACTTTGACATGTCTGCAATAATCAACGTGATGTTATTAAAAACACGGTTTTATTTAAAGACACACACAATTCTCCTGAAACACTTTAGACCACTGATCATCAACTGGCGGCCCGCTGAGCCGTTCAATCCGGCCCGCGACTGGATTCCAAAATTGTGAGGATCAAAAAGAAAAGTGGTCCACACTATTAAAGCAACTAAAAATAACAACTGAGTCTCTTGTCAGAATAACCACCATTTATCCACCATCAGGCCTTTAGTTTTGTAATGAAATGGAAAAAGTATAAACATTAAACATAATGTGATCTTATGGCGCATGCGCAGTAATCACCAGGGCTTCAGATGACAGGCGAAACATTTGGGAGGACGCCAGCTTTTCAGTACAATACGGACTTTTGCTTACACCCACAATTCGGCGTATCCTTATATTTATTAAGCCCGGTTAGCGCAGCACGCCATGTACTACTGTTTTGGTAACCCATGAGTTGTTTGTGTTACGGCACTATTTTTTGCAGTTTAGATTCCCACACGTCTATTAAAGTGAGGATATGCCGAATTTATATAGATTACCAGGGCAGTTTCT
>JAODKN010000008.1:23939898-23951633 GCA_026774425.1 Petrocephalus zakoni | reverse complement strand
AACGCAAACCGAGCCGAACTGAGCCAAACCAAGGTGAGCTGTACTGAACCGTGCTGTGCCGTACTATGCAGTGGAAAGTCACGTCGCTATATTTGGAAATTCAATCCAATACTATGCTGCCTTAATATTTAAAATAAAATTTATTTTTAAAATTTGTTATGACACCCAGATCTTGTTGTATCTGTTCTTCCAACCAGACCGCAATTTTTTTTTGTTATACTTAATTTTTTGTTGTTTTCCAAGTAATTTTTTTCCAAGATGTGATTTGGCACTTTTGGTACTTGACCAGAAGTCAATGGAAAAGCAAAAGTACCGAAAGTACAGTACCTGGTGTGGTGGAAAAGTGCCCATTAGACAAAGCCATCCATTCAATAAATCGAGCAACAGTTGCACTTTATACAAACAAAAAGCAGCTGCTGTTTTAGTTTCAGTATCAAACAGATGGACAGAACTACTCACTTGTACTTAAGCTTCTCATCCACGTCTTCACTGGGCTCCTGGGTGACATAGCGAACCAGGTCTTCCATGCTCTGTGGCCGCACCAAGAAATCTATCAGTTTGCGGTTCTGGGCCTTGCACTCCTGCAGGACATCCTCCTCTTCCATCAGCTCCGTCAGCGTTACGTCCTCCTTCTCCAACAGGGTGTCGACGTGGGATGTCGTATGCAGGTCAAATTTCCAGAACATGTTGCAGTTACTGCCAAGGAGCAGAGAATACACACAATGAAATGAAACGCAAGCACAACAGAGGCAGATGCATATTCTCACGCAGTATGAGATACGCTGCTGGCAGGTAAAGCCGAAATCTCTTCAAAATGTAACTTTTCACAGAAACTATTCAATAATTTTTTTCTTAAAAATAAAGGATGATTCAATGAAATGCAATAATTTTTCTAGCATTGCTCAGCTAAAATATTAATCAGTTTTACCCTTAATTTCCCCATAGAAAAAAAATTAACCACTGAACCAAAATAAAACTTGAAATGAAGTCTGCAGTGAAATCCCACGATTAAGAGAAGAAACCCACCATGAAAATTAAAAAGACGTTGCTACCCGACAGGTCAGAGAGGAACCCCTCAGCTAAAAAAAATGATAAAGAATTTAAATTGTCTCTTTAGTGTCAAAATATAGTCGCCCTATTCATGAGGGTTTATGGCGGAAGAGCTATGCAAACATGAAAATTCACGAATAACAATTGGGACCATTATTAAAAAAGCAAAAGTAATGGTACGGAAAAGCTCAAGTCATTGTGAGAAACATGAGATTCCACAATCTCAAAGACAGCTAACACGAGTGGCGGTGGTTGCCGAGAAACTTGTGAGGCTAAAAAGTCGTATGCACCACAAATATTCTCATTCAACTGTTCATGGCCAACTCGCAAATAATTAAAAGCGTGAATGTCAGATTCTTCAATCTGGATGGGTGAATGTTAAATTTAACAACTCAATGTTTTACAAAGTCACACCTGAATATCTGGCACAATCTGACCTACTTTCATTATAATCTATGAAAAATAACTTATTTTGATCAACCTAGCTAGTTATATGCTGTGATCAATAGTGATTTAGCAATCAACTTAAACACATACCTGGTAGAGTAGTAATGTGATGGTCAAATTATTCAAAAATAAAACAATGTTTGTTCTCTTTGGAAGTCCTTGCCCATTACAGGCACTCCAGGCAGCGGCAAGAGGAGAAAGCTTTGGAAACAGGATGCATGCAACAGAAACCACCTCGGTCTCCACCAATCAGTGTTCCCCTGCAGCAAAAAGTGAACAGGAAAATTTCACATAGCAAGTAAAAAAATAACTAAACATTCTCATGTCTGAAATTACTGAACTTGACGTAGATTTATAATATAAATAAACCACAACCTCCTTTTTTCTTATCTTTCATTTATGGTAAGATGTAAAATGATTCACAGCCACTCATCAAAGACACAGAACAGCCTAGAAAAAGCAACAGTGAAGGTGTTTTTTTTGCTTAAACTAAAATGCTTACCACAGCAGCACAATGTTTGCCAAGATACTGAGAAAACTCTACAGCCACAATGCTATTAACTAATACTGACGATGCATACATTCCCCCAGTTAAAATGATTCACAAACTCAGAGGGGGAAAAAGAATATCACAATGGGGACCTGGTGACATCCTGAATGGGTACAGGAACAATTACATTGCTTTCAAAAAACACCACAGTGACAGAGCTATTCCAACGCATCACATCTCGAAAGGACCAAGCCTAATAAACATGCAGTTTGAAATAAAGCAATATAGTGTTTCATTACATTATTAGTTAAATCCTTATTATAGCCCATTAAAGTTTGGATATTTCATCCAAAAATGTATTTTACAAAGTTTATACATCTGCCATGTTAGATACTTCTAAAAGGCAGATATTATCCCATCAACCACTGAACCCATTTTTAAAAACATAAATTGGTACCCAGCTACAATGTACTATGCATAGTTCTTTTTTTCCGTGAAGAATGTGCAAGTAGATCATGTAGGCCTGCTGGTTTAATTTTATATCAAAGCCAGCTCCAGGCCTGCTCAAGCAATACTTTAATCTGCTTTCTCATGACTTGCTTAAGATTTTATCAACAGGTCGGGTTTTGAATGTGAGCTTTAAGTACCCAGTTGGACTCCAAGCCACAGTCACTTTACCCCTTTACTGTTCTTCAAAGTCTACTAGAATAGAGCTCATAAATATGGAAGGGAAAAGCACATGTTTCTGGTCCGTGTCTCCCTGTAAAGAAGATACCTGCAGTCTCAAATTATAAACCTACACCGTAGGACTGGGCAATAAATCTATATGGCTTAAAAATGTAATGTATCATCAACCAATATAGAATGAGACATTACTGTTTGCATGGATATAATTTTACTGTACATAAAAATTTGAGTTCCATTAAAATTTAATCGAGACCTATAGTAATCTGTCCTGGTTGCAAACAACACGAGAGCGTCGGTCATGACAATCCAGAAAATCCCCGAATTCATAGCTAAACATCAAACCATTCAGTCAGCATCTCATGGGGATGCTGATGGAGGGAAAAGGACACATCATTACTTGGTTCATTTAGTTTTAAAACATTGCCAAACAGTTCACGGGTAGAAAAAAATTATTTTTTGTCTGCTGGTGGGCAGAGTGGAATGAAACACTTGACACTGCTCTCTTTAACCCATGCAACACAGATATAGGCATAAACAGTCTTCATTTTCAGACTTCTGTTTGGAACAAGGAAAATGTCCATATTGAACTGTTGCATTTTTTTGCAAACGTAGACAGAAACCCTGTATTTGCATTTTGTGTTGACCACACCGTTAACAGGCATTAGTGACTCCACTCCATACAAAATACTGAGATATACATTGTGTATCACTATTCTTCCTAAAAATACTAATATATGGTTTTCACAGCCATACTAAGGTATGTGCCCATATCTTTAAAAATCCATGATATTCACATCACAATGATCACAGACTTCAAATCATCTTCTTAATGGAAGACTTCCCTCAAGGCTGCGTTCACATACGCTGATTTTATTATAAGGCTGCAAATGCCTCAAAATTTATCTGAATATTATACATAACTGCAAATAAATGTCAATTCCAGCAGCACTACCAGTCCAAGCCCCGGGCATTTGGTAATAGCAGCAACTGGCCAAGCGGTCTGTATCACACAGAGCTCTTCCCTCTCATTAATGAATACCATACACTTATAAGACGCTGCAGGTGGCCAAAACTCCCGGGCAGATCGCTTGAACGACCTGCAGCTCAAACTCGCATCTTTGGAACCTGACAAACTTTATTTTAGTTTAGTCAGTCAGTCAAACGGTAAGCACAGCAGCAAAGTCTATTTCAGCTCCCCGGATAGCGAAGCTGTCGCCGAAAGTTAATGGCAGGGGTCTGACACCGTGACAGTGCCACTTCGTTGCCTCACCGACACCAGCTAACGCGCTACTAGTTACTTAATTACAGCACGACAATGTCACAACTAGTTATTAGTCATATGTGCAAATGGGACCGTTTCCAAAAACAAACTACATCCTGTAAGACGGGGCACAAGTTAAACGAAGCGTGTTTTCTAAGGAACACGATAGGAAACCAAATATTACGACCAACAGTCAAAAAAAGACTGAAAATATATATCAGTTACCCCTGATACAATAAGTATAGTGACCTGAAACATAATTAATTTATGTTTGTGTTACCGGCTACAGATTATATATGAATGTAATTAGTGTGCTTCTTTAAAAAAATGAAGTGGTTAAACTTGCTTAATAACGTTTCCGCGCCAGGCAAAGCAAGCAGCGCGTAAGAGTGAGCGCAGCCAAACTGCTCCGGAGAGCCGCCGGTAAATAAGCGAGTCCCCCGGCCGGCCGGCTCGGGCTCCGGAGCCCAGCTACTCCTGTGGCCGCCGCGGAGAACTGCAGCAGCTAGCGGCTAGCCGGCGCCTACGTACGTACCGACGGGAAAGGCAAGCTGACGGCTCCCCGGCAGGTAAGCTGACCAGGCTTCCGATAAAAATACTGCGGACATGAACGTCGGCGAAAGCAGCAGCCTGACAGGGAAAACAAACGGGCTACGGCCAACTCCGGCAGGCGGGAAAAGCTTGACCATCGGAGAGCACTTTTCAAGATGGCGGATCAATCGACTTTAAAAGAGCCCATCCCCCACCGGGTCCCTGCGCCAGTCATTCAAACGCAGCGGCGCCCGGCCATTGGCTGAAGCGGACGTCAATCAAGCCGAAGTCCTCCTGCTGCGGATTGGTCATTTGATCGCAATTCGGGCATCCAATATAAATCCCGGCCGGCTCTACGCTCACCTTATTTTCAAAGTGACTGGCTGCAGAATTGCTTGTTGTCCGCAAACAATGTACTTAGACAGCCATTTCTAAGCGAGTTATAAAGGATTGCAGCTAGAGTAAACCGGCTTTTTGGTCGGTCTGGTTTAGGGTCAAAGAGGAAACGGGAATATTATGCTTTCATATAGTAACATATCACCTTGGCGCTAACGCGTCAAACGGCGCCGGTGTCGGAATAACAGCGTGATCCAGGTCGCGTCGGACGCGCTGCTCGGTCTCGGTCACTAGTTTCGGGTTAGGCTCTCCCCCACTCTTCTGTCCCTTTGGACCCCGGGACGGAACTTCGAAATACGCTTTTCAGAGACGCGCCGGCATTTACCCCTGTGTGACAAGCAGGGTACTTCGGCACTTTCGAATAGAGATAGCTGTGGTAATAGTGTAGTGGCGGCTACACTATATATATATATATATATATATATATATATATATATATAATGGAGAGAGAGAGAGAGAGCTGACCAACAAACAGCTTTTTATTATTCAGACTGTTATACTCTGCATGGCCCGACTAATGACTGTTTGAATACTATAGATAAATTGCATGAAATCGAATGGTGAGATATATTGATGCGTTCCAATTCTAGCAAGTAGATATTTCCTGTACATGTACATTTTGTTTATTTCTGAGCCACTTCTAGGTCTTACGTTTGCTGTGCCTTTAGCATCAACGCAGACAGACCTATATCCATGCTTGTTTATGTTATGTTTATGTCAACAGTGCAGACGTGACCTGGCAATTCTTTAATAAGTACGCGTAAATAAACTAAATGAATGTGTGTAAGAGGGAAGTTTTCTGCTTGTTTCTATGAGCATCACTGGGTAATATCAGCCCGGCTGTGGTTTTGCTTCTGGTGGGTGGAGGATCTACATGTCATTGCATCCGAAAATTGCAGACTCACTGCAGCACACTGCAGCCGAGTGAACAGGAACCACTGAATCATATGCAGATTCACATTCAAATCATTTATAAACAAAAGACATGAACATAGAAAACTGTTTTAATGCTTTTGCATTTAAAATACAAAGGAAGCAAGAAACCGTATGTTTATGCCACTTCATGTACAGGGTCATAGTAAAGCCTGGAGGGCACAAGGCATAGGGCATCATGCACAGGGTGCCGATCTGTCCTTGGGTACATGGTCGCACTGTGTGACATCAGTTCCTCTATCTGCATGCAAACTCCACTGACATAAAGGGAAGGTAGGATGCAAATAACCAGCCCTGGAGGTGTCAGGCAGAACAGCTGCCCACTGAAGCACCAAACAGCCCAAATTGTTGTGCGAAGCAATATTTGGAGTATTTAACAACAATGACACTTAAAACTAGCTTTAAATACGGAGGTGTATACATTTAAATAACATAAATCTTCATTTAACTTCCGAACCATTTTAGCATTTTATAACAAAGCAAAATCTACCAACTATCAGTATTCCGTAATTGTTGATTCAGTACAGGGTCACAGTGACCCTACCGCCTATCCCAGGATGCATAGGGTACAACGCAGGTAAAACCACGAGCTGGTCCAATGCGGGCTATGTAAAGGTTAACATCTTTCATAAATGATAGAGACTGTTCCCCTGTATCCTGCTGGTGAGAGTCTGCCTGGTAAGTATAAAAACTATTGAGGTGTGGCCAGTATGCATAATAGATAGATAGCACGCGTAATGGGTCTAGGAGCACCGTAAAATTTCACGACAGGGAACACCAAAGTTTCGCAAATCTTTCGCAAATATTGCGTCTTCACTCAGAAAAGCTGTAATTACACCACGTCTCCATTGGAGGGCAGCAGATGGTAATTATAAACAAAGAATGCATGTATTTGTATTGACGTGTTTCTTCCTCATAAAAAGAACCATAACTCCAAATAAAAATGTCCAGCGACCCCGACCAAGAGGCTAGAATATGGACAGATGGATAAATCAAAATGTCTGCTGGTAGTGAATAGGAATTGAGGACCTATTATCAAAAGCTGAGTTCTTAAGATGATACTTAGGCTTCCTGTCCGTCACTTCAACCCCAGTCACTTCAGATAGTCATAGTATAAAGTTCAAAATTGCCTGAGTTAGTAATAGTATAAGCTTCAATATAAATATTCCTTTTTTTTTCTTTACTGCAACAACGATACTGCTGGCATCCCATCTAAGGCAAACGTGCAGCCTTGTGCTGCCTGGGAAAGGCTCCAGGCTCCCCTATGATCCTTACGAGGATAAACGTTTGGAAAATGGATGGATGAATGGTCACATCCTTCCTCTCCAGTCATCTGGCCTGCTTCCTCTAGGGCACTCACTTTCTCCCCAGCCAGATATCTGTCCTGACACGGGCAGCTGATGAAAGCAGCCTGCCCCACTGCCGCTGAGGTCCAAGTCAAAATTCCAGGTTGAACCTTGACAGGGTGTCTGAGAAGGTTCCATAAGTCACCCTTGAGTAAGCGAAGATCTCACATGTCCCATGGCCTCTACGCATATTCCTTTCACCCCTTTGAGGTCACATGTTTAACATCGCATATTAAAAATTTATACCCACCACTTCAGTAAAACAATATTCATTGAATGCCCAGAAACTGTGCCACATATGAAGAAAAGGTCTGGCTGTTTTACTTAATAGTCCTAATATACTTTTACTTGGCTGGAGCCTGACAAGCAGAAGTTTCCATACAAAGAGAGGCAGAAAGATGTCTCATAAATCAGCGCTTCTCTGCTAGCATGCTGGGATACCTTTGTGAACAGAAGCCTGGACCGGCCCGTATTACTCCTCAGGAGGACGAAATGTATCATCAGCTGTTCTTTATAAATCAGGAAAAAATGGTCTCATATCACACTTACTCACACATCATGTGTTCATTAAAATATAACTTTTATTATATAAAAACTGCTATTGTACAAAAATGATCATGGGGTAGATTTTACAAGGCAGCTGTACACATAATACAAGGCACTAAAGCTGGTTCTTGAAAGAAGCGTGTGTCTGCAGCCGGTGTTAGCTATGTGCCTCGACGGAACAGCCAGGGCGTAGACCCGATGGGCTCATGCAGCCGGTGGCCCACTGCCAAATTCCAAAGCCAGAGCCAGATCTGTGCCAGGGCCCTATACTAACTGAACTGGCAACATAGATGTTATTGTCGGTAACCTCAAGGCCAGCACTGCCGTTAGGAGTACCATCAATGGCGGGTGCTAGGTCATGGCACAGAACTCCTTACAAATCATGTGCCATTTCCAGGAAAAAGGACCAATATGACACATGTTCAGATAAATGATACTTTTATGGTTCCTCACCAGGAAGGGATGCAGATATCCTGCTGGCAGTCTTAAGACACCGGCCATGTTTTCTAACCCATAGAATAAGTGCTTTAGCTCTATTAACAGAGCGCTTGAAACATGCTCAGACTGCAAACTATACCATACACAACACATCACATATATTAATGGGTGCTTCTGTAACTTTAAACATCAGATTTAAAGAAGTGTTTCGTACCACATCTGTGATATGAATATTTGGACCATCCAATTTCACACTATATATCTTCATGATCCAGTTGGGGGTACGACTGAGCACAATAATATCCATATTGGTGTGAGGTGTGAGGCAACAGTGACACCCACTGAGCCAATATTGCCAATATTTGCTTTAAAATGTTTCTTACTCAAGAATTCTTTTTTGGACATTCATTTTCAGGTGAAGTTTTCTATCGCACTGCTGCAAAGTGCTAAATGTAATTCACCCTCGGCCTGGAGGTCAGGAATCACCATCCTTGGACAGACACAAGAGCACTAAAGCTGCTTGCTTCGGTTGATACACTGACACACGCCCCATTCCATGCATTTTCTCTGAATTGAAATCAATATCCATGAGTGGTACAAAATAATTTCATGCTGCTCAAGGTTACATGTTGGCTTTGAGCCACCACCACAAAAGATGCCATTTACAAATCACTCCATGTAGGTTTTCTCCATTTTACAAAAATACATGTATATTCATTCATACTGATCTGTACACATTAGGGAAAACTCATTGAAGCGACAAGCAGAATTAATACATTACATTTAAACAATATAAACACTTTTTGTGGTTCTACTGACAACACAATATTAATCACAGATTTATCATATTTTATAGAATGCGTACAATGTACAGTAGCAGCAAAATGATTAGAAAAATGGAACAAAACAATCGGTTTGTGAATATTTAATATTCACAGATAAGGAAAAATGGTAACACTTTACTTGAGTGGGCAAAAACAATGCAGTAGTACCTACTATAACAATGCATTAATTAACCAGAAGATTAGTGTTAATTACATACTGATCCCATGCTTGATCATCATTAATGTATTTCATGCAGTTACTATATCGGTTCATGATTTGTACTTAACCCGTTTAATCCCAAATTTTTCCCTGCAAAATAAGTGCATGCATTTCACTCCTTAGACCCCCCGTAACAGATATGTATGATTTTTCATTTCATGCTGGTTATGTTAGGCATCGATTGTTGCCGATGGGATTAAACGGGTTAAGTACTAACTGAATTACTCACTTATTTATGCCCCCTCAAGTAAAGTGTTACCAAAAAAACTCCACAGTCCGTACACCCGTTACACCCTGTTATTGTCTGAACGGGTTTGGGCAGGAGTGGCGTTATGAATTGGCTGCTCATAGTGGGTTCCATTCAGAAAGCCTGCCAAAAATCAGTGGTTACAGCACATAACTACATACTAGTGTAGTTCACGTCACGTAACCCAGAGGTCTTAAAATCAGTTCCTAGACACAGACTTAACCGTAGTCGTCACCAGAGAGCACGTTTTAAAAAGTAGGGCCTACAGTTTGCAGACTCAACAATATCATGTATTCAAAAAACAAATAAGAAAAATCATATACATTACAGCTGTACAAACATTTTCTTTTGGCCTGAATTTAACAAATGTTTATCCCTCCCATCCCCAAAGAAAGAGATTACTTAGATTCCATTACCGGAAGCTAGTACAATAGAATGATCTTATTTGTTCATATTTAAAGGTATTTACAAACGTGCTGGTTTCCCAGGGTCATGAGGAGTCAGTGCAGGGTGACGGTGGTGGGGGACTCAGATGGAAGTAGCTGTGCTCGGTGGAGGGCGAGGGGGGGCAGCTCTCCTCTGCAGACAGGTACTGGCTGCGAGGGGTCGGGGGGGGCGGGTACGGGTCAGAGTCCCAGTTCAGGTCTATATAGTATTTGTTGCTTTTCCAGCGGCTGGTGGTGTAGTCGCTGTCGCAGACGTCAGTGCTGCAGGGGGTGGTAGGAGGCGCCATTCCCCGCATCAGGTAAGGCCTGAGGAGAGACAGCACCGGGAAACGATCAGAATCGGGGACCTTCAGACTGACCAAAATGACTGAATGAATGCAATTAATATCTTCTATCCCTTTATTTTTCAAGAAAATTATTAATAAAAAATGATTTGTTAGTGGCCAAGTATTTAAATATCCAAAATTCCTTCTTCTCTCTATTACGGTGGAGACATATTGTTGTAAGGAAAGTTTATACCTCTGGGCATTGCAAAGATAGATTCAATTTCTGACAGTTCCACTTGGCAGAACTACATTGAAAGACTGGGGACATATATATTTCCATAAATCCTACACATCATCTACGTGGGGTTTTCATCTCCCACAATGCCGCCCATGAAGTCCACATGTGGATATAGTATATAGGCTTCTCGAGCCAAACTGGAGTCCGGTGAGCCCCACGGAGGACTGCAGTTCAGATTTTTCACAATTCCTCTTGTGGGGCTTTTGGAAAGTATTGTTCAAGACCAATGAAAGAGTGCCAGTGGACATTGTACCTGTAGGACCTAGTGGTGGAAGGGCTGTTGGAAGAGTAGAAGATCTCAGCGTTGTACAAGGACCGGTCTGTGGCCGGGGATGGAGGTGGGTTGAGTATCTGAAGAATGAGACATGATAAATATTGTTAGAAACAGATAAGCCTTGAGTAAGTGGGTCTGTTAGCGATGGCAGTAGCACATGGTTGGTTACCTGGGGGTAGAACGGTGCCTTGGAGCTGGAGGAGCTGCTGGAGGAGGCCCCAGTGACGTGGGTCCTGTCGTAGAGTGGCGCCCCACTGTTGCTGCTTCCCATCAGGCTCATGGAGCTCATCATGGACTTCCCGCAGGAGATGCCTGCCTCAGCACACAGCAGCATGTGAAAGACTGCACCTTCAGGCTGCTAGCTGCACAGTACAGAAGCGGCTGGCCAGGGTGGAGGCCTTACCCGTGAAGCTGGCGTGCTGCGAGCTGACAGGGTCGATGAAGTTCAGGGGCACATGTGGCGTCCCGCTGATGTAGTCGTGCGGGAAGGCCCCACCGGGCCCTTTATACCAGCGGCACACCACGCGCTGGCACACAAAGTACATGCCACCCATGACAAAGACCGACAGTATGATGCCAATGACCGGCCCCACGGTACTGGAGTCAGCTTGGGAATCGTTAGGCATGGGTTTGAGGATGTCTACAGGGAGGAAGCAGAGGGCACACAGATTCCTGTCATATAACCAGTACTGAAAGGGGAAGGAGCAGTGAAGAGGGCTGCAGATGTGCCCAGAAAGGAGAGAGGCGGCCTGAGCTCACCGCAGAAGAGCTCATCAGAGCCGTCCATGCAGTCAGCGTAGGAGTCACACTGCTGCTTCCTCTCTATGCACTGGCTGTTCCCACAGCGAAACTGGTTTGGCGGGCAGATGACTGTGAGGTGGAAGTGCTCAGCATGTCAGCAAGGCAGGAGCTCGCATGGCAGCCCACATTAAGTCTATCCAGCTCAGACTAGAGATGGGCCTGCGTTCATAGTGGGGTACCGCAGGGTTCAATTTTAGGACCACTATTGTTCCTAATTTATATAAATGATATAGA
>JAODKN010000008.1:23919444-23934218 GCA_026774425.1 Petrocephalus zakoni | reverse complement strand
CCCCCCCCCCCCCCCCCCCCCCCCCCCCCCCCCCCCCCCCCCCCCCCCCCCCCCCCACCGCCACGCACCAGAGAAGTCACTGCTCTCGATGCGTCGGAGGACCGCGTCCACCCAGAAGAGTTTGCCCAGTCGGGTGTCCAGAGCGAGGGCCACAGGCCGAATCAGGCCCGTTGTGAACAGAGACTCGCGCTCCGTTCCGTCCAGCGAGGCTCGCTCAATTTTGGCAGAGCGATCTTGCATCGTTGTATAGTACATGTAACTGGATGAGAAAAGAGCACAGAGTCTAGTGTTTGGGGGTAGGGGGGTTCACAGTACTGGACCCTGTCCCAGTAACTTCATAATTTGACTGAAAACTGGAAATTAAACCATGAGGAAAAACGGTTCAGTATGGATCGGCACAGATTTATGCAGTCATTCTACAGGACATTGTTCTAAGCCCACTCGTGAATTCATATTTGGCTGCTTGCTATAAAATATGATTCAGTGTAATGCAATGGAGGCACAGCTTCTCCTAAGAAGGAAAATACATTTTCATCTGTTTGCTATTTGGTTCTCTCCTCTATGAATGGCAATTCCTACCACTTTTTAATACTTATTTTATTCCTATAACACATTTTCAGTTTCTAGTGTGTAGACAATGTTATATTGTAATAGTGACATATTGCTCGAACACCAACTGTAAGACATTTAACAGAAGAAGAAAAAAAGTTAAATTTACCAAACTTCTGATTACTTCGCTTCTAAAAGCATTTCTCTTAACTATCCCTGAAAAAAAATTATCTGTGTGTTTTGGCGAGTTGATGCAGGCAATTGACCTCATCTTGACTGCTGTCACTGAGAATGGGTTTTGCCTCCAAGATAAGCAATTTAAAAATTCAGCAGTGACCTTTAGGTCTGAGCCCGGGTCTGCAGTCATTCTATTACAGTTTGTAGATTACAGACCCATAGAATGAACTGGAATGCTCTTATTACAATAAAGAGATGGCATTAGCAGTATATTTATCTATTTCACAAATGCTTTAAATGTGCCGTCAGATTTGTTAAGCTTAGGATAAAGATGGATGGATGAATGGATGGATATTTTGAGCTGCAGGCAACTTCCATATTAAATATAACGTTTTGCAGTTATTTAAAGGATGTGGAACATGCTGAATGTCACAATACAAGTACAATAGCACTTAGGAACCCTAGGACTCAGGTTATACATCTATATTGCACAGCCTTGCATGTAGTGAATATGTCCTCTAGCTAAAAGGACTTAAACACGAAGACTTCAAAATTCTCAGTGCACCGTATAAAGGAAGAAATGGGATTTTACTAACAGTAGCAAAGGGAGATGGCATGCACACTAATAACGGGCACACAGTTAGGAGGGAGCTAGCCAAAATACAGATTAGGCTCATGTATGAGTGAGGGAAACAGAGCATGAGCGCAGATGGCCATCTGCTGCACACATGGAGCGAGGAAGCAGCGGCACTCAGCCTGTGCTGTGCTCCAACACTGCAGAGGAGAACCTGAAACGGCGGAGAACCTGAAGGAGCAGAACCTTTGAGTTCAGCTACCGTATCTCATCCCATCAACCAATACATAAACAAACAAATACAACAACCACAGCGGCAATAATACGCCAGCGCAAGTCTCAAGAGCGATTGTGTGTTACCCTTAAGCAAGTCATGGGCTCCAGCGACACATTGGGTATTGATTAACAAAAATGTTGGTGCGGATAAACGTGCCTGCTAAGAAACTTCTGCATCTCCATAAAACATGACTAAGATATGCCGACTTCTTCACAATACGGTGAGCATAATCATGTTCCAGTGCCCCCGGCAAGCCTGGCTGCCCCCTCAGGCCACCCTACCCTTTCTCCGCATTGACCACGATGGCCCTGGGCTTGTCCTGCTCGTCCCTCAGGACAACTCCGACAGAGACGCCATCTATCCGCTCGATGTTAATGGTGTTGGTGACCTCGCAGGTCCAGAAGACCGTGCGGCTGTAGGGGTCCAGGCTCAGGTCATGGGGCTGCCTCTCTGGGCCTTGCTGGGGAGTGGGTGCATTTGACAGCACCACAAATGACTGATGAGGTCAGGGGGGAAGACAAGGAAGACATTACCATGTGCAATCAAGGGAGCAGAACAAACCAGTCATTTGTTCATATAAGAATTCTCACCATTGACACATCACGATTAACAAACACAGTCATGTGAAAAAGAAAGCACAGCCTCTTTCAATTCTAGGGTTTTACGTATCAGGACACAATAATAAACCAGCTGATCCTTAGTGGGTCTTACAATTAGGTAAATACAACCTCGGATGAGCAACAACACATATTACACAGTGTCATCATTTATTTAACAAAACCTAAGCCAAAATGCATAAGCAGTGTGTAAAAAATCCATAGGAAATAAGAGTGTAAGCGGCAGCCAGGCATTGCTAATGAAATGCACTCGATTAATTGTCCGCAAGTGTGACCACCTCTATAAAAGCAAAATTTTTCGCAGTTAGCTGGTCTGGAGCATTCAGGTGTGTGTTACACAGTGTCAAGGAGGAACGACATCAGCAATGATCTTAGAGAAGCAATTGTTGCTGCCCATCAATCTGGGAAGGGTTATAAGGGCATTTCCGAACATTGTGAAGGTCAGACCATGTAATAAGAGAAATTGCAAAAAACCCAAGAACTACATCTACAGGCCTCAGTTACAAGTCATGTCAAATAGAAAAAAGGCTGAACAAGTATGGCTTGTGTGGAAGGGATGCCAAGGGAAAGTCTCTTGAAAAAGTACATGACAGCACAGCTTAGGTTTGTAAAGCTCCATCTGAACAAACCATCCTTTGGACAGACAGGACCAAAGAGGAGATGTCTGGCCATAATGCACGGCACCACGTCTGGTGGAAACCAAACACAGCATATCAGCACAGATACCTCATCCCAGCTTGCGAGCACTGTGGTGGAGGGCTGATGGTTTGGGCTTGTTTTTCAGCCACAGGACCTGGGCACCTAAGTACAGCAGAGTTAAATATGAGGCCAACTTTCTGACACCTAAAGCTCGGCCGAAATTGGATCATGCAATAGGATAATGATCCCAAGCACACCAGCAAATGTACAAAAGAACAGTTGAATAAGAAAAGAATCTGCAATGGCCCAGTCAGAGTCCAGACCTCAGCCCGAATGCTGTGGTAGGACCTTAGGATAGCTGTGCATAAGCGATGCCTGCAAACCTCAAAGTAATACAGAGAACGATTACTTCATGTTATTGCTGCTACAGTTAGTTCTAAAGGCTCCTGATGTGTACTTAGTTTTTCACAAATGGCTCCATTTTGGCCTCATTTTTGTTAAATAAAAAATTACATGATCAAATCTGTTGTGTGCTGTTTCACACCTGTTAGATTTGACAAGGTCCGATTCCCCGGTTAGATACACAGGTTATATTTAAATAATTTTAGAACCAGGTAAAGATTGGATGTTTTTGTTTTTTTCTTTTTAATAATGTCCTGATACATTTAACCGTAGAGCTGAAAGAGGGTGCACTTTCCTGTTCTTTTTTAGCAATCATAGATCAGCTTGGCAGCATCTTTTGGGTGCAGACCTCAGAGCCATCGTCATGGGCCCTCCGGATGTTCTGCCTGCCATCCACCCAGTAGACGGCATGCTCGATGGGATCGTAGCGGATGACCCGGACATTCCGCACCACGTGGATAGGCAGGATGATGTCAGGGCTCTGCTCTCCCAGGACCATGCGGCTGATGGAGGCTCTTTGACTGAAGAGAAGGAAGCTGGAGGGAGCTGAGTTTGGGGAAGGAGAGAGAGAGAAGGTCAGGTTCACAGGCACCCTCTCAGAGCCAGCCTCTTCCACAGTGGATGGAGAGAAGACCTGGTCCAACACATATCTTCATATATCTTCAGACATATATGAAGGTAAAACATGAATTGATTATACTGCTTTTCATTTGCTTTTCCATTTGCTCCCATTTCTAATATATTTCTATAATATTTTTTAAAACATGCCCCAATGTTTCCAAACATGCCCTGTAAAAACACAAAATATGGAGAAACCGATGCCAGAGACGAGGACAGAAGGGAAGAAATGGAATGAAATCAAACTGAATGTTCACTGTTACGCATTTAATCTGTGTACAATCCATGTACAATCCGTGTATCATTCGTTTATGCATTTTTCTAAATAGAACTGAAAGAAAGTAAAAAAAAAAAAACACAAGTTTTTTAATATTCATTTAGAAAACGGATTAGACATCTGCACCTGTTGGTATGGACAGAGATAGTTAAATTGATGTCAGTTTTAAGGTTGGACTAGAACTGCCACAGTCCTGTATTTTACCGGATCGTCCTGCATTGAAATAATAAATAAAATAATAAATAAAATGCAGTGTCCCATTTTGAACCAATATGGCACGCAATTTGTCCCATATCTGCGCCTTGGACACCCTGTGCCTGCACACCTTATTGGGAGGGAAGTCCCATATTTCTTCAGATTGGGAAGTGGGGACCCTAGATTGGAATGATCTACAAGCACTAATTAATATCGAAAAACTATTTTTTTTTTTATTTGACTTTCAGTTTTATTTAGAGAATCGCATGAACGAATGATACACATCTTGCATTTTAGACCTTGGGCTACAGCTAGCATGAAAACAGAGGCTTGCTTTGATACAGCCTCCTCCTTTGATACGGTCTCCCTCTGCTACAGCCGGCTGGCCATAAAAACTGCTTTAAAGTCAGGTTCCATTATGTAAGGTGAAGTTGCCAAGATTCAGCGCGGTGAGTCACAGACAGCATTTGCTGGGAGAAGCCTGCCAGATGTGCCTCACTGCAGAGTTCAGCACAACTTGATTTAATCCTTTTACCCCATCTTAGGCCATTAGTGATTGCTTAAAAATAAATTAAATTAAAAACAACAAGAACAAAAAAAATGTTTCTGTTCTCACTTACAAAGCAATAAATTTACCAGACCAAGGCCACTGTACTTTTTACACATCACATGCTGAGAACAATAATAATCATAATAAAAAATAGTAACCGTCATGTTGCTAATAATGAATATCAGTCCCACGTCCCTTCAGAGGGCCCAGACGAGTTTTATTCCTGCTGTGCAGCTGCTGAAGACCACAGTGCTTTATGCTTTTCAGTTCTCATTCTGGAAAGCTCCTAAATAAGCTATTAAGATGGGGTTTGACACAGCATAGTCACGGCGGATCATCTTAAAGAACTCCTCTGAATCCCTGAACTGATCCCACTCATGCAGGATCGCACACGAGTCCTCCTGGCACGAGTGGGTCTTACATAGGATGAAATATTCTGCTTTTCCATTTGATTCAGAAATGAAGGGATGTGCCTGTAGCCGTCAGAGACAGATGTGGTGAATACCTTCATCTCAGGTTCTCTCGCTCCGCATAGTCTCCCCTTTTTTCCTCTGCTCTGCCTGAAATGCGGACCAGCTGCCCTTCCATTCAGGGACCCACAGGCCTGATGCGTGCCTCTTTTACTCACTTCATATGGGTATGTATGGGTGTTGAGAGACTACACCACACCCACTGCAATAAAACTGTCGACATCAGAAGCCTTTTTACTCATCAACACAAGCAAAGTCCACAGTCTTGACTTCATAATGATGAGCTATTTTGCGCTGGCTACGAATGCTATTGAAGCATGGTTAATGTACTTCAGGCTAAAGCAGAAATTGTGGTATAAGAATTGATCCATCCATACATCAATTAAGCCAATCCAATCCAATCCACAGACATGGTAAAACAGGAACTACGTCAGGAAGCATTGCCCACGAAACTGGGCAACATCATTACTGGGTCCCATTGTATCCATTGCAGGGCACATATATACTCAGGAATAGCAATTTAGAAACAGTAAGGCACCAAAACTAAATTTCATCCATAGTCTTTGGGACATGAAACCCAGGGTTACTCACAGCTGCAATTCCTGCCGTTGGCCTCCAGGGTGTAATGTGAGGCACAGCGGCAGCGTGCACCCTGGGGCGTGGCCAGGCACAGCTGGCTGCAGGCACCATTGTCCTGAGAGCACTCGCTCCAGCCGTCCTGTCGCGACGCGTGGAACACCAGGATGTCCATCACGTACTCCAGGTTGCCTCGGACCAGCGTGCGGTTCAGCCCGCTGCGCTTGTCCGCCCGCTCAATGCTACGCAGGTTCCAGTCAGTCCAGTAGATGTAGTCCCGGTACTGGGTCAGTCCAAAAGGGTGCGGCAGGTCGTCAGCGACAATCTCCCTTTCCAGGCCTGAGGAGGAAACCAGTCTCCATTACAGATAAATGCAAACACATGCAGTGCAGGTCTTCATTACGTTACCTTACATTACAACATATTAAATTTAGTCAGCAGATGCTTTTCCTGTAAAAGGAGGATCCTCTGCAAGACACAAGATGTTTAAGGTGGCAACAGCACACAGCTTCACTAAGAGAAAGCAGTGGAGAGGAAGGACAAACCGCCAGTGAGTCCATTAAGGGCAGAGCAGAGAACGCACACGCCGCAAAAGAGGCGCATACAAATATGTGTGTATTTTTAATGTGTGCATGCGTGGGAAGTTTAATAAGCTCTAAAAATGTTTAGTCTGGCTGTTCTCTCGCTAGCCTAAGCACTTCATTAATTTATAAACGGACGCACCAATTGAATTAGCAAATGTACAAATGAGATACCGCATTAAAAGCCCGAAGAGAAAAAGGGGATGTTTACCCAGCATGTTGGAGGACTCGATCATGCACGTGTCCAGATCTGTCCAATAGAGCCTCTCATCAGCATAGTCAATGGTGAGGCCGTTGGCTCTACCCAGCTTGTCCACCAGGGCGGCGATATTGCTGCCATCCATGAAGGCTCTCTTGATCCGGGGCTTTCCACCCCACTCTGTCCAGTACATGTAGCTTTGGGATAGAAACATCCAGGCACGTAAATAGTAGGGCTGTAGCTATGGATTATTTTAGTAATCTGGTATTCTATCGATTATTCCATTGATTAATCAAGTGCTCGGATAAGAAATAGTTTTGTCTTATTAAAGTGCAATAGTAACTATTCAATAGAGAAAAAAGACAGGTCTATTAAAATGAAGAACTCATTGGTTTTAATGGTTAAACTGGATACCATAATGACGGTATTTTAAGTAATTCAACATGAGAGAGATGAAATAATCTGGAAAAAAGCACCTTTTGTTTGAGCACTGTTTGCAAATGCAGCACTTAAAAAGCACACGTAATGATACAGACAGGTAAATAAATTACCGCAAAATAATATAACCTACTTTGGTAGTAAATTCACATTGACCCATGTGACCCGAGGAGAGCTGTAAACTGATATTTTAATCTGTATTAACATGCTAGCAGTGCAGCTAACTGTAATTATGAAGCAGTTCATAACCAGAACAACTTAATACAGTACGCAACGTTACCCTGCGTCAGTAGACAAAATCGTTAGTGAAATGGGGACGTTAGCCTCGATAGCTGCTAAGCTACCTTCAGTCATGACTGTTAATTATGATAACCATTAGCAGCTAATGCTGCGCCAATATAAAAACAAAATAGTACTTAATATATTAATGACAGCCAATGTGTAAATTTTTTTTTTTTAAATCTGTTATTTTATCAACATACTGCTTAAAGTGCTTGGTAATTAGGAATGGAAATGACCGTGATTCTATGCCGTGAATGTCGATGTTTGGAACTATTCACCGTCTCCATGACCAAATCTGTATGGCCTCGTTGCTACCTGATCTATACAGCTGCGCCACCCTGTTTTCTTACACTCCTGTTTCATTCTTTTCTGTTTCTACCGCTCTGCTACACGTGATGCAGCATAAGCACACTGTGCACCAGTAATAATCCTCCGCGTGAAACACGGTGATCACTGAGCATTTGCATTGCGGATTTTTTGTAATCGGGTTATTCAAATTACTCAATGAATCGTTGCAACCCTAGTAAATAGTGAGCAGGATCAACATGTGCACCATTATGGCTAAGATCCGGTGGCTAAAGAAGTTTCACTTTTCTGGAACCAAGTAGGCCGCTCGACCAAAAACAGCAATTTCCAAATCAAGGGAACCCTCCAACAGTAGATGAGAGGAAAGAGCCTCAGTGATGTAAGTATACCTCACACGCGAGCCGGGAACTCCAAAAGAGGCTTTTCTGTGGTATGACATGCAGTACCACCCCGAAATGGCAAACGATCAGGAACACAATGGCCCGCACTTAATTTGCCCCTGCTTACAGTCAGTGGAAAGTTGTGAAAGACGTACTACTGTCTAACTAACAGAGAATTCAAACAGCGGAAAAAATAAAATATAATTTCACATTTTTTGTTCTTCTTAATTCTTTTTATTCTATTACCGATTTTCCTTTTATTTATTTTATATATTTATTGTTTTTTACTTACATTATCTTTTGTCATATTTCTTCAGTTTTTTTTTTTTGGCTCTATATGATCTTATCTTAGACCATGGGGTTTGGCAATGTGAGGCTCTCAAGGCACACTGCCCGCTTTTCACATGACTAATGCCATTGTGACCTGGAGCCTTTATTTGCAGAACAAATTGCCCATGTCTTGCCAAAGAGGGAGGGCAAACTGACAAAGTTCAGAGCCCATGGCACACCAATGGGTCACTGGCCGCCAGGCTCACAGACAGGAGCCTGGAGGAGCACACGCTAACTCCAGGAGCCTGCTAATGGAGATGGAGGCAGTAAGGCAAGACTGCACGCTGCCAAAATGGAGAGAACACGAGAGATCCAAGAACAGATAAACACCCTCTGAACAAAAGAATAGCTGGAGAAAAACTGGAATAGAATGATCATGAAATACATCAACATCCATAAAGTGACTGGTAAAGATAAGGAGCTCTGCATTGGTCCTTCTTACCCATTAGCAGGGTCCAGGGCCAGAGACCGGGGGTTGTCCAAGTCCTTACACACCAGCACCTGTCGGTATTGGCCATCCAGACGGGCCACCTCGATGCGATTGGTGCCGGTGTCAGCCCAGTACAGGTTGCGTCCCATCCAGTCCACTGCCATGCCCTCGGGGTAGTCCAGGCCAAACTCGATCACATGCTCTACTGAGCTGCCATTCATGAAAGCTCTGCTGATGGTCTACCGGAGAAAGAAACAGTAGTCAAATGGCGCTAGAGAATCAAATGCACTACCCTGGCACTTGTCAGGCCCTATAACTTCGAGATTACGAGTTCATGTATGTATGGTTGTGTCCAAAAGTAATTCAAGATGACACAAAAGTCTGGGGATTAAACCGCTCCCAGACCAGACCTTAGCACTGACGTCCGTCCAGTAGATCC
Organism: Petrocephalus zakoni; assembly: GCA_026774425.1. Classification (NCBI taxonomy): domain Eukaryota; kingdom Metazoa; phylum Chordata; class Actinopteri; order Osteoglossiformes; family Mormyridae; genus Petrocephalus; species Petrocephalus zakoni. The sequence continues at coordinate 23,924,912 of JAODKN010000008.1, read as the reverse complement.
GGTTCTCAGAGACGTCGAAATCCAAGGCAGAGGCTTCCTTGACCCCCGTAAGGGGGATGGCCACGTCGTTGCCGTTGGTGCCCAGCGAGATGCTGCGGATGTCGGCTCGGCTGGTGAAGAGCAGGAAGGCCTCAGGCACCACGCAGGTGTGTAGGTCGCTCAGCAGCTCCAGCCCCATGGGACAGGCACAGACCAGCCCCTGGGGTAGGTGGAAGCACAGGTGGCTACAGCCACCATTGTCCACGGCACAGGCGTTGGTGCCTGCAGACGGGGTTTATGGGGGTACGGGGGTTATGGGGGTAATCAATAATCCAAACTGCCTAATACAACCCCTCCTCAATAATCATGTCTCCCTCTGAATGGGTGAGGGCCTCAACCCCTCAGATGTTCAAGCCAAAGTTATGCCCTCGAGCATCACACTGGGTTCAGCCGACTCAGCCGCCAATCACAAACACAGTTACATTTGTACATGCATATATTTTTCTTATTAGCACCTTAACATTTATTTGTTTAGCAGATACTTTTCTCCAAAGCACTGTAAAACTGAAGATCAGAGAGCAGGGTCAGACAGTGTCACTGGAGCATTTGGGTTTAAAGACCCTGGGATGTGAACCAGCAACCTTCTACTCATGGGCACAGAGTCCTCACCTGCTGAGCCACCCAGCGTCACACCTTGACAATGAAGTTATTTATTTCTAAGAAGTCACAGTTCACATCACAATGGATCATACTGGGCAGCCTTGGAAGACAAAAGTGCTTAAACGAATGCGAAGGTGAAGCTCTCTGTTACCGAAAGTCTCTGTGACCCTGGTAGCCTTCAGGCCCATGAGGTCGGGCAGCTGGTCGATGATCATCTCGCGGACGGCTTCCGTCTTGTGCACCCTCTCGATGCTACGCCGTTGCCAGTCTGTCCAGTAGATGTAGTCCCCCAGCAGAGTGAAGCCAAAGATGTGTGGAAGTTTGTCTTCCAACAGGGTCTTTCGGCCTGTCCCATCAATATTAATAACCTAGAGCACAAAAGGTGAAAAAGGAAACCACTGCAGACAGGCCAGCTCCTGTAACATCCACCACACACTATACATCCAACATATAGTACACAGAAGTATTAAAACTGACACATACAAGTGTATGTGATGACAGAAAAGCTTACAGAGGCCTGCCTGCTGTAATCCCTATTTATAGAAGACGGATGTGGACATGAAGCTAAATTCGGCCAGCAGTACCACTGATGGCTGCTCTCATCCACTTTTCACAGTATAATAACTTTTTTCATAAAGCATTACCCATTTCTGAAAATGAAAGAAGCACTTAAATATTTAGACATTCTTCATATTTAATGTACACTCATCCAAAACTGTTTACAGAACGTTAACATCTTCAACTTTCATCAGATGGGAAATAGTTCTTGAAATATTTATTTTAAAATACTTCACTCAGATGAAATATTTTGGATTACAGTATTTTGTAATACATCATCACACAAGTATGAAAAACTTTCATCCATATTTATTGTGATGTAGTTTTGTAATAATTTGTTATTCAAATAAACTGTACTTCTGCTCCAAATGATAAACAAAGGTGGAACTGCACTGCCCTGGACATGTGCTCTTGTGGGTGTAGAATGATATTTTTTAGTTGACTGATAACCAATTACAAGATACAAGATATCTTTATTGTCACTATACACACAATGAGATGTACAGTGAGATGATGTTTGGATCCTTCAGAAGCCTCAATAAAAATTATACAAGCTAAAATAAATATTTAAGAGAAAAAATAAATAGCATATACTGTAGTAATAGACGGGGTACGGGGACTGGATTTGAGGGAAGAGAGTAGCCAACAGGCAGAGTCCCAATAAGAGTAATCTCTATGCGGAAAGAGGCTGGGGGCTACAAGCCTATGTTGGTCGAAACTATGGAAGGCAGAGGTACAAAATTAATAACAAGGATCTCCAAAAATAAAGGGTACACCAAGATCTTCAGCATAGTTCTACTTCAGCGGCCGCTTCCAAGATTTGTTTTCAGCTGTCCTCTGAGTTCCTGCATTTCTTTTAAGACCCACGCATATCAGGGGCAGATATGACCCTACATCCACACTGAACATTCCTGAAACATCTAGAGACTGCGCTGTAACCTTAATGAAAAAATGTGCATTACACAAGAAGCCAAAGGAACCAGCAAGAGCTCTCAACCCAAACCCCTATTGGGAATTTCATAACACATGACTTTGGCAGTTTGTGGAATGAAAGCATTTCCATTCTGCTTGATGTAATAGATCCATTTTTATGTTGATGCAATGAATTAACCCTTCAGTTTTAACCAGAGGTGGATATTTCTGGTCCAGACCAGGATTTTGTTTCAAACGAACAGTTGAGTACTCTGTGACTTAATCTTTATACTTAACTGGTTGATTGACATAAAATCCTGGTTTGGAGCTGAAATGTCCACCTCTGGTTAAAACAAAGAGTTTAATACTCATCTCTATTGTGTAATATGGAGATAACAGTGCACCGTTTGGTTGTCAGTAGTGTGTATTTGCATAGAACATGTATTTGCATGACTTCCTGTTGTGTGTAGTTCCCCTTCCTGTATGGACTGTACTCAGCACGACAAGGCGACCCGCTGTGTAGGTGGTGTCAACTTGATTTATTTTTGATTTATTTTTGCTGTTTTGCAAAACAGCCTAATGCTTCCTACAGCTGGAGATTCAGCCAACTTCTCTTTATTAGGAAACTAGACTTGGAATAAAAGGCAGAGAATAGAACTGCCACACAATTTGATAAATCACTCCTTAGTACTGTATTGTAGAGCTTGAAAATGGGGGTGAAAAAGAGTGGCTTATTAGAGGCAAACAGCATCACTCCTAAAGAATCTGAGTCTGACCCCTCATAAATAAAAGCGATGAGGGGCATCAGGCAGAATAGGGAGAGACAGATATATCAAACATACGGCGAGACAACTTTTATTGTATGCTTTCTGCTCCAGGTTTGGGGGATTGTGACATTGCAACAGGAGTGAGGTACACACCACTGAAGATTTTTACAAGCCCTGTAAATCTGATCAGCACAGCCAGCATTGCTAAGTGGAGATCGGCCATTGCTGTGCTACAGATAAAAATACACGTGCAAGTCGTTTGCTCTCTGCCCGACGTCAAGGCTGTGGAGACCAGGAGTGGCCTGGGAACGTCCCTGCTGGGAGACGGCAAGCCCGCACAGCCACACACTTGGCCCATGTTTACTATGAGACACTCGCCCATTCACCCAAAAGTTATGTGAAAAATCCATACTGCACATTCTCCAATTCTCCTTTTATTTTTTAAAAGCCGGAGCAGATAACAGGAACCGAGCAGTTTGGTGAACTACTAAATCCTGAAAAACTGTTTTTGTTTTTATGTGATGACTTCTGCTATATTCAAGCCGTTCATAAATAAATATGAGAATGACATTTTTCGCTTAATTAAAAATAAATAGGCCGACAAAGACCCAAAATACGGCTCATGTTCTTTAAGCCTCCTAGGAGAATGAATGTCGTGCGACATCCATCATCTGACCTTATTAAATCCTTTCAAGCAGCTCGTATTAGCTACTCAGCTATGAGCTGAGTACTTTATAAAAAACACAGAAACTGTACTGCGAAACTTCAGCAGTGCCGCAGACGGGGAGGAGAGGCAGGGAGAGGGATGGGGAAAGCGGGGTCAGACCTCCTCCGCACAGAGCCTTTACAAACTCGTCGCTCTAATCCAGGTACAAGCAAAGCTGCTGGTAGGAAGCCATGTTCTGCCACCTGCTGACATCGGCAGGGGCTCAGCTCTCCCTACGGCGAGTCACAGGATTAAAGCGCGGACCCCGGTTTCAGCCAGGTTAGGGCTTTGTGAAGAGCCCCTGCCAGGGAGAGGAAGAGGGCTCGTGTCAGCAGAGTTGAACGCAGGAGCAGGTGGGAAGCCAACAAGAGAAACAGATTAAGTCTGTAACGGGGAGGCAGCCCGCAGCACCGAAGGAAAACCAAAACACACACACACACACGTACACACGTTTGAATTCATAACTTTAAGGGGACTCCCCATTTCTATGGGCATAACCCTAATCACAACTATGACAACCTCAACCACTACTCAGCCCTAACCTTAACCACAGGTAACCAAACAAAATACAAGAGTTTTTTTGATTGCAGACAGATTTTTCCCCTTGTGGGGCCCGAAAACACTTTCAAAGGAATGCTTGAATTTCTAACATTTATAAAGTACAACTGCTGATTAAAGGTTCAAATGGAGAAATTTTGCCCCATTCTATTAAATCTAAGGATGCCTCGAGAAGAAAAGGGGAAAAAAAAACACAACAGGCACTTTGATGGCTTTTGTATCAGCAGGAGTCTTTTTAACTGCTTACAAAACTGCTATTCATTCTCAGCACCGATTAGACATGGCTAACTCCACTCAAAGATCGCAGGAACATTTTCTCCTCCATGGCATTCAACACCCGTGGCATTTCATTTTACGGCAGGGGAGTTTTTTTTCCTCAACCTAGAAAACACAAAATCGAAAACACAAAAAAGTCTAATCTGAAATTCAAACGTACGTCGAAACTTGCAAAGGCTTCATTTTGAGCTGATTCTATGTCTATTCTTTAGAGCCCTTCGCAAAGGAGATGCACATTCCCCGTGCGCATCACACCCCTGCTGTCCCCGCGCCCTCCATGAGTGGAGTGCCACCATGATGAATAAGAACTTTCCTGAGGAATGCTCACTTCATTTTAGGGAGATACAACCTCTGCTCCTGTGCTCCACTCCATGTTTCACCGTATCTTAGACGAACAGAGCTCATACTTTACTTAGGATCAGTAAACCAAATTTTACTAAATGTCAAATATTGCAGGTGTATCACCTTAAAAAACCTTATAAACAGATTTCAGAATATACAGTTTATAATTCATATACATACAGATATATACGTATGGGCAAGTTTGTCTATACACACACATATACATACATACATACATGAAGTGAATCTGCATGAGGTGATTGTATCACGATGATTATAATATCAAATCAAACGGACAACAGAGGTGCCAGTATGGGCACACTGCTGGTCCCATGTCAGTAGGGTGTGATACGCCCCCAGGCCTTGATACATGTGGCAATACGGTGCGCAAGGGAGTTGTACAGCCGCTGTATCCTCTCCTGCTGCAAGTCGGCACACAGCTGTTGTAACTGGCCAACGAGATCCTGCAGATTGGCACTGGGTCTGAGTTGACAAGCTGATCCCGCACATGTTCGACTGAGGAAAGATCGGGGGACCTGACAGGCCACGGAAGGACCACAACAGGGCCTTATTCCAGAAATGGAAAATAACTGATGATGATAGAATAAAGCAGGAGTATCTAAGTCTACAGGCTTAGTTAAAAAATGATATTAGACGAGCTAAAAGGAATGTCGAAAGGAAGATTGCATTGGAGGCTAAGGATGACGTTA
>JAODKN010000008.1:23884360-23908121 GCA_026774425.1 Petrocephalus zakoni | reverse complement strand
GTTCTCCCCAAGCGAGCTTGATGGGCCGAATGGCCTCCTCTCGTTTGTATAGTTCTTATGTTCTTATGTTCTTATTTTGCTTTTTGCATCTTGCTTAGCAGTATGGCCCAAACAGATAGCCAGCCCTCTCCCTTCCGGATCCCCGCAGAGATGGAGCGAAATGCAAGTCGCGTGTGCAACCATTGCATTAAGCTTCACAGGGAAGCAAACAGAGATGAGATGGTACTAGATGACCAGCTAATCTGCATTTATAAAGCGACTGCTGTAAGGTGCACAGCTCTGGAGAAACCTCGTCACCACATAATCAGGCTGTACTTCTCATTCTACAGTGACTATGTGCTGATTTACTGATCTTCCTTCATGCCCACATAAGGAATATACCATTATTGTGAGAGCAGTGTGCTCTTTGGAGGCAGCCCATGCCGTGTGGATGTGAGTGTCTGACACACAGCATCTCGTCATATAGAGTTACAGACCTTGACCTCCCTGAAGGGGCTTTCTGCTCTGTCTGGCACTATCCATGCTGGGCTTTGGAATCCAAACAAGGCCAGATGAGAGTCCCAGGCGGACAGCTGCTCCTCCCGCCATGAGCAACACACTTAATGCACTTATTATGCATTTAGGGATGTGGCAGAAGCATCAGGCACTTAAGTTACACTCCGTCTTTGGGCAGAGGCAATGTCTGACTAACCGGCCGTGTCCGGGCGCCGAGGGCAGCTTCTCACCTGGGCTGCAGGTCTTGCCGTCAGCCTGGAGGCGGACGCCGGTGGGACAGGCACAGCTGTAGAAGGGCTCCACAGGGGACAGGAGGCACAGGTGGGAGCAGCCGCCATTGTCAAGCCTGCAGGGGGTCTCCACTGCGGGGGGGGAGAGAGTCAGGATGACATCATTACCGCCACCCCCACCAAATTCACAGAAACCGACTGCCATGCAAAAAGTGACTCATCTCTCGGTTAATGTTCACAAACTCACAGCATAGTGAGCGGCTACCGCGATTACACAAGTGGTGTTCGTTTACAGAATATCTTATGACTCCAGATCCCAGCTTTATTGACTCTTCTTTTCAGAAATTAAGTCCAAAATGTCTTTGTTCTCGACTGAAACTATTCCCTAAACGGCAGCAGACATCTTCAAATAAATATTCCGCGGGGCCTGGTTCCTGTGTTTTATCAGTGTGATTTCATGTGGACCTGAGCTGCGAAAACACCACTGCTGGCTTTCATTTCTTATTTGGGCGCTGGTCTGATCTCATTTTTCAAGCTGCATAATGACAGATTTAAGAGATGTAATGTGAAAGACGAACTAGCTGAAGAAAGGGGCCCTTATGCCAGGACGAGGGAGGTATGCGCGGCGAGAGCCAGCAGGTATGAGCAGTTCCCCGTGCGGCCTGTTTTTCATTAGTGTAGACTGCCCTTTGACGTGGGCACATGGACAATGACCGAGGATCAAGAACCTCCCCCGCCTCCAAACACCCCACCTAATCAATGTCAGCACCCGTCTGGGAACAGGTTGCCGAAATCCAGGATGGGACCATTGCCACCATGATGGGCGTGAAAACACGAGGGAACAGGTCGCCAAAAACCAGGATGGGACTATTGCCACCGTGATGGGCGTGAAAACACCAGGGAACAGGTCGCGGAAATCCAGGATGGGGCCATTGCCACTGTGATGGGCGTGAAAACACGAGGGAACAGGTCGCCGAAATCCAGGATGGGACTATTGCCACCGTGATGGGCGTGAAAACACCAGGGAACAGATCACCAAAATCCAGGATGGAGCCATTGCCACCGTGATGGGCGTGAAAACACCAGGAAACAGGTTGCGGAAATCCAGGATGGGGCCATTGCCACCGTGATGGGCGTGAAAACACGAGGGAATAGGTCGCCGAAAACCAGGATGGGACTATTGCCACCGTGATGGGCGTGAAAACACCAGGGAACAGGTCGCCGAAATCCAGGATGGGACCATTGCCACCGTGATGGGAGTGAAAACATCAGGGAACAGGTCACCAAAATCTAGGATGGGACCATTGCCCCTTGTGTCTGTTGAAGATTGGGTAGTAGAACGTGCTGGAAAAGGACTCTGCCCTAGATCTGTGGAAATTGCATATTTATTTGACTTGGACAGTGGGCCAGATGCTTGAGACGGTAGCGATCCTGAGAAAACACAGCACAGCAAGTGACTGTGCTGCATTCCTTGGTTTTCTGGCCTGCTGCAGCAGACAGTTTCTTTGCAGGATAATAAATTCATCGGTAAACTGGAAGCATCAGCTGTGTGGGGGAAGGTCAGCGTTAGTGGGCTAATTAAGCGACCTAAGTTTCAGCCATTTGCTCCGAGAACCAAATAAGAAAGATCTGAAAGGTGTGATCATAAAAGCAGCACGTTTCTGCTAGTGTCTGTACTGCAGTCCAGTGTGCGCCAACCTAAAAATACATACAACCCCCTTTCCAGAAAATGTTGGGACGCTGTGTAAAATGTAATTAAAGACAGAATGCAATGATTTGCAATCATATAAACCTATATTTAAATGAAAAACAAAGATAACAAATGTCTTGTAATACTGAAACTGAGAAATGTTGTTTTATTACAAGGTTGCAAAAGGTTGCAAAATTTCCAGAAACTTTCTAGAAACATTCCATGGGAAGTTAAGCTAAGGAATTTTGGAAATATTTTGATGCACATGCTTATTTTGGGGTGTATCATGCACAGGTTACAACCACGTGGTTACACAATGATATCACTATTAGTGCTGTCAAGTATAATCCAGTTCCCATGGAAACTTTCCAACTTTGAAAATTCCCAGAATTTTGCAACCCTGTATATCACATAACGGGTAAATATGTCCAGTGTTTTCATGGAGCTGCATGTCGAAAGACAAACTTATTTCTGAGCTTCACTGAAGCTAAAGAGCAGAAGCCTGGGTCCTCTCCACCAGGAGATGGTTTGCGGAAAGGCTCACGTCCCTCGCTGCTGAAACAGCCAAGGAAAGAAGGAAACTGCGGGAACGAGCCAGGGGAGCAGGCACGGGAGGAACCCATCACTCACGGCCCTCGCCGCCAGGGGAGCAGGCGCGGGAGGAACCCATCACTCACGGCCCCCGTCACGGCTCACGTTATCGTCACGCTCTGCCGCGGAGCTGCCGCACAAATCTGCTGAAGTGCTTTTCTGTCCCGCGGCCGAAGCCGGGGAGTCCCCGCTGGGCAGCCGGCCTCCATGCGTTCCGCTAATTTAATATTCCACTTAAGTTCCACCATTTGTGCGAATGCAGGGGGACTCAGAGTCAGCTTTGTTTATATCGGCTCATAGGCACTTACCAAACACCATTCTGCACCTCAGCATAAGACAGACAGGCAGGACAGACACAATGGGGCCATTGTATGCCTGCATTGTTTGGGAATTTACAATAAAAACTATGGTAAACATGCATACTTTTGGGGGGGTGGCTCACCGTCCGGCTGCCTCTCCTTGCCCAGCACCTGGATGTCCATGGGGGAGTATATTCCACCCAGGATCTCTCTCCTCTTGCTTCCTGTCTGCTTGTTGCAGGCGTGGATGGAGCGCGTCTGCCAGTCGGTCCAGTACAGGGTCTCTCCCGAGAGGGTCAGCGCGAACGGGTGGGTCAGAGTGCCCTCGACGACAGTCTCCCTGGCAATTCACACACACACATACACACACGTTCGTATCCATATCTCTGTGAGGACTGTCCATTTATTTCTATGAGAAAAAAATGCTAATCTCAGCAATGACACCCTCAACCCCTACGCAGCACTAACCTTAACCATAAGTAACCAAACAAAATACATTAAAATACATTTTCATTAAAATATATTAATAATTAAAAAAGACTAATCACTCAAAAATTCCACAGTAAAACGAAACTGGCTTTTAAAACTAGAGTCTATTTAGAATTCAAAGCATAGTGGATTTACACTATAGTGGAACCTTTACAATTCCCTGCAGTGAGAAATTAAATCACACTGTCAGTGATGCTTCAGACAACAACTGTTTTAGTCATTAGTGGCCAATTGTGACTGAGAATAGCTGCGAGATCCAACCACTCTCATGTGTAAAAATGTTTAGAGTTGGAGCACCAAAAAAAGCACCCAGATCAGTGAAGAAACGCACAACACATAAAAGGGTTTAGCCTTAAATATACTAAACATTATGGTCGTTACTATGAATATCAATGACCGAATTATCTAGTAATTAATCTGAGGATTTCAGGTTTCTAGACAGTGGAAGCAAACCGGAGAATCCGCCAAAAAGGCACGCGGACACGATTCGGCTTGCACAGCGTGCGATGCTAATATCGACAGGCTATTCGCAAGCACCGGTCGTGACTCTCTGCTGGGGGCACCCCATGAATAAGCCGAGTTAAAACGTTTTTTCATCAGTCATAGAAAACAAAATTTAGCAAGAAATGCAATTTTAACGATTTAACGATTTTTAATTAAGCCCTTTCAATACCACCTAGTGCATGTTCTAAAAGGCTTTTTGTTGACCGCTTTTGCGAAATCAGTCTGTCGTCCTTGCTGTTGGACTCACTGTCGGACTGCAGCGCGTTTGTGAGAAATTATACAAAACGAGGGAAAAGGAGAACAGCGAACTAAAACAGCTGACTAAAAGACATTCGTCTTCCGCTGTAAGGAAATATTTCATATTTCATAGAGACAATATTGAGAAAAGGCAAACGATGGTCGGCACTGCTTTGTGTCTATTAGCACCACCAACCACAAACTCTGTCAAATAATCTCTATTTGGCTATGTCGTTAATTCGCAACCCTTGAATATAGGAAAAACTTCAAATATCGTTCAGCATTAGCCTACTCAAAAAAAACACAGTATGTTCACAAAAAAATAATTAATATTATATTTTTTATATGGACCGTATCATGCTAGATGATGTGGCTAGGCCACAGGGCTAACCTTTGTTTTAGCAGTAGAAAGTAAATTTAGTAAAATTATTTAAAGTTAAAATGGTGACAAAGTCGGGGTAAGTTACTCCTGGAGGCAAAATGGCACATCTATGGCTAACCTTAAGCATTATCGGGTGATTCCGCAAATCTTCTTTAAGATGTATTTGCGTTGCAGTGGGGCTCTGGCGATGTTTAAGTTCTGCTTTGCAGTACTGACAGACCACTGCACTTTCATTCACTTTTAATGTGAAATGCTTCCATACAGTTTTCGTTCTTTATTTTCACATTTATCGGACATGCGAGGTCTCCCTTCCGCCATATTGCCAAGTAATCGAGAAGGCAAATTTTTATCGATGCTTTTTATTTGTAATAGAGTAATCGAGTTTAAATCGAGTAATCGTGACACCTATACTACAAACTAAACCATATAACACAATTAAATATATAAATTTTTATAAGAATGTGTAATTATTCTTATGAATTACCATATACAAGCACTAAGTACACTGAATAGCACAAGGTTCTGTTGCAGGCATAATCCTGAAATTAAATTTAATTTAAAAGTGTAATTCTAATTCTAGTTTTTACATTAGAAGTGAAATTGCAGTGTAAACATACAGGAAACATAATCACTGAGGCCTCAATCACTGTTTTGTCCCTATTCTTCGAGAGAGCTTAAGTTACATAGAAAATTGCTGGAAGGTGGCTTCAGGGTTAGATTAACATATGGATGATGGGGGAACTGGAGTTTGGGCCGGAGCCATCGGGCTGGGGTAGTTTTGAGAGGAGATCTTATCAGAATATAGGAAAGCACACGCCAGATCTAAGTCACAGCCCACTCTCAGGTAACCAGTCAGGCAGAGGTGACGGGAGTCTGGCAGCAGGCCAGAGCGGGTGGCAAAGGTTACTCACCGGGAGGAGCCGTCCAGGTTGGCTCGGTGGATGAAACTGAGTTTGGCGTCAGCCCAGTACAGCTTCTGCTCATCCAGATCAATGGTCAGGCCGTTGGGCCAGTAGATGTCAGTTTCCACGATGATCTTCCTGTTTCTGCCATCCATACCTGCCCTCTCAATGCGGGGCTCCTCCCCCCAGTCTGTCCAGTACATATAGCTAAAGCAGAACAAGCAAGCCGTCCTTTTAATCACCTGCCCAATTTAGTAGCCAAATTCACATAATTTCCCCCAAGAACAGATTCATGCCTCTTAAGGCTTAAGGCATGACCTATGCACGTGACCAATGCCACTGTGATTGTCTTCCCACCCTGCTTGATTGATGAATTCACAATTGAAAGGGAAAAGCAAACATGTAACAGTATCCATTTATCGAGTCCTGGTTATATTTTCCGTAAACAAATTCAGAAAAATGTCACGCCAATACAAAGCCACTTTTTATGCATTTTCCCAGTTACTGTCCATACTAGTTTTTACTTTTTTAAGTCTTGCATAGTACAAATAAACTTAATGGAAGTGAGTGAAAATAGTCATCTGGAGTGCTTTGTAAACCTGTTCCTACGATGCTGTACGGATCCATGGCTACAATGTACTCACGGTGTCAGTTCGACGCAGAAGTATAAATCACCCTGTACTCATCAACTTTGAAACTGTGGTTCATTTCCATCCAACCATCCTTTAATCTCTGATTATTGTCAGGTTTGCGTACCAGGTACCTCCGGAGCCATGCCACTAATTTACATTAAGTTTCAGTCTATATATGTGTGCAAATGTATTTTTTTCTGACTACATGAAGCCATTTAAGGAGATGGAGGTTTGAATGCCTATGACTAGCTGGAAAAAATACATAGCTACATGAGTAACAAACAAGGTGTTCCCTTGACTGGGGAATTTGAATGAGGATTTTATTTGGACAAGAATGAGTCATACAGTAATGAGCATATTAAGGTATTCCAAGAGCCCTGAGGCAGCTTTCAAAATTCTTATCTGCAGTCTAAACTTATATAGCCGTACATGCTCAATCTTCAGACAAAACAACCACATAGGAAACACCTATTTTTGGGTGTTTTTACTGCTAATAAAATGTGCCATTATTATGTAAAACAACTGGATTTAATTATTTGAAAGAATGAGAATGTGATTTTTTGTGGAATTCATAATGCATAATGCATAATGGTGGCTGAGGTGAGTGTCGCAATGTGCGATAGGACACGTAGTAAAGACTGACAGATCTTTGTCTGATGGGGGTGGAGTGCATGGTGGGGGGGGGCACATGGCGGGCAGGGGCTCTGCCAGGTCTAGCAGCACATGCGGAAGGCTGAGTGCAGCCTAGCCGAGCAGCCTGATGTGGCCATACCCAGCTGCACCCCGTTAAAGAGCAGCTCCTCTCTGCAAGAGGTGCCGGGTGCAGAAGAGGGGGGGTGCAGAAAAAGACCCCAGATAGAAATTCAGATTTTTTTCAGACGTTTTTTCTTTTATGACTCAAGTTCATTTACAGGGGTCTCATTGCAGTTTATAATTAACTTTCTGACTCTTAACTAACAACCACAGTTAGAGCACACAGCACAAACTGCAGCAGTACACGCCATGCTTTAAAAGCCAGATTTCATGATGTATAGCTTAACAAAGGCTTTGCCCTAGCTGTTGTTTGTCCTGTTCTACCATTACAAAATATAAAGAACAGCTATACCATCAAATGTTCAGATGATAGCAAATACAGACAATTCCTAGGGAAATCCAAGTGTAAATCTAGGAAAATACTATTTAAGAGGAAAATTTGATTTTTTGTTTTTAAGTTTAGCACGATTTCGTCTATTGAATCACCTTAACTTTTTGAACTGCTAGATGCATTTCCTTCTCGCTGTGTCTTATTTGCTGCTCACATTAAGACAATTAGTTATTCCATAATTCCATGGAAAACTTCAAACAGCAAAGTTCAACAGTCACAAAGACGCAATATAAAAATTTCATTTTATGGATCAGAAGGAATGGTTGGTGTAATAATACACTTCAAAAAGCTGCAGATCCAAAACTATTCTAGGAGTAATTCCTAAATCCTTAATGATTAAATACACAGGATGGATTCTGGCACCAAGCTCATAAATGAGATATAATGCTGTCCCTAATCGGAACATGTACACGTATATAGCACGACACGCTGTTATGTGCTCCCTCATCGGAACATGTACACGTGTCTCGCACGACACGCTGTTATGTGCTCCCTCATCAGAACATGTACACGTATCTCGCATGACATGCTCCTATGTGCTCCCTAATCAGAACATGTACACGTATCTCGCACGACACGCTGTTATGTGCTCCCTAATCGGAACATGTACACGTATCTCGCACAACATGCTGTTATGTGCTCCTTTTCTTGCAATCTGTTTAATCCAAGTGTTTTCAATTCAAAAGTTCAGTCTATCTGACATAAGACAGTGTGACGGCTTACAACGGCAAAAAGGCCACTATCTCTCTCGTACAGCTGGAGAGGATTTAAGAACAAATACTTCACTTTAGAAAGAGGGAAAAACAAAGCTGTGCGATGAAGTAAAAGCTTTGAAAGGAGAATTACACTTTTATGCAGATTTCAATGTTTGTCCTGCTTCTATTAGCTTTATCATATACAGAAAATATGTCGAACAAGAGGAAGTTTGCTGTGGTATTGTTGCAAGAAAATGTAAACTTTGCTTATATTTTTAAAAAGTACCTCTAAAATGATGGGTTTTAAGATATTCCTTACAATTTTCAATTGAGATTAGCCTATTGTTTAAATACGTAATAAGTAAATATTTTCAATAGCGAGTAGCATATCACCATGGTTACTCAATCAACTAAGCAACAGCTTTGGTTCCAAAGTTCAAAGGGAAGACAAGAATTCACATGCCATCAAAACATAACCTGGATCGCTACATTTGAAGGCTCTTCCTTGGCCACACTTGTGCCAGCCATTGTGACTAGGAAAATATGGATACTCATTGACACAAAATGAGGGGATCAAACCCATGCAAAGCTCCAGGAACATGAGAGTACTTCTTGTGAAGACATGGAACAACCTGAAGACCTAGAAGGAGAGGGGAAAACAAAACAGGAAAACAGAGCTCTCACCGCGCGGCTGGGTCAAGTGCGATGGCACGGGGCTGGTCCAGGTCCTGCCAGAAGATCACCTTGCGAAAACTGCCATCCAGGTTGGCCACCTCTATGCGATTGGTCTCCGAGTCAGTCCAGTAAAGCTTGCGGCCCAGCCAATCACAAGCCAGGCCATCAGGAGAGTCCAAGCCCGACACCACTGTCTGCCTGATGCCTAGGGTGGCCTCCTTCACAGCTTGATGAGTAATGGAGGGCAAACAAGTGTGTCAGAGGGCATGGCCTCCATTATCATGGAGTCATCTATAAAATAAATCATCTACACTGCCATGTTTCCACCAACACGGAGCCGGCATGGGGTTGGTTTTCTGTCCCTTTCTTTTGAGAACCTGCCTGTATTTCCACCGATTTAAATAAAAACGGAATGGAAACGTTACTTAGGCAGAAGTGAGAGTAAAGTAATTGTTCATTTGCTTTCCGTTTTTTAGATTTATTTTAATCTATTTCGGATTATATATTTTATAAGGTGCCGAACTGAAAAAAAAAAACTTCTGAGTATGACTCCTTGTGTGTCGTCTCTATTGCCTGTATCCACTTGTCTCCTAAAAGGCTCCCTGGTCTGTGTGTAAGGGAGCTTACTCTTCATTCTCACACGCTGTTTTACTGCTGTCCATTTGAGGATCGTGCAATAAAAGAATCCACTAAACACTGAACTTTGCTGTCTGCCTCATGGTGTCTTCGCCACTTGAGCACCACCATTTTTAATTTATTTAACCCGCAACATGTTTATAATTTGTTATTTAATGTGATCTGCATATCAATCCTTCATTTTCATGTGTTTCACTACTGGCACTGGTGATATCAGACAAAACTGTTATGGATTGAACTTTCCAGGTAGCCCCAGGTACACGATACCCCGTGCTACTTTCACTGACATTACGGTTCCAAATTCTGGGCTAGTTTTTTGCAGTGGAAAAGTGCGGAACTAGCTTTGGATTGGTAAAAAGTCAGACACCAACACCGGTACCTCATTGGTTGAAAAGCGGCCTGCTCCACCGCTACGCTAGTCTATGCATCACTGAGGTGCACTTTCAGAAAAATGTTAATGAATCTCAAAAACTGTTTCTCAAAGTGGTCCTCAGGGCCCTCTAGACAGTCCCTGTTTTGCTCCCTCCCTGCTCCTGGTCTGGTGGGAAGCAAAAATGTGGACAGTCTGGGCATTTCCGAAGACCAAGTTGAGAAACGCTGCCCTAAGATTCCCCAGATCATGTCTGTTCACCTACTCTACAAAAGAAAATCATACATTATAAAAACAATAACGAACTACTATCTATTGCATTGTTTGACAGCTAAATTTTCCATTGTCATGCAACAAGAGAAAACAATCTAAAATGCTACCATTGCTTGACTGGTTGTAGTAAGTCTGCTTGATGGCCTCCTCACTGACATCCGTCCAGAAGATGAGCCCCTCAGAGAAGAGGAAGTCGACCGCGACGGCGTCCAGGCCACTGACCACCACAGAGGACTCCGCCCTTCCAGCTTGGGCATCCACCAGCCGAACGTCGCGGCGATTCGCGAAAAGCAGCAGCGGGGAGCCTAAGCACAACAAGGCCGAGGTGAAAGGAAGGAGAACCAAAGGGAGAATGGAGGGAGAACCAAAGGGAGAATGGAGGGAGAACCAAAGGGAGAATGGGGGGAGAACCAAAAGGAGAAAGGAAGGAGAACCAAAAAGAGAATGGAGGGAGAACCAAAGGGAGGATGGGGGGAGAACCAAAAGGAGAAAGGAAGGAGAACCGATAGAGAAAGGAAAGAGAACCAAAAAGAGAATGGAGGGAGAACCAAAGGGAGACAGGAAGGAGATCCAAAGGGAGAATGGAAGGAGAACCAAAAGGAGAAAGGAAGGAGAACCAAAGAAATAGAAATAAGTAAGCAATCACATCCTTCTATCAACAGTTTGTTTTCTTTTAATATTCCATACATCATTGCTTTTTATGCAGAATAAAGATGATCTTATATCTTGTAGACAAATTGTAGAGGCGGTCCCCAGGTTACTAAGGAAATCTGTTCCCTGAGTCCATCTTTAAGTAGATTTTGTAAACACAAGTCAAAATAATAATATTACAGTACACAACAACAACAACCTCGAGGTGACGAACCACCTAAGCATCATGAGCATCACAAAGTAGTGTGTAATCATTGTATTAAACCTGAATTTTTGAGCTTGGGCTCCATAGCAGTCCCTTCGTAAGTATTCTCTATAAGACATTCTTAACCCAAGGACTGCCTGTATGCAATTTTTTACTTCAGGTATAAATATAATATACACAACTTCAATAGTTTAACACGATAACCAGTTTAATTAACAAAGAGCTGGCAACCAGGGAAACCTGCATTTTGTGACAAAGTCAAGGAAGGGATTAGATGACACGCAGAGTGACCCGTACTGGTGTCAAGACACACTGGCATGAAGTGGCTGTCATGACTGCAGCACGAGGCCTGTGGGTTTGGGTGCTGCTCAGCGGTCAGCTGGCACACCAGTCCACATAGCACAGGGACGGCGGCTACAAGC
Organism: Petrocephalus zakoni; assembly: GCA_026774425.1. Classification (NCBI taxonomy): domain Eukaryota; kingdom Metazoa; phylum Chordata; class Actinopteri; order Osteoglossiformes; family Mormyridae; genus Petrocephalus; species Petrocephalus zakoni. The sequence continues at coordinate 23,896,599 of JAODKN010000008.1, read as the reverse complement.
ATTAAGGTCCAGCGCTGGCAGCCGCTCCGGCACACACGGCCCTCAGCCGCGCGTCAAATGTGTCACACCGCCCCTCTCAGCTCCCAGGACTGAGGGCCATCACCAGTGTAACCTTCATGCAAGCCAACATAACACAATGTGCACAAAACAAACGTCACAATTTCAGGCCAATGACAACAAAAAGAAAAACATTTTACATACGCGTTTCAGATTCTACTCGTTAGCCATTAAAGATTAAAAAAAATACAAAAGAGCACTCAGACTGAAGATTAGTCTCTGACACATCTAAACTTGCTTGCCAACGTGAGCACTGATATGTGGCCCCAAAAGCTGGAGCCACTCCCAGTCACGAGAGACACTAAATCCTAAGCATGTCCTCTCCTGACAGCACAAAGCAAACTAAACACAGTTCACACCCCAGGACAAAGAGGACTGCTCATCAGCCTCCTTAATTAGCAAAGGGTCAAACGGTAATTGACCTGAGGCAAGTTACAAATAAACCTCAGAGACAAGATTCAATCTACCCTGCCCACATCCCCTTTCGGGGTCTCTCCAGCTAGGATCTGAGGGGTGGGCATAACTATAGGATATCGGCTCAGGTCAGAGGAGACTGGCTTAGCACCAGCTGACGGCAGACAGAGTTTTAGGGGAAGGGCACGTGTTCCACACTGTGAGCTGGAACCCTTTTCTTTTCGAGTAGAGATAGAAAACGGCTCTTCTGATCTGCTTGGGTCCCAACCAGCCAACAGAAACTTCATTCAACACGCAGCAAATGTCAGAAAACAGATTACTCTCAGTGAAATGAAAAGCAGAACATTAAATGCTAGAAGGAGCACAGCATAAAATGACAGGACATCCACAGGGCATCTGCAGTCCACAGCCTAATGGCAGCAGTGACAATCCTATCACTATGTCCCCCATTGAGTACAATACGGGAACACTGCTGGATAGAAAGTGTGTGCTTTCTGGGGGGGGGGGGTTAGCAGCTGTGGTTTTATGTGGACCAGAGCTGAGCGGGCCAATCAGCACTGGGCAATGGGGGCATTCACCGGCTCCTTGCTGTGATTCAAAGAAGCCAGCAGTGCCTCCTTACTACCCAGAAACACCTCGCTTGGATGGGGGATCTGTAACCTGTTTAAACATATCACTGCAGCTCTGGGAGCACACTCACAAAAAAACAGGCTCACTGAAGACAGAGCCCATCGAGCCCCTCACCCATCCCCAAATCACAGTCCGAGCAGAGGTACTTCCCAAGGGCGATGCATAGGAGGACGCAGTCCAAGAAGATCAACGACACACGCAACATGCCAAAGATCGGGGTAGAGAGCCGAATTCCATGCCGTTAAGCGCACCATGCGAACGCGTTCCGTTAATGTGACGCTGAAACATTTCTGTGGCGTCTCAGAAAACCCTCTCAGAATAAGGCACATGCAGCAGGGGAAAGGCCTTGTAGTCTCACCGTGCCATTTATAACTGTACCGCAGCCCTGTACGTTTTTGCACTATTACTGAACTGTATATATAACTGTATATATTCCTAATGTTATTAAGACCATGTTTAAGCCACGCCCGCAGAAACCATATAACTCTGCCTACACACGGCAGAGGGACGATAGAGGATGGTGTCGGCAGTGCTGGGAAGAGGCAAATGAGCGCACAGGGCTCCGCTCCAGCCGTGGTGTCCCAGGAAGGCTGTGACGGGGCGGGGAGGGGCCAGGCAGCGAACCAGCGGCTATAAGACGGACATCAAACAGCCTGACTGCAGAGCTCGAGTGGCCAACACGGGGTCAAAGGCGGAGCCAAGAAAGCCAGGCCGGCCCGCGGCGATGAGGCTGACCCACGGTCGGAGTCCCGCCAGGTGGAATTCCACCTGTCCGGCTCTGTTTTTCGGTCAGCTCACGTGACCCTCTAAGCATTGTCAGTACCGGCTTTTCCAGTCCCATGAAAGGCCGCGGTAAACACCTGGCCCACACCAGAGCTCACCTCGGCCTTTTGTCAAGCCGGCGGCACGAAAGGGGCAGCTGAGGAGTCTCGGCTCGCTGCCGTCATGGCCCTGCGAGGGACGGGAAGCAGCAGCCTGGCACGCAGACCTGCGGCCTCACTAAGAAAGCCATAATAATTACCCCGCTCTCCTGCTCTCCTCCAGTTTGCTTTGGCTCAGCTTATCAGTCCTAAAGCTTATCAGTGCATTTTCTACCATTTGTGGTCTTACGGGTGTCAGAACATAAATAAGTATGCAAGTATACATAAATAAGTATGCAAGTATGCATGTCAGGGAACAGGTATGTGGAGCAAGCGGATTCACTCCAGACCAGTCCAGTTCCTCCTACCATCGTTTGCTATGGAAAACAAAAATTAATATGTCTGCAAATTTCGCAAACCCAAACTGGAGACCGAGTATTATTGCCTTCCACACCCGCACCCCCCCCCCCCCTCATTCTCCCTGGCCAGGAAACTGGCCAGTCACACATCTACTCCTCAAGTCATGACTTTTAAACCAGATAAAACAACAGTAAAAGGAACAAAGTCCTTTACACCCCGAGCGCATTTCACCGCACATTCAGCTGCTTTAATTCCTGGCTTTTTTGCACAGCTTGTTTTATTTCACACTCATTCATGGTTATTCCACATGCTTTATCTAAAGCATTGCATAAATGCACAGAATACATAAAATGAGAGCAGGATTTGTTACACCATGATGAGAGAAGTTAATGACAGAAGACACATTCTATCAGTGAGAAGATAGGACAGCCACATATGGCTTAACCAAGGAGGATGAAAGTCAGAAGATATAAAATTATGATTATTGTTATGGGGGATTCAGTCGTCAGATTCTAAAGCAGTGGTTTTTAAATTTTAATTTTTTAAGTTTTAATTTTAAGTTTCCTTAAAGATATTTTAATTCCCACATAAAGGCAACTATTGTGACTTCTAGCAAATGGTCCGATGACCTTCTTACACTTTGACCTTGTTACCCACTATTAATGATGAATTTAGATAGATAAAAAAGCTGCATCAATGGATAATGAATGGACAAACATAGATTGATAAACAGACAAATAATAATCCATTGTATTTTCCTAAAAACGTATTAAATTTAGCTTAAAGCTTGAGCATTGTTAATAAACACACACACACACATATATATATATATATATATATATATAAGGGCGTCAATTTTGACAATTTTGACTGATATATATATTAGGGCTGTCAAAAATCCGAACTGGAAACACATACACACAATTGCCCAGGTATAGATTTAGATTAGGCTAACATAACTAAGCATCATTCAGTCTCATTATTTAAAGTAAGCCTGGAATGGCTTCAGACAACATAAATCGGTAAATCACGTTGATCCAGGGAAAGAAATTACCCAGGAGCAGAATAAGACATGCAGCTACGCTGAGGCCCAAGGGCACACATTACAGGGCGATCCCATCACCTCACTCGAATCCTGAAGTTTGCTAGTAAAACTTGTGTTCCAACTTGAACACCTACGAAACCACACTTGGCAGATTCTTAAGCCCGTAATCAAATAATTAGTCTGTAATAGTCTGCTCCCAACACAAACAGAAAAAAACTAAAGGCAAATGACAGCTTGACTAATAACATGCGATTCAAGTTTGCATGTTAGCTTTTGACATCCCATCCGCGATAAAGGGAAGACACAAATGTATTATTATTATTGCAAGAACGAACAAAGTAAACATCAAAATTTGATATCTGCCATCTCCATTACCAAAATCTTAATGCCTCAACTTGTTTTTCTTAAAACTGTCTCTCTTTTTCAGAAAGTCTAACAAAAGGAGTGTTCTGCCAGATATTGTTTCAGTAAAACAGGGTTCCAATCACTCAGCTACTTTACCTGAAACTGCATCTATTATGAATATTATTTAAATGCATCTGGTTTTATTAAATATATCTTATAACCTCTGACATGACTTTTTTCAGAAAGTTTTTATAATATTTTTTCTTAATTTAAAAAAAATGAATGATATTGCTCAGTGTATCAGTTTCTAAAATAAACTGCCCTATAACAATATACACAAAACATCTGCTTTAAATGTTACTTGCAATTGTGTTTTGGGTGCTTATACCATTATATTGCACTAAAAATAATCACAGCTGACAAGTAATGTTCTTAAGACACAAAAAAAACATTATTTAAAAATGAAAATCGTTGTTCAAACTTATTACACTAACCACAAAAATTATCATCATTAATTTATTTTTAATAAAATTCTAAATATTCATTGTCAATTGAATTTATCATTTTTATATAAATCCCAGCACTATTTCATTCCATGCGTGAACTTTTGTATTAGAGATAGTAAACTATCGAAATTATTTTTTAATTAAATGGATGAATAAATAATTTAGGATTGTGAAATGAAGATTGCAGCCAAATGACGTTTGACATATACGAGAGGTAAGGTTCTTTTAAAAATATATATATAATAAAAAAAATCACAATGCGCGTAAGTATAGTGCTATATATTAAAGTAATAAATCGCGTTTTCTGCATGAGAACTTCAGGCTCGGCTACAGTTGCGTAAATGCTCTCAGAACAACTTCTAATAAGCCTTATATGTGATCAGGCAGACGAAGTAACAGTACATTCCGTACCACACCGAGTTATTACCACCTATTCTGCAACCCCATGAAGTTAATCAAACTCCAACACGGACTCAGAGATCGAAGACAGATAGATGTTTCTCCAAACATGGCAAAGAAGGTGAACTTCTTTTTCAGGCATACCTATAAATTATACTTCAGTCAAGTGGCCATACTGCTCCATAGCACTTCTAGCAACAATGTTCCCACTCCACAAGCGTAGGACCGGGAGCCGAGCACAAGAAAAGTTACCAAACTTACCATTAACGACAAAGAACAGAGTGCTGTGGATCAGCAAGAAAACCTCCATCGGAAGTGCATAAAGTTTCAGGTCTCCTCACTCCGGCTCCATCCTTCGGTGCGGTAGCGGGGAGAAATCAGCGAAGTTTTCGCTACAAAGGGAGCGCTGGACTTTGCGGTAACGCGGATGGCTGTGATCGCAGGAGGCACCGCGGCGGCGAGTGACAGCGGAAACGGGCTGACGTCAGCGAGCGCGCACCGCGCACCGACACCGCGCAGCCCCGCACCGGGCGCAGGGACAGCGCGCCGCTCCCTGTCCCCCCATTGATTAGAAAATAATGCAAATCATCTGATAGCATGGAACCGTTTCAGTGTTTTTACACTTGCTTTCAGCGATAATGAAGAATGTGCGATTCAAACTGATATGGCCCTAATTAAAACAGTACCAACTGTTACACATACGAGTATAAAATTATATTTAAATGGTATCCTAATGCATGAATGTATAAGTGGCCTAAACCATGGAATCCAGCATTTTACTTTCAGTATTTGTTGTTTCACTGTTATCCAGGTATGGGATGCTCTAGGCGTGATCCTAGAACCTGTTTGCTGTAATATAATGTGTGTCATTGTGCGTTTCCAGTTACAGCGTATCACACTGTACTGTCTGGCACATGCTTCTTTGCTGCCCTAACCCTCAGCCACCCAGCCACTGCACCGTCTGCCAGACGTCACCCGATTATTTGTTCATTCGCATTGTGCAAGTCATGAGGAATTCATACTCAGCATAGCAGCCCCTAGTGCCTCAGCTGCCTGTGATTAAGCAGGCAAGACGGCCCCTCCCTCTGTGCTGAGAGCTCTGCACTGAGATGGCTACCTCCCGGCTTTTATCCCAAGGTGCCCCCTTGCTGACGCTGCTGCTGCTTCTGTGGTGCTGGTGACTCACACTGCCTCTGCTGGTTGATGGCAGCCGCCATTTCCATCATCGGGAGTCCATGTGGCTGCATTTTACCATAAACTCATTAAGGCAGACCAGGCCTGGCTGGTACCCATTCCCAAGACTGCGGTAGGGCAGTCTCTCACTTAATGGTACCTTTTACTTGGAAAAACCAGATTAAAAGGTTAAATGTTACATTTGCAACACTGCAAACAGTGAAAGAGGGTTACAGTGAAGGATGTGAAACATCAGAAGGCTAAAATTATCCCACAGTCATAATGCGGATTGACGCAGGTCTTTCACAAATACTCACATTCAAGCATTACTGTATGCACTGAGACAGTGCCGCCAATTTAACTGAACGGCATGTTACAGGAGCGTCAGACAAAGCCAGGGTATGTGGAATATACTGTAATGCGTGACATTATCTAACCAATGACACGAATGATAAATCAGGTAGGCTGAGTGGAGACTGTGATGCTCTTCATTTTTGGTTCCTTTACCATCATAAATTAACATTTGTTTTATGGTGCTGATGTACACCAGACATAGTGTATGCGAATTCCATGCATTCATGACATGCGTCGATCTGTATATATTCATCAAGTGATTTACAGATCACTGGAATGTGTATTTAAATTTTATGAAATCACATGTGTCCATGTGGTATAAACACAGCAGAAATAACAAAGTATCCTTTTAAATAATCAGAGGTTAATCTGTTCCAGGACGCAACATGAATGTGACATGAAACATTTAGTGGCAGCCTTGTCAGTTAGCAAACCTCACAGGACTGCACAATATGCCGCGGGCCGCTCTGCAGCGCCCACAGTGCTGCTGGATTTGGACCCTGCACTGCATGCCTTTGACAGGTAGCAGTAACTCAGCAGTGGCCTCTACTGCAGACAGTGAGACAGCATGGTGATGGCTCTGGATCAGTGTTCAGCTGTCAAAGTCTGCAGACCACCTTCTACAACAAACTGATTCTGTGTTTTTGTTCCTGTAATGGTGATCAGAAGAGGCTGAGAACAGCCTTATAACAGAAACCCAGCAAGGCTGTCAGAGTAGCGAAGAGAAAATATTATTAATAAAAATGCTATTACTAGGCTGTGATTTCTTACTTGTCAGAAAAATGTAGGTGCCTAGTCCTGTTTAGAGTATCATCTCACCTATAAACATTAGTCTATATGTAGACCATCTTATGTCAGGTCTGGAGCCAGTTGCACAAGTTCTTAACTACCCTCAGATTAATATAAAACACCACACTGTAGCAGAAGTGTGGGGAACTTTCTTTAGAATTAGCCATAAACCAAATACAATGCATGATCATATTAAGTAGGGGAAAGATTTAGATTTCCACTGGTCTGAGCAGAGAACAACACTGCCACCAATAGGTGGAGCTGGGAAGATCTACTACAAGTCCTGAGTCCTTTCTAACAAGGCACTGCGCTGGCTTGAGAACTGGAGAGGGAAATTATGTTAGCTTTCAACCTGACCACTCCCTCTTAATGACCAGGAAGGCTGAATTCAGGAGCCATGTGTCAGATACCTATTCTGTAACCTGCCAAGATGTGTGTGCTCGGAGGTTAGATTTAGTTTGGCCACTGCTCTACCAGACGCACAGTGCAGAGAGTCATTCAGAATTCCATATTCATCAGATGAAAACCACATAGAAGTCAGTACTGCAATGAAGTGCTGCTTTACAGTGGATATAAAAAGTGCACACACCCCTGTTAAAATGCCAGGCTTGTGTTGTAAAAAAATTAGGCCACGATAAATCATTTCAAAACTTTTTTCACCTTTAATGTGACCTATAACCTGTTCAATTCAATTGAAAAATGAACAAATTTGTTAGAAGGAAAAGTATTAAAAATAATAATGGACAATAAGTTTGTTGCATAAGTGTGCACACCAGTAAACTAATATTATGTTGAAGTACCTTTTGATTTGATTACAGCATTCATTCTTCTTGGGTAGGAGTCTATCAGCATGCCACATCTTGACTTGACAATATTTGCCCACACTTTTACTTACTCTTACACTCTTATGCTCCAAATCTGTCACATTGCAAGGGCATCTCCTGTGCACAGCCCTCTTCAGGTCACCCCACCTGGGCTTTGGCTGGGCCATTCCAAAACTCTAATTTTCTTCTGGTGAAGTCATTCTTTTGTTGATTTGGATGCATGCCTGGGATAATTGTTGTGCTGAAAGGTGAAATTCCACTTCATCATCAGCTCTCTAGCAGATACATGAAGGTTTTGGGCCAAAATTAGCTAGTATTTAGAACTGTTCATAATTCCCTCCACCTTGACTAAAGCCCCAGGTGCAGCTGCAGAAAAACAGACCCAAAGCCACCATCATGCTGCCACGTGGGTCTGGTGCTCTTTTGGTGATGTATTTTTCACAAAATGTAGCTGGGTCTGAATGTTTTTCGTTGTAAGAAAAGGCTTCTGTTCTGTGACCCTGCCCCATAATCCAGACATATGGAGAATACGGGAGATTGTTGTCGTCCCATGTAGTACACAGCCAGTACTTGCCAGAAGTTCCTGCAGCTCCTTCAGTGTTGCTGTAGGTCTCTTGGCAGCCAACCTGACCAGTTTTGTCTGATCAATTCATCAATTTTGGAGGAATGTCCAGTTCTTGGTAATGTCACTGTTGTGCCATATCTTCTCCACTTCTTGACTGTCTTCACTGTGTTCCATGGTATATCTAATGCCGTGTATGTTTTTTTGTACCCTTCTCCTGACTGATGCCTTTCAACAATGAGATCCCTTTGATGTTTTACACAAAGTATTACTTTAAGGGTGTGCACACTTATACAACCAGCTTATCGTATGTTTTTTTTTATTTCTTATATTTCCCCCATAACAGATGTGTTTGTTTATCAATTGAATTGTACAGGTTATAGATCACTTTAAGGGTGGAAAAGGTTTTGAAACTATTTATCCTGGCCTCCTTTTTCTTGCATCACAAAAACCTGGCATTTTAACAGGGGTGTGTACAGTCTTTATATCCACTACATGTAGTACTCATTGGAAGAATTATATATAGAGTAATTGAACAAAATAGCACTCTAAAAAGTAATAATTTCCCTTTTTGAGTGAGGTTTGGAAGAGAAGCAGATGTTCTGGCAGAGAAAGTACTATGGACAGATGCTCAAAGTCCCTTACTAGACTCAACTTAATATAAATGGAAACACATGTCTTCTTCGGACATTTGAGGAACACAACCAGCAATTCAATGTACTAAGAAAAATTCTGTAATGAAATGTTCCCTTACAATGTGCCCAAGCCCAGCACCACAGGGCACTATGGTTTTCACGGAACCTCAGCCTTTAATAGCTATATTGAAATAATTTTGTGGACAGTGAGTCACCGCAGAGAGTCCTTCTGGTGCTTCAGGTGGAGCGCAGTGACCATCGAGGATCAGGCTTGGACACTCCAACTTCATGCTAGCATGTGAGATGTAACTAGCAGTGCTCCTGCTAAACCAGCAGATTGTCAGCTGACTAGTTAGCCTCAAGTTTTTCAATATCACACATGACATCTGGATTAACATCCAAACCAAATGTGTGAATGAAAACTGTGTTGCAACACTTCCTGTGTACCTACTCAGAAATTTATAAAAACAACTTTTGCAGGTTCAAGGTGCATAACATGCAGCCAGTCTTGAAACTTGCTGACTTGTTATGACTACTGGCTGAATTAGCTCTGGCTTCCTGCAAGGGGAGTACGCTTTTAGAATTTTACACTTGTGTCTTATGCTAGCATGCTTGAGTTCATCTTCTGCGTGTCTCAGTGGGTTAGAGTGCCATGTTTGTGATCGGAAGACTGCTGATTCAGACCCCAGCATTGGCAAAGTGATTTTGCCGTTGGGCCCTTGAATGTTATCCTTAACCCCCAAATATTTTGTATCCTGGTGTAAATTCAGGTGTAAAATCTGAAATTTATAAGATAACTGTACAGCAGAGTGGTGGCTCTGAGGCTAGGAATCGGTGTCAGCAATCGGAAGTTTGTTAGGGTGAATCCCATGAATGCCTGGAGTGATTCTTGAGCAAGGCCCTTAACCTGCGATTGCTTTGTCCTGGGTATGACATTAACCTACATCTATCCCTCCAACTTTCAGGGAAAAACCTGGGGGTTGGTGGTAGGACTGACACTCCAGCCACCAGAATAGGCCCGGTTCCAGCTCTCAGTAACGGCAGGCCAGGAAGATTTTTGGGGGTGCAATTATATTTTAAAAAACTGGATGCTTGAGATTCTGTGATAGCTAAGCATTCTATGGGGCTCCAAATTTCTAAGCATGTACATGCTAAAGTTTTCTGACATCTTATCCAGTGTGTGGGTTTGTGCAGATCACAAAAGAGTGCAAAATATTGAATCAAATCACTAACCTCTGACTGGTTTTGGCAAACACTTGCACAAAAGCACCTACCACAGATCTTTCACCATGCAAAAAGTTTTAAAACTGGCTGGCCTCAGGATGTATGTTCAAATCATCGGCAACACCACTACCAAGATGGACCAGCAGCATCATCACTGCAAGAAACATCAACTGAACTCGAGTGAGAGTCCAATCCACTAAGATGAACATTAGTGGCTGTTAATCTGTGGTGGCTTTTTTCAGTAAAAGAAATCCATACCAGGATTGCCAACTCTCACGCATCTGGTGTGACACACTTTCAGACTCTCACACTCACGCACGAAATCTTAGGGTAAATCTATATTATTCCATTATAAACCTAAACTTAGCTACATCAGAAGCGCTGGGGTATTTCGGAAACCCTACAGACTATTCGCAAGTTAATAAGCCTGCTACATACATGTAAATGTGTGTGCAGTCTCGAACTGAAAATCTCACACCAACCAGCTGACCAAAGATGGCAACCCCGCTATACATTTCTAGACCAAAAAAGTTTCACGCTTGTAAATTTAGGCTAAACTCCTGTAACTAGCTAGCTAACTAGTGTGTTCAGCTAACCAATGCATTTAGCTAGCAACCTTTCAAAAAGGCTAAATGTTTAGCTAGATAAAAGATGGAAAACTGATACGGCCAAGATAACAAATGAGATGAAAAATGGTTGTTGATATTATGTTCAGTTTATGTATAGAGTAGATACACTTATGAATATGCAGTTTTCAGTTAGACTCCAACTTCCCATAAAAATATCAAGGTGAACCCTGATTGGGTGATTGTTTCTGTTCGCAGGAATGGTGACTATATTGTATATTTATGGTTTTGTAATGTTTATGCCATAGATTCATTTTTGCAAAAAATAAAAGTAAATTAAAACGATAAAATATATCTTCAGAAAATAACACATTTATCTGTTTCTCTCCCCCCTCTTGGCTGGGTGGGCCAGCCTTGTGACTGAGTGGGCTAGGCTCACCCTGGCCCCCCCATGAAGCTGGGCCCACACTGGAATGACACTTCACACTGTTCCATTCCATTTGAACTAGTGTGGTGCTGTGTTGTGACCTGCTGCATGGGTGCAAAAGGGTTCTCATCCCTGAGGTGTCATGTGGTGGGTGTGGCTGTATCAGTGCATGCTCCGTACCTAACTGCATAGCAAAAATGGGAGCTGTGTATGTAAAATTGGCTCAGCTTTATGCTCTTCTTTTCTGGAACACCAGAGTTAACATAGAATATGGGGACTGGTCACAGAAGACATTCCTCTGATGCATAAACTTATGAGCAGAAAATACCCCCAGCTCAGGCTTCAGCTCCACATTTATCGGTTTAATCAGCTTTCTCTAAACCACATCAGGCTGGGGCACACAGCTCATCACAGCTCAATGACACTGGGTTAATTTGTCATGATATTCTTTCTTTAAGGGACATTAAATCATGTATGCCATCTTTCATGAGATTTGAGAGATGTCGTCTTTTCAGCCCGGATGTTACTGGAAGTCATTTATAATTGCTACTGCTTGTTTGGATTTCCATATGCAGAAAGGTGATTCCATATTACCTGTGCTTTAGCTCATATATGAGGCATCTGTGAGACCCACGTAAGGCACAATATAAAGACTAGGATTAATTAAATGCAGTTTTTGGGCTCATGAATGCCACAGCTATGTATGTCATTACAAGAGAAATATTTTGAAAGGTCACCTTTGCACAGTTTCCCTGCATTTAATAATTTTAAGTGGATTTTTCATTCTCCATGGGCTACGGAGTTTCCTCTTTTTCTATTGTCATTTCAAATGTTTTAAGAAATATTTACTTAGAAATGTTTCTTCAAAACTAATGACCATCCATACATCTCTGGCAGTTTCACCAGCACATCTGCTAATAAATTTAGTGATATGGCAAACATTTACTTCTTATCATTTGCTATTTCTTTACTATTGATCTAATTTTCCACACATGTACACTCACCTAAAGGATTATTAGGAACACCATACTAATACGGTGTTTGACCCCCTTTCGCCTTCAGAACTGCC
>JAODKN010000008.1:23872406-23883225 GCA_026774425.1 Petrocephalus zakoni | reverse complement strand
ACACCACCACCACCAGCCTGAACAGTGGTAACAAGGCATGATGGATCCATGTTCTCATTCTGTTTACGCCAAATTCTCTACCATTTCAATGTCGCAACAGAAATCGAGACTCATGTGATTGGCTGATTAGATGATTGCATTAATGAGGAATTGAACAGGTGTTCCTAATAATCCTTTAGGTGAGTGTATGTTTGAAACACTGTAAACTATATTGATTACTTGGGTTAAGCTGCATTATTCCGTAGTGTTATAATTTCGTGTAATTAATTTGGTTATTTTCCTAAATAATATAATTACAGTGCGAACAAAATGAAGCAAATTGTCATAGGGAAAAAATGTTTGCACTTGTGTTTTACAACTTAAGAAAAATGTGCATGAAACTAAGGAAATCGAAAATATACAATCTTAAGGCCGAGCAGTACCCATGGAGCCCCTCGATGTATGGCGTCTGTGCTCAGGGTATAAATGAGAGTGAACGCCCAAATACACATTAATTTATCAGTTAGGAGATTTCTCTCATGTGTACAGCACAGAAACGCATCTATGTTTAAAAAAGATACTCATAGGTATGAGAATATATCCACATCCATATTAATAGGTTGTGACCATATGTTGCAGATATATTACTTAACATAATCTATGCAATCCTGTCAGCTGGCTATGGATTTTTTTTTTTTGCAAGTAGCGCTAATTGCACGACATGTACGGGCTTTTGTGAATAATCAGCGCACAGGTATGGGTAACACCCTTTAAAGAAATTAAACCCATACTCTCCCTGTCTTTGGACCAAGAGGTTTGACCCCACTATTTTATAACACTATAAATATATAATAAAATAAATGCGCTTATTTTGTTAATTATGATTATAAAAATGTAATATTTAAGGAATATATCGTGATGGCATAGGAGGGCTTCACAGGGCGGATGCCGGCGTCCTTTTGTTTGCTAGCGGATTTGGGTAGTTAGCTTAGCCGCAGACGACACCTAACAAAAAGAGGAATTGCCGTCGTAGTAAGACGGTACAGCTGTGGGGCAGAGAAGCCGGGGAAGGCGGAGAGCGCCAGCGAGCGCGGAGCCGGCCGCAGAGCCGCTCTTATCCGCGCCCGGGATGCGTCCCTCGGCCGCTCGTTAGCGCCTCGGCTTCCCGGCGCGGCTGCGGACTCTCCGCGTCTTATGTGGGATGAGGTTTAAAGGGAAAAGCGGCTCGCTTCGCCGCACTACTTTCCGTATGCCTCCGAGGAGGGTATAAAATAAGCGCTGGCTCTGGCGCCCCGACGCGCCACGGGAGGCCGACTAACCGAGCATTTTCTGACTTTCTTGTCAGAGTTCATGCTGCTTTTAAAACCGAGCCCGTATTTCATGTGCGGTCGCCGGGTCGAGTGTGCGGTGGGTCTATTTCTTGTCGGCGGCGGTGCTGCGGCCCTCTTCTATCCTTCCTGTGCTCGCCGCCATCTTGAATTTTAATGCTAATTTCTGGAAATTTTTGTTTCCTCTGATATTTTACCGAAGGAATTTCACGGCGTGTCCGGCTCGTAGCAACGGGCAAGTGTAACCCAACAGAAAGGTTAAGGTGGGTGCTGTTCCTTTATGTCTGTCTCCGGCTCGACCGTAAGCTTTTATGACACTTTTGTCCGGGTGAAAATGTTGGCTGGGCGGTATGCTTGATGGAGGAGATAGTCATAGCTAGAGATGAGTTGTCTATTTAAAAGGCCCCAGACTTGAATGCATTTGAAACACGTCTTAAGTTCAGTATATTTATTTCACTTTAAAATGCTTGGTAATATAACCGCCCCGTAATGCGCCTTGGTTGGCGAGTTGACCTGCTGTGTGGAACAATAACGAGGCATTGACTTTAATTTTCGCAATTTTCACCAGCGTTATAAAGACAGGTGTAGCGAGTTGGCTAGCTGCATGCTAGCTGGACGCTTCGGGGGATTCATTGGGGATTTCACAGCTACGGCGGTACATGGATATGGCGGTGATATTTGTCAGGTGTGGCCCCGGTGGAATGCGTCGTCGGGGGGGATGAGCGTTACTTTGGGCTCGGGCGATTTGTGTTTAGATCACTGCCATCATTTGTTACACTTCGTGGAGTGTGCTCGTTCGACGGGGAAGGAGACTGCAGCAGCCGCCAGGGGGCGGCATGGCGCCGGCGGCCGGCGAGCAGGGGCGCCGCGCGTCTTCCTCGGCGTTGTAATGCCGGCTTGGGCGCTCGGCGTCGAGCGTAACGGCAGCGCTGGGGCCGTCGCCTGCCAGTACATAAAGCCTTTTGTCGCGGTTTTCGTGGAATAGCACTGCGGCGTTTCGTTCTTGTCCCCCCCCCTTTTGTGCTACGTATCCTGGTTATGTAACCTTGGCTGGGGACTTAAGCCGCGGATATACCCGTGTCAGGATGCCTCATCGCCGGTCGTTTTGAAGCGATATTTGTCATAGTCCCGGGGCATCTCGCTTCACGACGTAGCCTTAATTCAGCCTATCAAAGTTTAGCCCGTGTCTGCATTGCTCGTCTAAAACATAAAAAATGCATCGCATCTCTCCACGGTAGTGTTGTTTACCGGAGTCTCTGACGAGTTTCCTGCAGGAAATGCGCCGGCGAGTCGCACATACGCGAGTACTGTAACGCCAGTTTACTGTAACGCCGGCGCACTGTAACGCGAGCATGCCGATCCGCCCGGCTCGCTAGCAGCCAGTCTGCCTACTCCTGTTCCTGCGTGTTTGAATGGTGGCCGCTACGGGGAGCTATATATCAACCTACTGATGGCGCTTTGGTGAAGTTCAAGTCCAAGTCTCGGCGCTCACACACAGTCGGCACCAAACAATAATAAAAGCATTACGCAAGGCTTTCGAAAGGAATTGCCCTACAAGCAGGAAACTTAGACATGTTAGTAGCGGAATCTTAAATGTAGAAATGAGTGGCTGGGACATGTAATTGTGCATATGGGTTTTTTTTTTGTTTTGCAATAAAATTAAACGATGCCCCTCGCTTATTTATGTTGATGAAAGTATATTGCTGCTTGAGCAGCAGGTAGGATATTTGAGGATGTAGCTAACGGTTCTTGTAAGTCTCTAATAGAATTGTCAGCTCTCAAAAATACAAGGAACAGTAGAGCAATCATAAACAAAGGAGTATAGTTTAATTTGGTGGAAAATAGCTTTGCTTTTAGGTTACTTTTTCAGAGTCTTTGGTGAAGTACTGCATACAGCTCACTTCATATTATATTTATGCTTGGGTACAAACATGCGAATGCATTTCTTGAAGAGTGCATTCTGTCTATTTACCAATAAATTGAAGACTGCACATTCATGTTTAACATTTGTGGTTAGTTCTATGGTAACAGAATTATCATTATCAGAGGAAGATCTGGCTACAATTTGAAAAGAAGTGATTAGCTTTGCTTGCAATACCATCCGGTCTCTGCTCTTGTATCCCAACTATTAAACTGTACTACATAATCAGCTGCGCTCTTCACCAAATGCATAGCATTTTGCTAACGGAATTCTGTCTGTTGTACAATTGCCCTTAAACTTACAACATGAGATATGAGTCTACTCAGCATGGCTTAGCTTTATTTTTTTTTTCTTTTGATACAAATGTGATAGTTTTTTCTTGCGAAACTAAGAACAACATTGATAATTAAACAAGTAATGTGAGTGTGATTTTGCTTATTTCTTTCAATCCGTTGAATTTTTGGAAGTCTTTCAAAGGGACCAACACTTTCTGCATCTGGATGCACAATTTTGTATATATATATATGTGTGTGTGTGTGTGTTAACTATATTCTGTTCATATTAAAAGGCTTTCATGAGGAGACTCCAGTTTGATGTAGTGTGTTCTTTTTCTACAGGAAACACGCTTGAATTTGCCTATCCACACATTGCAGGTCACCTTAAGCACAGAGACTAAATGCAACTGGACCAGGTGGTTTGTTGGTATGAAGTGGATGGGAGAATCCAAGAACATGGTATTAAATGGCAGGCGAAATGGCAGCAGGTTCCCCAGTGAACAGCCCCTGAGCCAATCGCGGCCTCAGCACTCCCAGCGGGCCCATCTGCGCCACAACAAGCGCTCCCCCAGCAGCAGGAGATGTAGCCGACGTGAGTGCTCTGCTGTCACCCCCCCCCTCAGTTTTCAGAGGTTTAACCCACATTAGCCTCTGGAAAATGAGCTGCCTCATATACTGGTGATCTATCATGTTGGGTGTGTAGCATCTACACTTCCTCTACATTATGAAAAAACATGTTCTATGAGGCATAACGTCCAATGCAGGAGTAATGTGCTCCAAGTTTGTGTATGAGCTGATCTGAGCCCATCACCAGGCCCTTACCATGGTTCCTCTCGGCAGGGTTCAGCGCGGCTCCCCTGGAGGCAGAGAGGCGCTATGTCCCCTCCTCGGGTATGACCGCCAAAGAGCTCTGCGAGAACGATGACCTCACTACCAGCCTGATTCTTGACCCTTATTTGGGTTTTCAGACTCACAAGATGAACACCAGGTTTGTGCTCAGACTTTGTATTGGTCCCCCTTCTGTTTTGGTCAGAATTGGCCTTGCCAATTCAGTTTAATTAATCTTTAATATAGGCACAAACCACACAGTGTGGAATATCCATGTAAAATGGTGAACATCCATGCTTAACATGATTGAGGTGTCATCATTTAGTATGATTTATTTTGGCACTTTTACAGGTTTCGACCCATCAAGGGAAGACAAGAGGAGTTGAAGGAAGTGATTGAGGGGTACAAGAAGCATGATGATCTAGAGAAGGCTTTCCACGCTTTGACTGCAGGCGATTGGGCCAGACACTACTTTCTGCACAAGAACAAGGCCCAAGAGAAACTCTTCAAAGAGCATGTAATGCATAGCTGAAGAATCCATCAGAATATCTGTAGAACAAAATTTTCTTGGTCTGAAAGTGCAAAACTAATTTATTATTTTTTAATAGGTGTTTGTCTATTTACGGATGTTTGCTGCTAATAGTGGATTTGAGATTCTCCCTTGTAATCGCTATTCATCTGAGCAAAATGGAGCTAAAATCGTCGCTACAAAAGAGTGGTAAGCTCCCCAAATCACGGTACAGCTTTGAATTTTTAAAGACTGATCTGCCGTAACTGCTAAATATCTACTTTCACCTGTTGTGTATTTTCTCAGTGTTTCTCGACATGGTCCTCAGGGACCCCCAGACGGTCCACATTTTCGCTCCCTCCCAGCTCGCCCTGGACTGTCGGGGAGTCCCTGAGCACTGGGTTGAGAGAGACTACACTTGCTTGCTTGCTGTCACTTATACTGGTCTCCCTGGTTTGTGGCACAGGAAGAGGAACGATAAGATTGAGTACCTGGTGGGCTGCATCGCCGAGCTGTCAGAGAGCGAGGAGAACCTGCTCTTGCGGCACGGAGAAAACGACTTCAGTGTCATGTACTCCACCCGCAAGAACTGTGCCCAGCTCTGGCTAGGCCCTGCCGCCTTCATCAACCATGGTACAGCATTTAGCCTCTGTTTAAACAGACCGCGAGCTATCTTTCTGCCTCCTCACTACCCCTTGCCACTTCCGCTCATCGATTTTACTGTCAGCTGCATTTAAAATGTTGACAGATAAATGTAGATAAATGTTTTGTTTTCTCTTTTCAGATTGTCGGCCAAATTGCAAGGTGAGCGAGTGAATATTAAAGTAGGGTCATTCCACCCCATGGCTTGTAGGGTGTTGTCATTGACTGTAAAAAATATATATATATTTAAAAATAGTCATTGTATTTCACTAGTATGTAAGTAAACTCAATACTATTCATAAATTTTTTTTGGGGGGCGGGGTAGATAAGGCCCTCATTGCTTAAATCTTCATCTTTCCGGGACTTTGTCTCGAATACTCGTGGAAATGAATTTACTTGTAATTTTTATTTTTTTTATTTTTCCCCCAGTTTGTATCTACTGGTCGGGATACTGCTTGTGTCAAGGTTCTTAGAGACATTGAACCAGGGGAAGAAATCTCCTGTTATTATGGTGATGGCTTTTTTGGAGAGAACAACGAATTTTGTGAATGCTATACTTGTGAAAGGTGCGTCTTGAAATTGATTTACCTGACCATTTTAAAAGTACTGCTGACATTGAATTGTGTTTTGTGAATTTGGAGTTAATCTTGAAGCCCTCTTTTTTTTTTTCTTTTGAACAGAAGGGGCACTGGTGCTTTTAAATCCAATGCTGGCCTGCCTGTGGTAGCACCTGTAATCAACAGCAAATATGGGCTGAGGGAAACAGACAAGCGGCTCAACAGGCTAAAGAAGCTGGGAGAGGTTAACAAGAACTCCGACAGTCAGTCTGTGGGCTCCCACACAGATGCAGATTCTCAGGACAAGCCAAGCGCACATTCATGTAAGGGCTCCCCTCTTAGGTCAGGGACTCCTTTCATTGCAAATATTTTCTCCTTGAAGTAGATTTAAATTAAATCAGCCTTTAACAGAATGTCTTCTTTGATCCATATATGCCCTGTGAGTGATTGTGCAGCATTTCACTTTGGAATGATTGGATTGATTGATTAGGCCTTAAAGCTTTCCAAATAGGCAAGGTTTTTCGTGGCTTTGAAAATGCAATTACAAGCAATATTTTTAAGATTACTTATAACTTAATATTTAAGTAATCTCCTTCATTGAGTAAAATTTACATAAATTAGTCAGTCCGCATCTTGCGTGACTTTTGATGGTGTGGCTTTTGAACAACCTTGGTATAAAAATTGAGGGAGAAGCTTTAACCAAAATGCACAATTTCAAGTTGTTGCACAAAGTGGGTAAGTGGGATTGTGTTAGCACCCTGCCTGTACAAACATCTACTGGCCAGCATCCTAACTCTGTTTAGCGCTGGCTGGTGCCAGAGCTGCACTCACGGTTTGTGTGCTGTACTATAGCAGTCTTTAGCTGTGCTGTTTTTAGTATATGCTTAAGAGAAAGTTACAGTATTCACTACTGTGCAGTTTTTCATAGAATTTACATTGTATAGGTACAGTTGTGTAATCTAGGCATGATTTAAAGTATGTCGGGTTGGGATAGGTGTATATGCAAAACAAAATAGGCACACATTAAGGAGCAGTTTGTTGACATTAGTCTTAATTTCATCAAAATAACTTTTGTTTTTTGTGGTTTAGCTGCAAAGAAAAGGACGTCTACCAGTGTGAAAAAGTTCACCAAAACCCGGACGTTAACCAGACAGTCTTTGTCAAGAACTCCTACCTCTACCTCACCTTCTAAACAAAGTCATATGAATAACTCCAGGGTACCAAAGAAACTAAAATCGAAATCCGCAAAGCCTTTGCCAGCTAAAGTCAAGTTGAGGAGTCGATGCCGGGGAGCAGAGCAGAAAGCCTCTGTTAAAATTGATTCTGGATCCCTGGGTCTCAAAGAGCCCAAGGTTGTCCTTTGCAAGAATGTCCCGGTAAAAAAAGAGAGAGACACGGGAGGACCTGCTAAGGTAGAGGGCTCCAGGGGTTGCTTGACACGCCATGCAGCGAAGGAAAACAATCATGACTCTCTCAAGGGTGCTCCTTTGTGCGATGGAAGCCTATCATGCACTTATAGAACTCGAAGGTCAACCAGAACTCAGGGGCCTGCCAGCATTAAGCTTGAACCAAATCCGCTGGAAGGCCTCATGCCTATTCCGGGAGGGGTGGTCATTAAAACGGAACCTGTGGAAGAATGCGTGACTGATGGGCTCGTTTTGAACAAGCCTGGCCTGGAGACCAGCTGCCCCAGGAAGGGCAACTGCCCACGGCGGAAACGATTACCAGTCAAGCCAGACAGGACAATAAAGGTAGAGGAAAGGGAAGGTTATGGAGAAGCTTTTAAGGAGGACCTGTGCAATGCTGATATGTCTGACTGCGGAAAGGTGCTCCTTGGCTTCCCAGAGAAGCCTCGGGATTATAACGGCATAACCAATGGTGGAAAGTTTCTTGGCAGTGACAAATCCAAGGACAGCTGCCGGGCCTTTAGTAAAGGCAAAAAGAAGCGTCAAATCACCCGCTATGATGCACAGCTGATCCTGGAGAATAACTCTGGCATCCCCAAGCTCACGCTTCGTCGGCGGAGGGACAGCAGCAGTAGCAAGACCAACGAGCCGAGCGAGGTGGACGGGGTCAACTCCTCCAAGATCAGCATCAAGTTCAGCAAGGACCATGACAAGGACAAGAGTAGCTCCTATGTGGCCAAGCTGAACAATGGCTTTAGTTCAGGGGCCCACAACTCCACCAAGCTGAAGATACAGCTAAAGCGTGAGGAGGACAGCCGGGCCATCACGCAGGCTCATCCGGGTGAGCTGTCATCTGACAGGGTTGTCACAGGGGTTTTAGGGCAGGGTCTTGAGTGTATGGGTGGGGGTCACCCAACTCAGGACACAGAATCTTCGTCGTCTGAGGAGGAGGAGGAGGAGGAGGAGGAAGAGGATGATGATGATGATGATGATGATGATGATGACTATTTTGATGAAGAGTTTGAGGATGACTTCATTCCACTTCCACCGGCCAAACGTCTTCGACTCATCGTAGGGAAAGATTCCATTGACATTGATATCTCCTCAAGGAGAAGGGAGGATCAGTCTCTGAGGCTTAATGCATAAGCTCTGATGGTCATGTCTTGACTTTAATGTATAATGTTCATTTGCAATCAGCTATGTGTTGATGCTTACAAAAATAAAAATGAATAAGCTGATGAAAAAAGATCCATATACAAAATAAAATGTCATTCTGTAAAATTTAGTAAAGGCAATGTATTCATTGTGTATATAAATATTCTAGAAAATGTACAGTGTATATGATCTTACAAGTCTGAAATGTGCAGATTTTTAATGTACTTTTTATTAAACACAATGTGCAATTTTGAATTCTGTTGACGGCTTGGGTTTGTAGTAAAGGATTTAATCACACGTGCGCACACACAATTACTAGTTTATTGGGAAGCAGTGCTGGTATGTTATGTATCTGAGTTGTTTTCATACTAGACGATTACTTTTGAGGGTTCATAAAAGCAGTATGTATATATGTGAGTGTGTGTATAGTGTATATGCATATAATACTTTTCCTTGTGAAATGTATAGGGGGGAAAAGCAAGTCATGTACAGAACAACTGGGTTAAATTATTTAAAATTTTTATCAAACAAAACTCATTGAGTTGTCAGACATGTCTCAACTGCTGTAGATCCCTATCCAGTGGGGTTCATGGTGCTTAGAATGGTGGTGCTGGCCCGGGTGGTCTTCTGGAAATACGGTGCAGACTACCTGGGGGTCTGCAGTCATGTGTTGTTATAACAACCCGAACTATCCACTCTGTTTTTGAGTCCTGGGACTGATGTGCCAGTTGGGTTTGGCCTCATTGTAAAGAAGTTTTTTTTTTTTCCCCTTTGAAATGTTTGCTGCTGGAAATAAGTGTTAAGTGGTCATGCTGGACTTAACAGTCGACTAGAAACTTATTGGCTTTGTATGTGCATTGTTCCATTTTCGATGTGCTATGCTGTTTTCTTTTTCCTCTGTTCAAATTTACTTTAAACCTTAAAAATGTGACACACTATATTCCACTGAAGCGTAATGCATTCCAGCCAGGTTCATGCACAGGGTTTATGGGTCGGGTAAGGGCAGTGGTTTACATAGATTACTGAACGGCACCAATACAAATAGTCAGAAATTAGCTCCTTCCATTTCCTGTTATTTCAAATGACATTAGCCCAGCATTTTAAAATTAACACTGACACTTGTGAGTAGTTATAAGCCTTACTTTAAGCCGGAAGTGGAATATGGAATTGATATTTTCACATTGGCCACCTTCTGTCCATCTGTATATTATTTTGATGTTGGCAGTGCTCATGTTGTCTGCTGCTAAGCTGGTTGATATGAACTTTAACCAATTCATGTATGTAGTGCTCCTGTCACCAGCAGTCCCATTGCAGATGTGACCATGGCTAAATGTGCCCCCCCCCCCCAATGTGCCCATCGTACACTGTGTGCTGTCCCGGGTGTAATGTCTGTGTATATATATTTTTTAAGTTAACATGCTGGTTGAATTTCCAATTGGCTAAGGGTGAATGCCTGTGCCCATTTTGCAGACATTTACAAGTATTACGTGTACGAGTAGCAGGACACAATAATCAGAGTTTTTAATGGGGATGATACCAATGTCCATTGAATCATGACAACACCTTGTACTTATTTAACAGTTTTGAATACTTGAAAACAAGATAAAAGTTTCTTTGCAAGACTGAAGTCTTTGTGCTTTTTTTTGTGTTGGGCTGTATATTTCCTGAGTGGGTAGCACTGTGGCCTTAGACCTCTTAGATGATGGCTTTGAGTCTCTACACCTAGGTTTGAGCAGCTGACCTAAAGTTTATCTCAAAAACCTGCATACACACTGGCACTTTGTGGATAAGACTGGCCACCCCTGGTTTACAGCATATGAGTGTCTGCCCTGTGATGACATCCAGCAATCCACTACCTCAATACATGTGCTTCCTGGGATACTATATATACTGTCCATCGCTTGCATTAATATGCTCAGTGACTGCAAGCACTTGCTGTTTTATACCTCATACGTACCTGAGCATTAGGACATGTTTATGTTTGCAAACAGACAACGGACTGACTGACTAATGTATTAGAAGTAATGCATCTTCCAAACCACATTTAAATCGTAGTTTTAAGTAAGTAGTTTTGGGAGACACTATATCTTGAACTATGAGCAATTGGCAGCAAATCCTCTGTAGAATCCTCTAAGTCAGGCTAAGATAAGGAGATTAAATGCGTGGCTAAAAGGGTGGTGTAGGAAAGAGGGGTTTAGGTTTATGGGGCACTGGAGGACC
>JAODKN010000008.1:23824942-23839778 GCA_026774425.1 Petrocephalus zakoni | reverse complement strand
GTTCTGAAGGCGAAAGGGGGTCAAACACCGTATTAGTATGGTGTTCCTAATAATCCTTTAGGTGAGTGTATGTACTGCCTGCAGTTTTATCTCGATAGGTTACAGTTGAGTCATATCCACCAGTTTGTGTTCTGTATGCTTAGCTAATGAGACTTATGCTGGAACAGATGTATAACTGTCACTCCTTACCTGCTGGCAATTAGAGATCATATAAAACTAATAAGAAACATAGTCATAAAGGTCATTAAATGTCTTCTACAGGAAGCTTAGTGATAGGTTGTTTTTTTTATAGCATTTATTTGGCACAGGAGGGTGCCTGACAGCACAAGCAGAAGATGGAGCTGTGCGATAAATGTCACGCCTCTGCAGAACATCATGGCTATTACATTTTTACAGGGAAATGACAGAGATTGGTTATTTTAGTGGCTGTAAGCTGATTCTAATCGCGTGGGACACCGGGGACTTCAGGAGTGATAATGACAGCTGGGATTCAGAGACTACAGAAAGATAGATGAACAAGTTGACATGTTTTGGCAGCTTTTCTGCACTGTGCTGCTGTACTGAGCTGCTATTATTGCACTTGGGGCCTTCTGTTAGTGCTAATGAGTCTCCTATGACATGTCTCAGTAACGCTGTGCTTTTCCCACGGTTTGGTATGTGTCACGGTTTTTGGACCACGGTCACAGTACGGTTTCGGTTTTGGCATTTTTACATTTAAGAATAAAATAAAAGCTGGGAGAGGCCTTTACGGTTATTGGTGGAGCAGGCAGATTTCAACCGGAGTGTGAAGGATGCACAGAAAAATGACAGCCATATCATACTATGGTTCACATGTGCGTCTTAAACCGTCAGGGGCAAACCGTCGAGCGGTTTGATAAAATACTTTGTACCGTTACACTGCTATTCCCCACAGAACTGCAACCTATTGCATGTTTTATTGCATTTTATTTGCACCATTTTCCGGAAGGAATGAAAGCCTCCAGCCTGTTTTCTTATGTTTAAGGACCGTGTAACCCTGTTCGTGGAAGGTGCCCTGCCATAATGTTTTCCAACCTTACCTTAATCAGGCTCAGATGGCTCAGATAGGCCAATGACGAATGTGGCAGATTGTAAGCAGTGTTAGGTTGGAATGACAACATTGGGTTGGACTGAGAATCACCATTTTAGTGGTAGGGATAATGGCAGTGGTGGGGGAATGCCCTCTGCTGAGTTCAGCAGATGTCCATTACAGTCCAGCAGGGGACAGAGGCTTTTACATTTGGGTCATAGCTGATTACAGGCTTATTTATTAAGTCAAATTAAATCCTGTGATGCCCTTCGTATCATCCCCATTGTCTGGCTTTCAATGCCTGTGGTATAAAGCTTTGGAATTCTTTGTTATTTTGTAAGTAATTTCTTTGTGTATATAAATGACCTTTTCACATTTGCGGCCTTTCTGTCAGTGTGACTCATGGTGCTTTTCCACTGGCATGCAAGAACCAAGCAGGTGTGCGGGAATCACTGCCCTATGTTAGCAGCAAATGCTAGCGGAATTAGTATTCACTTGTCAGTTTTCATTAAAAATCCATTCTGTTTAGCTGTTCTATAGTACTTTTTTAAGTAGGAGGTGTGAGTTGACACTAATGCATCAATGCATTACTACAGATTCTGAATAATATATATGGAATATGTCCTTTTCCTTCAGATAATCCATGTTTATCGACGCAGATCACCTGTATCTTCATGCAACAAAACAAAACTGCTTTTTCAGTTGCAAACCCAGCTCAAGCTTGTCATTTTAGGAAAGTTTACCAAACGTTACGGTTAAGGAACTGTTAAAAGTATCCAGCTTTCCTGATGTTCCCGGAACCTTACCCTACTAATAAACCTATAATATAAAAGCAAGCAAAGGACTTGGTAACACTGATAACACTGTTGCTTTGTACCTTAAAGGGCATGGGTTCAAGGCTGAATATACACTTAAATTTTATTTTAACAATATTTTTAAACATTAATTGTGTCAAAACGATGTTAATATTGTAGTATTGTATTGTAAAGTTATTGTGCAGACACTGACAATCTTTGTTAAAATGTAAAAGGTGGAAATCTCTGGCAATTCTGAGAAGACCTACAATAACACTGGCTTCTGAACGCGCCCTGTTAGCTGGGAAAGGCCTTTACGGTTATTGGCGGAGCAGGCAGATTTCAGTCATGGCATAAAGGATGTACTCATAGGGAGGGTGCATTTCTCTTCCCCCGCTTGTGGTTTCCTGTATGACTGCAGGTGAACTGGGGTTTTTTAAAATGGAACCGGGTGGGAGGGTCTAAATGGCAGCATATGCTCTGCAGATAGCGTATGAGGTCACCAACTGAAACTACAGCGATGTACCTGCAGCTAACAGAGGAAATCTGCTCCTGTTCAGAAACCCACAGAGCTTGAGTCGGAGGGCTGAAATAAAACGGTGTTTTGCTCTCTGAAAGTACTGGTCATCAAGCTTGTCCTCTTGTTACAGAAGTTCTTCCTGATCGTATCCTTCTTGTGGTGAGAGCTCACGCTCCACCTCTCCCCAACATGGCATCCAAACCCCAAGCCCCCCTCATGAAGAAACACAGTCAGACCGACCTGGTGAGTCGGCTGAAGACACGCAAGGTGCTGGGAGTCGGCGGCGAGGACGATGACGGCGAGGTGCACAGGTCAAAGGTCAGTGTTCTGTGGCTTGATGTGACCTCCAATCTGTGAAAGGACATTAGGTGTGTCATACAGCAGACTGGACTGCATACTTAATTTCAGCCATCTAACTGAGCTCCCCCTGCATTATCATTACTGACTGCAAATGAAGAAGCTGCTACTGTACGAATATTCCTCCAGTGTTTTCAGGTTGGCTTTCTATGGTAATTGCACTGCAAGATTGGGGAGTTACCAGATTATGTGTTTATATGGAAACTATACTTTCAGTATGAACATTCAGAGCGTAAATTTTAATGCTGTTGATTTTTCTGTGTGATTATAAAAAACTGCCAGTTTTGCGGTTTCCATGTAGAGTACTTCTTCATGGTCTTCCTCGCAGACAGTGAATCTCCTCTGCCTTGTTCTGCCTTTCCTACATGCTGTTTCAGTTGTTTCCAGTGACCGGTCGGTGCCAGTGACATTATATATGAGTCTCCCATCTTTAGCTCCTTAAATAAATGTCATTATATGTAAGCGATTCTTAGAAAGTTTGCTAACTCGCCACCTAAAGGTTTTCCCCAGTTAGTCTTTTACAAAGAAAAAACATCTTATTAGGAATCATCACAACAATGAACATGCCATTGCAAAGCCAAATGAACCAGGAAGGACAGAAAATTCTGGAAGTGTACGTCTATTCAAGTCAACAGCAATATGCAAATAGTTTTATCAGGATTCAAAGTAAAAGGCAGGCAAACTACAGTCTATATTACCTGAGCCTGTAGCCCAAACCACAGGACGGGGCAGTCCTTGGTCTCTCATTCTGCCTGTATCCTGCAGTAAAGGGTTTCTGTGTGGCATTATCACTGTTTGTTCGGGTGCAGGCATAGTAGATCTGTAGCTCAGGGTGAGAGTCATTTATTGTGGAATTCCAGTAGGGATCTCTCCTCCCTGAGCCAGCATTGTGTTGTGAAATAATTATGCCTGTGATAGCTTCTGAAATGTGTCCAGTGGAAACATAGCATGGAGGTCATGTTCTTATTAATGGCCTTTGTTGGCAAAGCCGTGCAGTGGCAATGGTGTGAAAATCAGACGGAGCTATGACACCTCCACGCAGATGCTCGCCCGATGGGTGTGCCGCGTCTGACTGCGAGGATGAGACAGGAGTAAAGCACGCCTGCTGTGTGAAGGCACCTGCAGGGCCATCTTCAGGAGCAATTCGGTGGCTTTACAGCGGAGGTTACTGCCCTGCTGCAGCCACACTTGAACTCCCATAATCTCCCCGTATTCACACAAAACACTCTGTCGTGTGCCCTTATGTATAACACTTGGTTAATTTTACTCATTTTTTCTTGGTCTGACTCAAAAATAAGCACTCAGTTGTTGTTAATATTTATATAGATATTATATAAATCCTTATCCTTAGATGCCACATTGAAATATAGTATTGACTAAATTTGGAGTAGTTTGTGTTGCACTTATTTTAAGAGTGGTAAAAATACCAAAATGATGCAGGTAGGTCATTAAGAATGATGGTTGGAGTAAGAACTTGCATGTATATAAATTCTGTTGATTACAGATTTGAATATTGATGACTCACTGAGGATCATTTAATTGATCACTATAGCTACCTTGGGATGACCAGCAGTTGGCCAGTAGGTGTCACTGGCCATCCCATTCTGAGTGTTTAAGTTGTTTGTGATTGTTTACAACTCACACCTGATCCATATTAGTTCTAGCCCCAGTGTTTGGTTTGTCGATGTCCCAAACCGGTTTCTTGTCGAGTCCTAGTGACCTGTTTAAATGTGCCGGCCTTTGCTCTGTTCATTAGTTGGTCATTGTGTGTCACTTGCCAGTGTTCCTGTGTGATTGTTAGTGAGTGTAGATGCCTTTGCATGTGTTCGCTTTGCCTTTCCTCACATGTAGTCCCAGTCCTTATTTATCCTCATTTCACCAACATGCCTTTGTCTTGAGGCTTCATGCTGGTTTTGTTTTACGAGTTCAGTTTAAAATAAAATTGTTGTAACCCATCATCCCTGCCCTGAAATATCGTTCATAAATCATAAGAATACTTTTGGGGCTTTGGGGCTCTCTGGGGTTCAGCAAAGTACTTTTCCTGCAAAGTATAAGTAAACACTGAGCTGTTTAATTGTGCAAAAACTGTATATAATGTGTGCCTAGGTCACTTGTGGAGAAGTATCATTGGTGTCATTTCTTTTTTACATTTATTATTTACATCTCTTCACTGCAGATCAGCCAGATGCTGGGCAATGAAACCAAATTTGGGGGCAGAGAACCTGTAGGTCTCAGGTAAGATATCTTCTCCTTATCTTCACTGTAAGAAAGAGTAGCACCATAAAATAGGTCTGTTCTCTATCTTTTTCCTTTCATATTCTGTTCTGTGGTCTGGAGATCCTCCTCATTGAGTTGTACCCCTGTGTTATGTGTTGTTGCAGGTTTTGGATCCTCATGTCGGCAGTCACACTTACTGCGTTGGCTTTAATGGTGAGTAATGTGCAGAACATCACACCCGTCATACTGCAGTATTTGTCTATATTCATCTTTTTCAGTGGGGTTTATATTCTTTTAGCGGCTCGGTAGACAATGGGGACCTTTGTTGATGAGCAGGTGGAATCGGCGTGAGTACAAGTATGGCACTGGTCTTCTTAGGAATTATCAGTAATGGCGATCGTAGTACTGGGAGCACTGGGAACTCTTTTGGGTTAGGACATAAGCGTTGTAATATTATCTATCTGTTATCGCAATGCTGCCACCTACTGTATGTTAGTGTAATTTACAAAGGGTTCGTAGACACAGCTCACACACATGCCATGCTTTCAAGGCTATTTGCTATGCACTGTATTCTTTTTGTCTTGAGTGTTGCTGAAATGTGAAGATCCAAATGCCTGCATATATCAGATGTTCTACCCCATGTAGGCTGTCGCGTTCCCAAGCCAGCTCTATGAGACAATCTTCAAGGAAAAGCTTTCTGCCGCCAGTGTTTCCATCCGCCTATATGGAGGAGCACTTCTCAGTAAGGACTATTCTCCCTTTGCCACCTTGCGATGAGCTGGTTTTGGTATCTTGCAGTCATTGTTTGTGGTGTCTTGTTGCACATCAGGGTCCAGCCAGTTCCTAGACATGTTTTAGTTTAAAATGCCAGTGGTCACTGCAGGGTTGCCAACTTTGGTCAGCTGGCTGGAGTGAGCTTTTCAATTCCAGGCTAGTATGCACATGTATTCACATGTATATAACAATCTTATTACCATTTAAATAGTCTGTAGGGTTTGCAAACAGCTTCAACGCTTTTGATGCAGATAAAATTAGGTTATATTGAAATAATATAGATTTGCAGTTAGATTTCTTGCATGAGCATGAGTCTGAAAACATGAGTGTTATGTCATGTCTTGTCACTGGTTCAAGCGAAGCAGATGTGTTCTACTACAAACTTGGGGGCGGGGGTTTACTCAGATGTGAAAGTTTAAGAAAATCCAGTTACTCTATACGTTCTGTGTAACAACAAAACATTACTCCTGTAACTGCCAAAACTTGGTGGCTTGGAATGTGGTTTGCCACTTAATCAAAAGGCCGATCTTCAGCCAACCCATCCTGTAAACTAAAATTTGGTGATATTTGTGTTTTATATGGAATGGTGCAAGTCAAACAAGCGTGCAGGTGAGTGCTGAGAGGAAAAATACTGTGGACAGTACTGAGGTCTCTGCAAGGCTCTGCTTTATCCAGATGTGCTAATAGTTCATATACGCCTAGTGGAATTCTGGGTCTTAAGGGTGAACAGGTGGCTTCTGAACTGGTCGGGGGAGATGAGCTGTGCTTCACTTTCAAATGCCATGTGCTGCTCTGAACATCATACAGTCTTCTGTGTGTTCGGTAGATGTGTCCTTAGTGACGGCTGTAGTAGCAGTTATAAACATTAGTTTGTCTTGCAGTCATTTCCAATGTTCTGTTTATGTTTGCGAAGACGATTTTTTTTTCCAATGAATTTGAAATGTAAACAGTTATAATGATGGCATTTGTTTGGAACAACCACACAATGGAAGATCTTGTGTTTTTCGAAACTGACTTTCTCTGTAATGTTCTTCCGGGACCAGCATATGGTGCTGTCAGGCCTTTGCAGAAAGGATGCCAAGCTGTACGAAAGAGTGGGGAATACCCTCAAGGCCTGCCAGTCATCTCAGAATCTTACAGTAGCTCTTCTTTTCTCATCGCCATGTTATTGGGTACAGCCATGTGCATTTGCCTAACATACAAGCGGCTGCGTGCATGCGAAGTGTAGGTGGTTAAAGCATGTTTCTGTGTGTGCAGCACTTTTAAGGTATCTCTTTGATGGCATTACACAGAGACAGCTACTCATAGCGATCCCTGCACATACAACCACCCGCTTCCTGTACGGTGTTCTCATGCCTCGAGTTGCAGGGTGTGCAGTGACCGTCCATCAGACATCACTTCTCTAGTTCTTGGCCAGCTGGAGGGCACCAGGGAAGGGCAGGGATAATCCTCAGGGCAGATGGCACGTGGCAGGGGTGGAGAAGCAGCTCCGTCAAACGTGTGTGGGGAAAATTGGCAGGGAGAACGACGGAGAATGAACATAAAAAAGACACGTCAAGTTATCCATTAAGATAAAACAGACATGGGAGATTAAGCCCCTAAAGACTAAACGTGATATGCCTTATTTGGATATTCTAG
Organism: Petrocephalus zakoni; assembly: GCA_026774425.1. Classification (NCBI taxonomy): domain Eukaryota; kingdom Metazoa; phylum Chordata; class Actinopteri; order Osteoglossiformes; family Mormyridae; genus Petrocephalus; species Petrocephalus zakoni. The sequence goes on along the minus strand of JAODKN010000008.1, from coordinate 23,832,430 downwards.
GTGCTGCCTTGAAAGATGCAATTTGAAGATTATTATTTATATATAATATTTCAAATATGTATAATATTATTATATGATGCAATTACAGGATTAAAGACGGCTATTACTTTTATTGGCATTGCTGCATTATTGCCTGCTCCTATTGACAGACGCGCTGCTGTTTCCCACAGGTATCTCCTTAATCATGTGGAAAGGTCTGCATGCTGCAGAGAAGCTTATTGTTCAGTGGACCCTGCTGGCAGAGGCCTGCTACTTGGCGATCCAGTTTTTAGGTGAAGTACATTTTAATAACATTGTAGGAGACTATGCAACATGGGCTGACTGTGTAGGCTGGTGCAATGTTTACCTAACGGTGGGCCCTGCTGTCTATTGCTTGACTATTGATAGAAATGATTGCTAAAATTATTGTATGTATTTCATTCCTGCCCTGACTGCCCACCATATGGTGGGTTACTAGGATAAATACAGGATTAATATTTTCGCTGTTTCTCAATCTACACTGCTCTCTAGTGGCTAAAATCTCTGCTACATTTAAAACATGCTCCATGTACTGTTTCAAATCAGTTTAGTCAAAAGAGGACAGAACTTTTTGTTGCTTTTTTATTTTGTATTTTCAGAGGCCATTAACAGGTGTTTGTTTATTAGCTATTTTAAGAAATGTTGAGGCGCCATCTAGTTTGCCTGCCGCAGCCCGAGTGGAGATGATGTAAGATGTCTGAGGCCTTCCAAACTGCAGCACTTAAACATGCCTTCTTTCTGCATGTGACACGTGTTTTTAATGATTGCAGTTACATTTGCTGCCCTCATAGAATTCAGCCCAGTGTCCCACGGCCCCACGATTCTCCTCCTCCTCCCTCAAGTGCTCTTCCTCATTGTTACCCTCTACTTCTACTTCCACCTGAGACGCCGGCCCAAGAAGATCTGAGAAGTGCCAGATGAGAGGGAGGGGGCCTTGGGGGGTGTATTTCTGTAGCAGGCTTAGCCTTTTCCAGAAGCTGGTTAGCTTTAGCACAGCTCCAGGCCTTGTGGTTTGGAGGCATGCTCATTTTACCTCAGTAGCCCCAGTAAAACCCAGTCCTTTAACTGGTGTAACAGAGTCCTTTGTTATTGTATATGTGTCACTGTGTCACCCTGATTACTTTCTCTGTAAACAGTGTGCCCCCTAGTGTTAGGTGGTGATGCCTCCATCCAGAGCCCTTTAGGGCATGCAGTGGGGGTCCTTGTTCATAAACTACAGATGCGGTTGCACTAACATACCAGTTTGAATGTTATCAGTTTCAGTTTCTCATCTGTTTAGTCCCTTCTTATAATGGGAATTTTTGAACCTAAGAATTGCAGTAAGTGCAGGTTATAGTAAGTATAGACGTAGGGGTGTATAGAATTTGACTGCAGTTTTGTATTTGTTGATAATGTAGTCCGCATACTTTTTTGAAGCACTAGCATTCTCTATGATCTTGTGTATGGCGATTTAAAAACTGCAAAGAGTTGTTCCGACATTATCCAAAGTATATTAAGTAGCATTTATCTGTGAACTTAGTGTTATTTTTATCCTGGGTTCTGTTCCACCTTTCACTTCAGTTGTTTAATCTTACAGCCTTTAAACTCTCACTTTTGTTCATCCATTCTTTCGGCACAGTTGATGATTTCCTGCCCACCCCAGTTGTATTAACCTAGTTTTTGTTGGGGGAATATATTCAAACTAGCCTGAGTAAATGTATTACAGAACTTTTCACCCCTTCAGATAACCCAGACTGGTCATTGGTTCAATTAATTATATTTGCTTTAAATTCCTTACGTAAAAATTTGTGAAATCAGCCCAACACAAAGATTGTACTGAGCTTGATTTAATTCAGGCCATACTGCATCATAAATATATCATACTAGCTCATAAAAGTAAGATTGAGGCCAGACTGAAAAAGGCCCTCACATGAGTGTTTGATTAAAGAGAGCTTGAATCGTGTAGCTGGAACAGAAAGCACTAACATACAAGGGTTTGCCAAGCTCAGGATTAGGAAGCCTGATATTATGCAGCTATTTTCCCTGTACTGTATACCTACTGGCATGACACTAGGAACAGGGACTATAAGGATATACAGTATTTTAAAAACCAGCAAAAACTGTGCTATATAGGCAATGTAAAGTTGCCTTTGTTGCCTTCAATTGCTTATAGGAAAATTTTTGGTTCCTCCTGCAAAAACATACAGATGAAGAGCTGGAGTATGCAGTTTTGAGAACTGAAGATCATATTTCCAAAATTCAGTCCAGTTCATAAGTGTGTTCCATTACTGTGAGTTTTGGCAAATGATACAAACATTTTAGAATTACATGAGGGCTGAGTTTTGGTACCAAATACTATAACATATGATGCGGATTGACTTTAGATCATTGACAATCTTATCTCAAAAACGGCAAAGAATGCACTGAGTGACTTTCCGAAATGTACTCTTCTCTTAATTGCTGACAGTGATGTTTCTTCATTCTTTATTTTGAATAGCAGTAAAAGAGTAACCTAAAAGTTTATTAACTCCTGTACTGGTGGTACACTGTAAGAGTACTGTAAAAATACATGGTGTAAAAATCTATACATTTTGGAAAGAATTTTGGAAGTGTAGATGTAGCATAACTTCGTGAGGCAATATTTGTCTGTCCAATCTCATTCTAAAGTGACATTGTACTGAAAACTTTTGGTGCTTTAGATTTTAATAAAAACGATACCAGCCTGACATGAGCACTCCCCACAGACTGGTTTCCAGCTGTGTGCATTAGTCTAACATAAATTTGACGGTCCAGTATGATTTCAGAGCGAGGAAGAGCACTTGCTTGTTCCTACATATTATCCTGTAGGGCGGTTAAGAGATCTTTTGATGCATCACATTATTGTTACTCATGTGGTATGACAAGGACCAGGATCAGCTTAAAACTATCCACCTTTATTATATGATTAGAAGAACCGTCATAGAACAGAGGGTGCCTCAAACACAAAACATACATGATTGAAAGTGCCCTGCCAGAAATAGGACCTTTAAATTACACACGCTGCCAGTGAGCATGCTAGCTTGCAATTTAGTGAGCCCGCCAGACACTCCTCCTTCCCCACACCCTGGTTTTAGCCCGGCTGGTTGTATGCCATCTTTCATCAGTTACAGTAATGAGAACCAGCTGGTCCTCATTAGCAAATTCACAGGCCGGAAAATGCAGGATCCTCCCAAAAGAGAGCGATCTGCCTCCTACTGGTTCTCGGTTCAATGCAGATTTGTATGTAAAGTGCGTTTATTACTGTGTCTTAGAATATGTCCTTAGATTTTATTATAAAATGGAAAATAGAATGTCAATTATAGTGTATAAGTGCTGTATGGTTTCTGCAGAGTAAGTAAACTGTTTCTTGTTACAATATTCTATGCTTCTCGGTTACAGGATTTTAGCCAGTTGAGATGCCCTTATCACAGACACTCCTGTAATTTTTGTCATTTAAATCAATATAGTACCTTAAACTAACTTGTTTTGGTCTTTGTTACAATAATGGGATTGTTTAAAACTTTGTATGCAAAAACAATTTTATTTGAAAATTATCAAAATGAAGCATTGTATATACACTGTTAAATAAAATATTTTTCCCCCAAGTCATGCATCAAGATGAGTCATATTTCTGCCATCCAGAATATTTATGGCCTTGCTGGTCAGGTATTCTTTTTAGCTGTAATTAGTGTCTCAGGATCAGTCCGGTACCACCAAAGCAGGTCCTTCAGCAGCGGAACGACACTGGGACCGAGTGGGGGCAAATATCGACCATGTTCCACTGTTTCTGCACTCACACCTAGGGCCTGCTTCTGCCCGTTGCCACAGTTGCTTCACATATCGTACCCATAATGCACTGCAGTAGTTGGCAAATTCAGCAAACGCACTGTTTCCATTAAAAACACACCTCGACAACATAGTTTATGTTTTGTAGTCAAACTATTACATTTCTGAATTGTGTTAAGGCTTGTACCAAATATTTTTTTATGTTATGACTCACACCATAATGTGATTGTATACAAAATACTTTTATAGCTCGCCTTTTTATGTCCAAAGCTTGCATAATAAGAATGACGTGGCATCTTCATATTTATGGATGTTCCGCACATATGTGAGATTTCACTTGATTTCTGAGCTGAGATAAGCGGTAGCAATTCAGTTGCATGCGGTTAAGGCTCGTCTGTATGTGGAGCGAATGCATGTGCCCTGAGCCATATGCGACCGTGCTTTCGGCAAATGACAGCCTAGATAACCGATTTATGGGAAAAGCTCCGTCTCTAGTGCTGTTTCGGGATTTGTCGACATTATTAAACGTACTTCTAAATCCAAATCTGAGCCAGCAATAATCTTTGTGTTTCCATCCTATAGCATGCAGGGCATGTACCGACATAGCCGCTATTATTTTCTCTTCAAACTTCACTGCCAGCTTGACGTTTATTTTAAATAACAGGCGCCGCTGTGTGTTATAACCTAACCACTAATCAAGAACTATAAAAAAGGAGCTAGCCTGATAGATTATCCGCAAATCCCTCCATGGAGTCTGAGCCGCCCCCCAGGTCTCTTTACTCGGATATTACACTGGTACTTTATGATTTATAGGTTCAGCATGCTCTTGCTGTAAAGACGTACGACAGGGCTGTAAACTAGAATGTTTAATGTCCATAAAATGGCTCTCTGTTTTGATAGTGGGAAATCCATACCTGCTGAAAAAATAACAGCATTCGAAATCGCATCATTGTTATTCAATTAAAATAATAAATATGCCTACATTAAAGTTAAGAGTTTTTTTTTCATAATCTTATACTTAAAACCTGTTGCCATCTAAGCCACGGGTGTTATCACATGAATAATACTATTTTATGAATGAATGGATGGGTATGCTTTCTCTACCGCACATGCCGGAGCAGAGGGGGTTAAGGGAAACGAGCGCCCCCTGTCTGCCGCACGGCGGAGGTTCGGCTCGCTTTTGCGGAGGCGCCTCGTCGCTGTCAAAACGCTCCAGCTGCGCTCAACTGATCGGATCTCATTCAGTTTAAGCCCGAGGAACTTGAGGGTTTCGCCAACACGTAAGTATCTGCCAGGCAGGGCTATGCGCTGCTTCGCCGCGTCCGATTCCCGGAGGAGAACACGACTTGTAAAATGAAAGGGGAAATTAACGGGCGCCGTGTTTGCTAGACTGGCGAGAAATCCAAAAGTTGTATGTGAATTGTTTGTAAACTGTCTGGATACGTTGGAAACATTTTAGCAGATTTGTGCATATTTAGAATCATTTATATTTCTTTTGTTTCTGAATACTCGACCTATGTTGCCACTTCACGTGTGGTGATGTGGCAATTTGTTAGGATGGAACGGAGATGCCAGCAACGCTACTGGAACCTCGCGTAATGGAAAGCAGACAGCGACATATTAATGTTGTCCTCTTTGCGCTTGTCTTATGTGCAGATACTGCATATTGCGTATTGATTGCACAAAATAAATAGAAAGGCTGCTTATTCGTACCTGATTATAAAATATAGTTGCATCTGGACTAAACCTGCACTCGTTTTAACAGTAATAAAAAACAATATGTGGATTTTTTTATTTTATCTCCTCGACCAGAGGCTGGAAGATAGATGGATCTCTATGTTTAATACCTTTCAAATGACAAATAAGTCATAAGGCTGGCTATCCTAAACGCAATCTACATATTTTTGAAAGAAATTTCTTTTACAAGCTTTGAACTTTTATTGGGTGCGCGCGCGCTCGTGTAAACTGGACCCCTGCCTTGTGCCTCGTGCAGCCTTTTGTGGGCTCGAGACCCCACCACCTTATCCAGGATAAGGAGTTCTAGGATGGATGGACACACTTTTTTTATGGGGGGGGGGGGGGTAATTGTGTGGCTGCCATATTTTCAAGCCTGTTGACAAGAGGAAAGAAATTTTTAGTCTCCAACATTACATGGATTCCTTTATGGTCTGTGAAATACATATAATATGGATCCATTATCTGAGAATATGTGTCATGTACAACCAGTTGCAGGGCAGCTCATACATTAGCGGTGGAGACGTATGTGAAGGGATTTGTTAGCAGTGCATTCCGAGTGGTTATAGCTCAGCTCTGAAAGTGCAGCAGTGCAACAGCTGTATTCCAGCAGGGCAGATGAGTTCTCTTGAACTGTTTAATCTGGAGAGATTCACGGCTTCCATCATGTGAAATCTGTGTTTGTATGACTTCGGGGATTTTAACTGCCATTCTTGTAGCCAACATTTATGGTTTTCTTCTGCTGTGCAAAACCAGAAGAATTTAATTTTACAAGGAAGAGAGCCGCGGAGTCCAGCTTGTAGTATAAAATGTAAAGGTTATCTAGTGCGCAGGGACTTCTGAAGGACCTAGTTGCTTTGTGTCCTTGGTCTCGGAAACTTTTTCATTTCTAATACAGGGAAAAATTTGGGCGGCTGCCTCAGCCGGCAGCTCACAGCTGCCCCGGAGAGCTTCAGTAAACACAAGCTTGTAGGAAACGAAATGAAGGATCATCCCGCTTAATTAGTTTTTTTCAGTGCTGGTGGGCATTTAATACCACAAGAGTTACGTTTATTATGGGTTTACAGACAGGAAGTAGGTCAAGAATGGAGGCAGAAACAGATGGTGTGCGCGGGTGAATCTGCAGCGGATGCGTTTGATAAGTAGCTGCCTCGTGTCCTCCTTCGTTTTTGTTTCATGGTTTAGTAACTGGCTGTATATTTTTCACACCTTTTATTTCACACCAGTCCTTTAGCCTACCTAGCTGTGAAGATGACGTCACACCATGGATATTCTATAGTTGTAGCTTACCTGGCTGTGAAGATGACGTCACACCATAGATATTCTATAGCTGAAGCCTACCTGGCTCTGAAGATGACGTCACTCCGCAGATATTCTATAGCCGTTGACTACCTGGCTGTGAAGATGACTTCACACCATAACCTACTTGACTTTAAAATATGAAACTGCCATAATAATCATAATAATCATAATAATCAATTTCAAGGTTATTGTGGTTTTTCAAATATATTTCACTTGAATAAGAATTGCATTGTATACTGATTTAATACCTTTTTACAAAGATCACAGTAGTACACTTCTAGCTAGACATTTTGCCTGTAGTATATATTACGACTCAGTCTTAATGTTTGGGAAATGTAAGTGTGTATAAACCATGAGTATTCTTAGCCAGGTGTATGGATGGTATTGCATGCATATCCATAGCCAATACCACTGGACAATAGACATCACCATCATCATCATCATCCTCATCTCTACTTCCCACCGTCCTTCCTGGTGTGGGTCATCATTCCTTAATCGGAAAATAGACGTTACAAAAACAGAATTCCCGAGGATTTAGTGTTCTGAAAGCAGTGCGATGAGGTACACTGTTTGGGCAGAGTGTTTGGAGAGGTTGCTTGGACACTTGCGATACATAAATTTGGTTTTATTGGTTTTGTGGAATTTCTATCA
>JAODKN010000008.1:23813744-23824842 GCA_026774425.1 Petrocephalus zakoni | reverse complement strand
TCATCATCCTCATCTCTACTTCCCACCGTCCTTCCTGGTGTGGGTCATCATTCCTTAATCGGAAAATAGACGTTACATATGCAGCATTTGGTGACAACAAAAACAGAATTCCCGAGGATTTAGTGTTCTGAAAGCAGTGCGATGAGGTACACTGTTTGAGCAGAGTGTTTGGAGAGGTTGCTTGGACACTTGCGATACATAAATTTGGTTTTATTGGTTTTGTGGAATTTCTATCAAAGAAGGTCATTAAGCTGAATCAGCATAATTGTTTCTTTCTTTACTTTTATGAAATACGTCGCTTTTCCAAAATTAATTATATGGGAACCTCCTGTTTCTTACTATTCCGTGGTGTATCAGTTACCCTAAATATAATCTGTGTTTTTCCTTAGTGACCATACGCCGCTGCTGTGGCAGGAGGCCATCTAATTGCTGGCCCCTTTACAAGTGTTTTTCCTATACTGACTGTTTTGTTTCTGTGAGGATGGTATTATTGGCCCTTAACAAATGGGTAACCCCATGGTAGAAGTCCACAAAATGTGTGTCTCTGGGTTTCTAAGCGTGTGGCGCACTTTGGCACCCGCTTTAATGACCGCATGAGTCTGTGGTGCATCTGTGCGTCATCACTGCTTTCAAATGTGTGCTGATTTGGAGCAATTCGCCTTTACATTTAAATGTATCAATTGTGAAATTGTCCAGTTGAGATACTCGGCTGTCTGTGCCGGCTACTGCAGAACAGCGGGGCTGTTGGAGTCCAGTTAACTCACAACTGGCATCGCCCTCTGCGTGCAGATGTGTCTCGCTTCACGGGGCACGCCGGCTTCACTATCCACTCTCGGCCACCCATCCTGTGTGAGCGCGTGCGTGTGTGTGCCCAGTTTAGCTTGATCTTCGTTTTTTTTTCTGTCCGCAACAGATGTAAGAGAGGAGAACATCTGGATGTTTGTGACTGCGGAAATGTGTGCATGTGCCGGTTTTGCTTTGTGTGGCTTGTACGGTCAGTCTGTATGGGTCATGGTGCATGCAGCAGCCATGATGACAGAGTTCCAGACGAGGAGGTCTGAGGAACCTCCTCCACAGAGCATGTCCTTACTACCTTTACCACGTGTGCTTTCATCTGATCTGCCTCTTGCAGCTTTCTTTATTTGGGATTTTTCTTCTTTGTAGAGCAAAATAAACAGAAACGTTCTATTAGAAGTAGAGAACAGAAGAAGGTGTAGGGGACAGGCTTGTCAGGAAGGGTGAGGCTTCCAGCGTTAGAGGTGAAATATTCTTTCTTGGATGTTTTTACTTGATCCTCATTATGTTGGCCTAATTAAAACATTTTTTCCTTTTGAGAGAATATTCTGGAAGGCTCACAGGCGCTTTCGTGAAGTTCCGGGTCAGTCATGCTGGAAGCTGTGAGAGGCTGCTCCTGTAGACCTTCTCACATTGCTGTGTCCCAGGATTACCAGCTCTCACGCATCTGGCGTGACGCTCACACTTTCTGACTCTCACGCTCATGCAAGAAATCTTACAGCAGATCTATTTTATTTCATTATAAGAATAAAATGACATCAAAAGTGTTGGGTAGTTTGCATGCCCTACGCACTATTTACAAATTAATAAAACTGTTACACACATGTTAATTGAAAGCCCCTGATTGGCTTAAGGTCTGAGAGACCAGCACACAGACAGGCACCTTTAGTTTGTGGAGTCTTTTATCTCTTTCCTTTCCTGAAAAACGGTGGCTCTGTTTTTAATGGCGTGTGTAAAAGCACTTGAGTGTAATGCAATCACCAGCACCTGGCATTTCAGACTAACTTGTCTACTTACTGCTTTTTCAAAGGTTTTGAAGTACTCATTTTAGCAATGCAATGAGTTGTTCTTGCAAACACTTGCTGTTGTGCATCGGCATCCATTATCTTTAGGCGTACAGCTTGTCGACTGAGTATTTAGAGTCTTTTAATCGAGCAGTTCATGAATACACCTTTTGGTCATTAACAACCTCTACCAACATCCTGTGCCGTGTAGGAGGTGCCACTTTGTAGGCAAGGTTATGGCCTTTCTAGTATGCCACTCCTGAGTGATTCATCTTTTCAGTTTGACTAAATTACATGAATTACATGCTTCCTGTCTTATCCACTCCCTTTATATATGCCTCATCCTTTTTTAGCACATGCTAGAGACAGATTTGTTTTAGTAGCTGGAGACACACTACCCATGCATTACCTTCCCCTGGACCCACTTTCACAGTTTATGAATCAGGACAAGATGTAATCTTAGACACTGTTTTGTTTTTGAGGAGAATTTTCAACAAGCTGCATTGTTACATTACTTACCCACATAATGATTAATTGCATTAAGAGAATATTTTCTCCTTTTAGGCCCTAGGATGTGTATCATTCAACAACAAGGCACTGTATACTTACCTCTGAACATCTGGGCTGCTGTTTCATGACATATTTGGCACCCTCGCTGGCCTAATTTTGGGAGTCGAGCGGGGAGTGTCGCTCCCTGGAGTCTGGGACGCTGGAAGGCCAGACATGTGGCTGCATCTCCCTGGAGATCTGCCATTGTTCGGTCAGCTTCACCAAACGGGCAAACCCAGCTGCTCTGTCTGCACACCCTTAAAGAGGCCGCCGGCCACTGACGGCGAGAAGTCCAGGCGTCGTGGCTTTGTCACGGCTCCACATTCTGCGCGGATTTCCAGTTATTCTGTTATAGTTCAGTCATGTCATTTTTCTTACAGTTGAAGGCCCAGTAGATGTTGTTTGGATCTTCTCCTTTAACCCTTTTTCTGGCACCTTCTCACTTTAAACATATGTTCTTAAATGTTTCATCTTCTTTTATTTTTAAAGTTTACTTTCATATTTATTCTTCTGCTTTTACTTATGTCTATGTTCACTTTACGCATTTTATTTCTCATGTCATTTTCTGTTATGCACTGCATAGAAATATTTGGCATGCACATGAACCTGACTTGACTCACCCATCCCAGGACTGACCCCCAAGTGCGTCTCTAATTTCCTTTGCATTTTGAGATCTGGAAATGGTACATGGAACCTTGTTTGCCTGTTGAAAAATGTTTCGCATTCGCAGGAACGATGGGGAAAGGCTGCATCACCGCGACCAAGTACTTCCTGTTTCTCTTCAACCTCTTCTTCTTCGTAAGTCTCCGGCCCGCCGTCCACTACCTACAGAATACTTCTCAGGAAAAAAAGCCCTTCCTGAGCCAAAAGAAGTGATGACGCTTCATCTTTTGATGAGTTGAGTGCGATGTGACATTCAGTTTTACACGGTAAAGAAAAAATGGAGTTTTCAAAATCCAGAAACACTTATTTACAAGAATGAATATGTGTGAAAGTATAAACAGCTGCAATGCGAAATATAATAATCAGTGTGAAATGTAACACATGATATATTTTCTGATACCGGCCTGTAGTATTACTGTTGTTTGATGACAGTAATATTTTCTAATTTCCTCCTGGGGAATAATGAAGTACCATCTCTCACTCGTCTCATTACGAGAACTATTATGCGAGCCTTGACTGAAAAGTAAAGAATACTCTTCAGTGGTTGATAAGAGCCTGAGCATGCTGGGACAGTCAGAGCCCTCCTCTGATACCGCAGACCCTCCGGCTGATAGTGTGTGGCCAGGATATTCTACAGCTGGCTCCAGCTTCAGGATGCCCAGATGCACACCGTTGCATGTTGTTAAGGAAAAAAAGATAAAGTTGTGTGTCAGGTTAATGTAAACATGTTCTGCTTGCTTCACATCAGGGCCAGCTTTACACGTTCCTGCACAGCTGTCTGCAGGCTACCGTAACGGTGCCCGTGTGCGTTGCGGGAGTCACTAATGGCTCATGTCTGTAATGGGGACTAACCTTGTGGGCCTCCTGAGCACAGTCCACCACTGCTGCTCACCATGTAGTGAGTTCCTCAGTCCCACATATTGAATGGGAAGGCGGAGCTTGTGAAAGTGGGCATCATTTATTCCAGTGGCACTACTGATATCCTCACACTGCTTCTCTCAATGAAGTATTGGTCATTTTGGGGATATACAAATGCCACTATATTCCCTGTACGCTAATGAACATTTGATATTTTTCCATAGATTATTGGAGCCATCCTCTTTGGATTTGGACTTTGGATTCTTCTGGATAATCAGAGCTTCATTACCGTTCTACGTAAGTCCTTTACACTAATGAAAGTCCATCGTTCTTCGTGACATATGCTCAGAATAAAGCTCTTAATGTTCTCAATGAAATGTACTTGGGGGACTCAAGTGTCTGTGGTCTCAATCCCATGAGATACACCCAACAAATTTAATTAATGTAAATTTAGTTATCACTTGAGCTAATAATGATTTCTATCCCAAAATAAAACACTCCTGTAGCAGGAAAGCACAATCAGAGACTCAAAGGTTACTTTGGGCAGTGGACATCCAGCCTGGAACTGCTTCACCAAGGGGCCGCCGTTTAAGGTAGAATGATGATATATGAGGTGAGGTATAAAGGGTCTGAATATGAGAATATTAGCCATTACTGTTCCCCTGCTGATATACATGGTGTGATCCAGACAGAGCTGCGGTACATTTAGGGGCATTTTGTCTATTTCAGTCTATTGTCATCACAATGGCTTGTGTTTCTATGTCATGTCGTGTTATACGTCTGGAGATCTTTCTGGCTGATTGGCTGCTCAGTGCTGAATGGCCATTCTTACTGGACCGTCTTACGTTCCTCCAGCCGGCCTCTCCCGTGATTGATACGGCAGGTCTGTTGCTGTGTGATAAAGCACACACCGCGGTCTGGCTGCTGAGTGCTGTCCTCAGGCGGAGCTCTGGCTTTCTCATCAATCCCCTCCTTGCTTCCCCCAACCAGTTGACCAATAACGCGCCGCTTCCTGAGCGTCTTCACAAGCAGGGACTGAGGGCTTGAGTGCTGCATTTGTGCTCGTAGAAATGTTAACGACGAATAATCCCCTGAAGCCCACGGCCTTCGTTCTGATATTCACGTGCAGCCCCAAACTGGCTCATCATAGGGTTACTCATTCAGACCTCTTGTTCTGCCCCGCAAATACTCATCAAAGAAACCTGCTCTTTATCCAGCTATTCAATCTCTGTTAAAGTCCAGCTTCTGAAACCCACTCCCTAAACTACTGAGCTAAAATCATCCTTCCTGACATGCTCTTCATGTTTCATCTTATGTTTCTGGGGAATAGTGGTTAACCATAATTTATAGCTGGATGTGCCCTGATTAGTTACAAAGTTATTACAAAGATGTAGAATTTATAGAATGATGATTAGACCACACCACGACTTTGAATTGGAGGAGATGAATAGGTGAGGCATACATGTTTAAAGGCTTTGAGGGTGTGGCTGCCAGTGGGCTATTGGCGCCCTGTGGGGGTGCTGCGTGTTTGTGGAGCTCTGCTGTATCCACTAACCTGCTTTTCTTATTCCCACACAAGCCAGTGCTGTGTTCTGTCCAGCCGCTGATCCTGTCTGGCTTTTTCCAGACTACTTGTTAAGGTGGATCCTCCTGTGTGTCCCAGTGAGAGCCAGTAGCCAGCCCTTGTCCATACGCATGCCTTCTGTCAGTAGTTTATCGGTCAGTTCCTCATACATGGTTATCATTGGTTCCTTGTTTGCATTTTAATATCTAGCTCGAGGGGGCAGCTTGGTGGTGCAGTGCCTAGCACTGTTGTCTCACACCTCTGGGACCAGGGATTCAGTCTCCACCAGGGTTGCATGTGTGTGGTACGTTCTCCCTGTGTCATTGTGGGGTTTCATCTGGCAGCTCCAGTTCCCCCCCCCCACCATCCAAAGCTTCCAGGATATGCTGGACCTCCATAAGACAAACAGAAAGTGGATCAATGGATGTTTAGTTCAAAATGTTGCTCATATCTGTGAATTGTTGCTGGAATCTTTACAAAATTTGAGAATTTTCAAAATGATTTTTTGTCCTTGGTCATTTGCACATTGATTGTTCTTTCTATGGGACTTTTGATCTTGCCATCGATGTGCCAGATGCCCCATTTGCTTTGTGATGCTTTGTGTATGAAATATATTCTTATTATCATAGACCAATACCGTCCCTGGGGTGGGTATCACAAAGCTGGATTTCATACTCAGCCGGATAACTTGTCAGATTTAAGGTATCCCAGTTAAATGGACATTGTCATTGTTCACTTACATTTAGCCCGGACTACCTTAAATCTGACAACTTATCCAGCAAAGCAGAAATCACAATTTGAGATACAGAGTCCCAGGGCTATATGTGTGTTTACAGGCAATAGATTATGGAAAAATTTGTTAAGGGACTTTAGTAGAAGTGCATATCCATGTAACATCCGGTGAAAAGCTGTGGAAAAAACCTTCATATCGGATAGCTTTTTTGGACCAGGGAGCAGAATTCTAGAAACATATATTACTTCCGCTAACTCAGCTCTAATATTGTATGCTGGTCATGGAAAGTTACAGTAGAATATGAGATTCAGAAAATAATGTGATGCCCAATTAATGAAAATGAAGCCCAGAATAAGGATTACGGATCATTTTATATCGGCTGATAATGTCTAGGGAACCCTAGGGAACCCTTCTCTGTTGGCTTATATGACTGGATCCTTACCTTCACCATATGGATGCTGAATCTGTCCGTAGTGGCGGCCCTTCCTTTGGAAAAAGACGGGCTGAGCCATAAACATGTACATGCTGGCTAAGCTCTCATTACAAGCACTTCTATATTCTCAGTCTGCCTGGATTTGTTTCTTTTTTCCTGCAGTGTGACTGTTTTAGCTTGAATTACAGGCCACAGCATAATGTAGGTTAAGTTTCCTAGTTTCTTCTCTGTGGTCTACAGAGGAGTGGGCCTGTGTGGGTTCTGAAGCTTCTAATCATCAACCAGCCTCATCTGTGTGTGTGTGTGTGTGTGTGTGTGTGTGTGTGTGTGTGTATGAACGTGTGTGCGTGTGCGTACATGTGCATATGTGTGTGTGTGTGTGTATGTGTGTGTGTGAGCCACGTGCCTAGAGCTACATGGCAAGCAAAGTGTAGATAATTCTGGCCATGATATAATCAGCACCATATGTCAGTTTTTACTTTATTTTGGGTCATTTACGGCACTTGCTCTGTAGTCATAAATCCTCTTCTGCCTTGATTTATAAGAAATGTAAAATTATGCTGTCTTGGTATGTGCAGTGCTCGAATGTTGGGGTTTGTATGGGGAGCCCAATGCCCCCGTCTGTCTTGAAGTGTGTAGGGAGAGGAATCGTCTTGCTGGAGATCTCTGGAGAACAGCTGCTCTGCGTTTAGCTCTTTGTCCTGATCCTGGCTGTCTCCCGCCCAGCTCTGTCTTTCCGCCAGGTGGCTCTGGAGCTGACGTGTGCCAAACGATCCTCTTTAATTTACGGGCCCTGTTTTCCTTCAACCTCCAGAAGAACTTAACCTTTAGATGTTGATCTTCTGGCACACTATTGGCTCAACATCAGGAACGAGACGAACGGGGTCATGCTGTTCGAACGTCCAGGGAGGCTTGTCCCAGTTTAGCTGTTAGGCGTATTCATGTCTGCAGGCTGGCTTATGCGCTAGGAGTAAAGGGCTTGCATAGTGCACAGGAACTGACTGCGCTGCACCAAAGAGTGATAGCCTTAACCGCATCTCTGTCACATGCAGAGGAGTCCTCCAGCTCACTGAAGGTGGGCTCCTACATCCTGGTTGGCGTTGGCGCTCTCTCTGTCCTCATGGGTGTCCTTGGCTGCTTTGGCGCTATCTATGAGATCCGCTGTGTCCTCGGCCTGGTGAGTGGAATCCATGCCTGGTCTGAGACTGCTGGTCTGCAGCAGAGCAGAGCAGAACGTGCCTGCGCCAGCATAGCTGAGGTTCTGCAGTAATTGAGTTCTCTCATGCTGCCCCCCCCTCCACCCCAGTACTTCACATGCCTCCTGCTGATCCTCGTCGCCCAGATGACAGCTGCTGTGCTGATGTACTTCCAGAGGGACCTGGTGAGTGCTGTTTTTCTCATCTGTCCACTTACAAAGCAGATCTTGCTTTGTTTCCATGTTTTTTGTTTCTTGACATTTGCTTACATCTGCAGTATGTTACACAGAGACTGGAAATCTGGAGCAAATCAGATCTTATTTAAGATCAACTCTAAGGTTTGCACCAACAAGCATTATGAATTTTTATGAATCTTTATGAATCCTCAACAACTGTACAGTCTTTCCAGGGGTGATTTGAAGCCTTTTAAGCCTCCTGCCAGGGAGAGGCATGACGCATTGCTGGAATGGAAGAACTCCAGTACCACGGGAACCAAAAATAAAATGTTTAGCCTATTGCATTGTCCGCAACCTGTCCTGGCACATTTTGTTTGAACCTGTTGCCCTCAATGTCTCACTCATCCCCAGTCTCACAGCATGTGGAGGGTTACAGTCTTAGTAACCGTGACATGTTCCAGCATTGACTAATCACGATATACTGTACAGAACTGTACAGTCATAAACTCTTGAGTGCAGCACCCCTAGTGGAAGAGAGGGGTAGTCCACATGTTGGATTATCAGAATTAGGTAGCCTTTGGGGGCGGAAGCAAAGAGACTCACCCTGCTGCTTAGAGTTGACCCACAGGAAGCTTCTAAGCATGGTTTTGATGGACAAACTCCGGAAGCAGTGACTGAATTCCTCTCAGAGGAATGGAAGGGGAAGGATTTGGAGCAGGATTTACCATAAAGGAGGAATGCATTCACCTTGGGACATATGCTTTATTCCTGTTTGTTTTTACTGTCAGAGGAGCTGAATGCTTGGATCGGGCGGCAGGCTGCCGCTGACATTAGCAGAGTTTCAGGAGCCAGAGGGCAGTGCAGTCTCTGCTTTATTTTCTTGCTCTTCACTCCACATGAAGTCTTTCCAGCAAATTCCATTAATGTGGATGTGCAATCAGAAAATCGCCCGTATTCCACGTGGTCAAATTCCAGTGGCCTTGAAATTCGTTATTTTTCATCTTGCAGACTCAAAGGCAGCCAAGTATTGTGGGTAACTGTACTTTCATACGTAACACATCAGCAGCTTTCAAAAGATGCTTGTAGGGGAAAGGTATGGCTGCGTTGTTTCCGAGCGTCTGTTCTGCCACAGCACACAATAGTTTCTCTGTGAGCTCTTTTGGCTTCTAAGCAGAGGTTTCCAAAGACAAGTCCGTGGGCAGGTGGGTCACCATTCACCAGGACAGATCCGACTTCTAATCCACCAATTAGGAGCAGTGTTATCACCTGTGACTGTTTGTAATCCTTGGTGTGCTCTATTGTAATGCTCAACAAAGAGGCTAATGGTTTAATTCCCAGTATAAGGGAGATTATAAGTGCTTTTTTTTTACATTTAATCAGTTGAGGAATGAGATGTCCGTCATCGTGAATAAAATCTTGGTGGACTACACTGGGGGCAACAAGACCACAGAACAAGCCTGGGATTATCTCCAGAAGACGGTGAGTATGAACGCACTGACCAGGGCATGAAGCCAGTCTCTGTCTCCTTCTGGGTTGGTTTGAAATGACGGATATATCTGGGAGTGATGCCAGTTACCTTGAATCACTGTCTAAGCTAATAAGTGATGGAGACCAAAGGCAGAACATGGTCGAAAGTGGGATAGATTATGATTTTAGATACAGTTTAGCACAGTTTCAGCTTAAGGGGGCCAGGCTCTGGGAGGGTCTTTCTCCAAAGCGGTTCCTTCACAGCAGAACACTGTTGGAACTTGCTGCCCCGATTTTCCTCTGGCAGTTAATATTCTGCTCACAGGTTCCCATGTCGTTCTTCTGCTGGGCTCTTGAAATCCAAACCAGTTGTACTGTAGCATTTTCTTTCTGTGAAGATTCACTGCTGCGGCTGGACCGGACCCAGCAACTGGACCGAGAACATGCTCATCAGGAACAGCTCCCGGGTGCTGTATCCCTGTTCCTGCCGAAATACTTCCCTCCCCGGCGTGGGCCTTGAGGAGAAGGGCCTGTGCGAGTCCCTGTCCTCGGAGTGGCCCGTCTACCAAACGGTACGCCCCTGACCCAGCGCCGCTGCCAAACCCGCCGTCAGGCATATCTTATCTTTTAGTTTACTCTTGCCAAGTAATTATGCTTAAGTTGGATTAGACAGCAGGACAGACTTCTGGGTTGAGATTAATGGTGTCCTTCAGGCTGCTTTGTCGCCCTCCAGTGGCAGCAAGCAGAGCAGTCAAAATGACGGGGCTGTAAAAAGCACAGTTACCTTTACAGATGCTTAACATGTTGGTTAAACGTTTCCACAATCACCTTCATTATAATGGCTGCCAAATTGTTGTTGTGTCATTACAATTTCATTACTTGTTTTTTTTTCAACTGCACTCACTACGACAAAAGGTTCTTTAAAAAACTGTTTCATTCTGTACCATACGTAGTGTGATAAATACCTGCATTATTATTGAAAGCCAATAGATAGACTGATAGATACTTTATTTATCCCAAAGGACATATCTAAGTAGCAACAGTGAAAATACTGGATAAACAGATCTAAAAATCATGCTACAGTTCACTAATGCTGTAAGGAAAATGCATGATCCCAACCTGCCATCAGCAGTGTAAGGTAATCATGGTAACAGTGTGTGTACCTCTCAGGGCCATTGATAACTTAGCTGATGCACTCTCATCCTGTATTGCCAAGGATTGTCCAGTACTGACTGTAATGTCTTATGGTAACTTCGGTCCACTTCCTCCCCTAGGGCTGTGTCTCCAGTGTGGAGAGCTGGCTGTTCAGCAATTATGGAGTCATCATTGGGGTCTGTGCTGGAGTAGCAGCCATAGAGGTACCTGCTCTCAGGGACCGCCTCCCTTCCCCGGCTGTAGCACGGCCATGCCCCCCTTCCCCGGCTGTAGCACGGCCATGCCCCCCTTTCCCGGCTGTAGCACGGCCATGCCCCCCTTCCCCGGCTGTAGCACGGCCATGCCCCCCTTCCCCGGCTGTAGCACTGCCATGCCCCCCTTCCCCGGCTGTAGCACGGCCATGCCCCCCTTCCCCGGCTGTAGCACGGCCATGCCCCCCTTTCCCGGCTGGAGCACGGCCGGGCCCCCCATCCCCGGCTGTAGCACGGCCAGGCCCCCCGTCCCC
>JAODKN010000008.1:23775231-23791246 GCA_026774425.1 Petrocephalus zakoni | reverse complement strand
TGAGTATGACGTGACCTGGAATGAGGTGTGATTCTGGTCAGAATCAGCAGTCCTATGAGATGCCGGTGAGAATGACGTGACCTGGAATGAGGTGTGGTTCTGGTCAGAATCAGCAGTGCTGTGAGATAGCGGTGAGTATGCTGTGCTCTGGAATGAGGTGTGCTTCTGGTCAGAATCTGCAGTGCGCTGTTTCACTGTGAATCTCAGTGAAACAGCGAGCCAGACATTGGGCCCTGCCTTCTGTGCTTGTTTCTGTTGGAAAATCTTACATAAAAGTGGAAGCTGATAAGGTCTGTTTTTTTCTGCTTTTCATCACACCCCTGCAGGTCCCGAGATGCTCTTCCCCTTGCTGTGTGTCACTATTAGTCACCTGTCACTCTTTTCACTCTCACCCATCTTTCTTAGCGTGATTGATATGGAAACCTTCCCAGTCTGGCCATATGTAATGCATTAGACATGTTAAATGCCTCTTATATTATCTATCATCAAAATATTCCATAAAAGTAATCTCCCTGTGGTCAGACATATAGGAGATTCAATTACTGACCCTTGGTCAGAAACTGCCATACAGCATGCAGCCATCAACATGTATATTTCATTACAGCTTCAGGTTTGTCTCATAATGAATCCCCTTGTCATGGCTGTAAAGTCCACCTGCATTATAAGTATGATTTATATTTCTTTGATGTAAAATTGTTTTCCAGCACACCAATCTGGGAGTCTCGCTTATATTTTATTATATAATGCAATGTGCAATTTGTCTCGCTTGGACATCACTTTGGACAAATGCATCTGCTAAATATGTAAAAGTAATATTTGTACTCATTTCTAAATTAAGATTGAATAGCATAAGTATTATTGTTGTGTGGTCATTATTTTGGCTCTTTGATATTTCTTTGTTGCCTCCCACCCTGGACAAAAAAAACCCCCTAAGTGTGCACTCACACAAGTGACCACGTTTGGGAGATGAGTGACGTTATGGGGACAGAATGAGAGCCACATCAGCTAAGAATTCAATTCAGTTTATTTTTATATAGCACCCTTCACAACAGAGTTGTCCCAGGGCGCTTTCCATGGCTGTGTTGGCACGCATTACCTTATGCATGGTAAGAAGAATCATTCATCATTCCTCCTCTAAAAGAAACAAGGCCTCATTACCGTAAGCTCACACATTCGTAACTGGTGGTGCTCAGATCACACTTCTTTAGGTCTAAATATTCAGACCTTATAACCACATATGCCTATATATGATAAATTAACATGGGAATTGAAACACTTACAGAGAGCACAAGCTATACTGTTGTTATTATCCACAATGGGGCACCTAGTTATCATAATTATTAAAATGAATCTGAGGCATATAATGGTCTCCCATTTTCCACTCTATTTATGTGCGGGATCACCCTGCTAACGGGGCCTATGAAATCTGCGTAATGAGCCTGTGATTGCTGTGTGCGCGGGGGCCTCCGCCTGTTCCGGACGCCGATTTCCTCGCGGCCCTTCTGCCTTCCTGTGAAGGGTAGCGCCGGGGACACTGGCAACACCGATCGCTTCCTTCTCTCTGCCGCCTGTCGGGCTGCACAGGAAGGCTGAAGACTCAGAAAGAATGGGGGGAAATGGAAGCATTCTCACCGGAGGCCGACCAGCTAGCCATCTGCAGCTCTTCTTATTAGAGTTTACAGGATATGCTTGGTGCCAGCACCCAGAGTCTCAACAAGTGCACTGCAAACCCTAATGACTCCTGAAAGATCAGGGCCTTGGCACGTCACCCGGCCAGGAACACACACTTTGCCTGTTATGTTTACGAGCAGCATTCCAAAGACCCTTCTCGCATGCAATTATGCATGTTTAATAAGTGATCATTAAAGTGCTCAAAGAGAACATGTGTTTGTTTTCTCTTGTGGAAGCAACGAGAAGCCAAAATGCTCTCTAAAATGCTTACTTCATCTTTGGTGCTTGAAAAAAAAGATTTTTCACACCAGACATTACATTAATAATTAACTTTAGCCCAAAAACCAGCTGTCTATTTTCAAACTATTTTCCTTGGTAAACACTATTATACTGGGAAATTATAAAAGCCGACATTTTGCATGTAAAACAGCTGATAGACTGTATCTTTCTTTGCACAGTTTAGGAGCTGAGATCACCAGAGTTTTTAGCAGATTACAAATCTCTCCTTATAAAGGCAGCAATGAGAAAAATAAGAACTGTAGTGCCCAGAGGTCAGTTTCTCTATTCATTTATACTAATGTAGCTTTATTTTAATATCTAATATAATGTTGGTTACATTTTGAAAGAATTACAGGAGGAATGAAGTTGTGAGGAAGTTAGAAAATTAGTCTTAATTAACTGGAGATTTTATAATCGTATCTCGGCCAAAAACACACGCCTCACCAATGCAATTGGATTTGAATAGGAAGGAATTATGTTTTCACTATCAGCACCATCTCCAAACTGTCATATGTGACTTCCTGAAAACACAGACAGCAGATTTTCATAGATGCACAACATGCAATTTACTGCCTGTCAGTTCATGTGAATATGTAATGAATGTGTAATTGTGTAATGAATATGTAATTGCTGTCTGCTGTCATTTCCAGTCACTTTCTATGGAAAGCTGAAATAGTGGTGTTCTTGATCAGTGTAAACGTTCTCTTTTTTGCATAGCTAACATCATCTAGCAGTTACAGTGCTCCTAAGGACAACGTGAAATGAAAATGAAATGTTCTTCTTAAGAAAACTTTGGAAAAGTACTGTGAAAATATGTTCCATGTAACTGCTGTGACACCCTCTGTTTGTCCCGTGCTGTCTGTATGTGGCACCTTGGTCCTGGGGGAATGTTACCATGTTTCACTCCATACTTGAATATGGATGCATGATGATGAAGCCCCCTTGGCTTGAGATGACTTCAAGACCAACCAAATACTCCAGAGCAAATATATGACATTGAATAAAAGGGGTTTTAAACTATTATGCAAGAACATTACAGCTCTCTCTTCATGGCTTGGACGGATCCAGGTGGAACCTGCCCTGACGTGCCACCAACCCACAGTGGTGCAGTGACAGCCAAGAACGAATGAAATGCTAGATAATATCTGTTTAATGAACAAATACCAATGCAAAGCAAATGTGATCCAGCCATATGGTGCCATATGATGCTTTCTGAATACTGAATGCGTGTTTATTTATTGCACTGCATAGAAGCAATTTAGAGGGTGCTGTGCCAAGTATTGTTTTAAGGAGAGAAGGTAGATTTCCACATGCAGTAAGAAAGTAAATATCCAGGTAGCTGTTTTTTTTTTTCTGGAGGTCATTATTACATTTTTCTGTTCATTTAAAAGCAAGACTAGGGACGGGGGGAAATCTAGCTGTTCATAAACATTTTGAAGAGGAAGTCATGAACAGTGGTAGATTTTCACCCTGTGGACATAATTATAGAGGTGTAGAGACATTACCCACACAGGAATGGGCAAAGGAAGGACGGCCAAAGACCTCAATAATAAAAATGAATTATAAAGGAATTAAAACTGCATGAACAGGTTTTTGACTCCTGTACCTTCTCTAGAAGGCCATGGAAGTCATGCGGATTGTCCAGAAGTCTTACATTTTATGTTTCCTCATGGAAAACTCAAGGTCAACTGAGAACCCAGACCTCAAAACGAAATACCAATAAAAGGTACTGAAAAACAATGTTTCTGCTCCTTAACATGTGGTTATAATTTTAATAGAATGAATGTCTGCATGATTAATGGCTCGTTTCGTAGCAGAGTGAGAGAAAGCATGTGCCTCACTCACAATGTATAACATGGGTTCCTCTGGTTGGGGCTGGTATCACAATTAATATTGCAGTCCCTGCAAACCTGACTAAGCCTCAGTCGTATGCTAATCGACTGGATGCAGACAAAGGAGAAGAATCTGCAGTTTCATTCAAGTGCCTTGCATTATCTCTGCTTAATGTACCTCACATATTTACATGGTTGATAATGATGATTTTCTGTGTGGACAGAAACTATGCTGGAACCATTCAGTCCATCATCAAGAATTTTTCATTGCAGCTGGTGATACAATTTTTTTTTTAGAAATTCACCTATTTGCAAACATGCTAACATATAACTTAATGTGCAATTTATTTAAATATCCGAAAATATGTCCAGTTTAAAACTTTTTGTTGCAAGTCCTAAATGACAGATAATGGGTTATAGGGTAGCAGTAGACAGACAAATGATTTAATTGAATGACAAGAAGTCTTTTAATTTAATTAGCAGTCAATTGTCAATCAATAAAGAATAAATGACTAAGCGGAGTGCTGGCACTGGTCCTTTCCCTTGCTTTTAGCATCTAACCCTCATAACCCTCAGAGGAGAAAATGGAGTCTCAGCCTGTTATAATTAATTACTATCTGTGCGCTGCTTGGCCAGTGTTGACTGGGGGGGAAGGGGGGGGGGGGTTATTGACCAGGAAGCAGTTCCACGGGGTACTTAAAACCAGGCTTAAACATTTTTATTCCACAGTGCCTTTGATTTGTGCTGCTAATCAATGTTGATGCTTTTTATTTTACATGTATTGACTTAATTTTCAATTACCCTTATTTAAATGTTCTATTTAATAATTAATGACTGCTTTAATTTTATGTAAAGTGTCACACTAGGCAGGGACGGAGGATTCAGGAGCAGGCATATGTAGTGACTAAAGAAAAGAACAATGGCTGGAGAAGAGCAGGACCACAGGCAAACGGGAGAGGTGACATGAGACCAAGACATCAGCACCAAGACTGGGGAGCAGCGGCCTGGGAAGCACTTAAATGCATGAGTAATGAAGGAACAAACAGGAGGCAGCTGGGGGTGATTAACGAAGCACTTAGAATGACCTCTATGTTTTAAAATTTTATAAATAAATATAAAAACTTGCCTTGCCTTGAACAAGTCATTTTACCTTTTTGGACCATCGACAAACGATAATAGGTAATAATGACAAAGATTAAATGAGTCTTCAAGGGATCATGTGCACCATCTGGGGCCCAAAGCTAACTTACACATCTCTAAAAAAAAATCTATACTGCTTTTTACTGGATTAGCAAAATGGGGTGGGGGGGGGGGCTGGGTTATACTGGTGTACCTGCAGTCACATCTATAAATATCAAAGAGAACATGTAATGATGTAGCAGCAAGTCACCTTGCCTGAGGCCCTGATCCAAAGGCAAGCCAGCCCGCTCCACATCAGCCAGCGGCCGCACCTCTCCGCGGCCCACCCTTGGGATCAGATGGAGCTGGGTTCAGCTGACAGCCTTCTTTATGGAAGGTACCAAAGCAGAGCCAACTGTGTAATCATCACAATGTGTACTGCCTAAGCCATCTTTTAATATTTATATTTTTTAATTCTTAGGCTCACAAGTATAAACAAATTCAAATTTACCTTTGCCAGTGTTTTTGCCTTTTCTATTAGATGTTTTGTTTTTTGCATTACCTTTTATATGACATTTAATAGTGTCGCTAAGTACACTTATAACTTATTAACCCTTTACATTTGAAATAATAAATTGTTAGTTTCCCTGCATAGGACAAGCAGGTAAGGAAAATGGATGGATGGTTGGATAGTTCTCCTTTTGAACTGATGTATGCTTAGAAGGTTTGAAACATGTTTTCAGCCAGTTTCTGTCTGAGCTTAGACTGAGAGTTTACACCTCTGGACTGAAGACCCTTTGCTGTTTCAATACTGAGGGCCAAGATCTTGATTAGATCAGCCAATAATGAACTTTGTACTATTGAAAATGCTACGGTTGCCGGCAAAGACAGAATGGGTGTGGGATTGCAGATGGAACATTTACTGAGAAACGCTCTCAGACGCGTTTATAAGCGTTAGTGTGTGGTCGAACAACAGCTTATAAACGTTTATAAGCGTTAGTGTTGTGTTTTTATACGCCTGTTGTTTACTGCGGGTTTCCTCCTGATCACGTGGTTGCTCCTACATTACCACAAGCTGCCATCTGAATCTGTTCAGCGCACTGGGATCTCCACAGAGCCTGAAGGTAGATTAACAACAGAGTGCATTACTGTCACATCATGTTTAACATTTGGGGTTTCATTTCAAAAGTAAAGCTTTTAGTGTCATTCAGTAATTACACAAACAAATAAATACTTTTGTGCCTCTTGGGGACAATATTGTGTGTACTTTCCAGTAACACACCCAACTTTGCTGGGACCCATGGCAGACAGCTGATACAACTAAAATCTACAAAGCAACAAATGATGTTTTAAAATTGCCAAGACTAATCAACCATGTGTGATTTAATGATTAGTGCAATTGTCATTTAGGATTTCAGACTCTCTGCTCACGCAAGAATTACTCCATTATAAACCTAAAATTAACTACATCAAAATCTTTGGGGTACTTTGCAAACCCTACAGACTATTTACAAGGAAATAAAATTCCTACATACAGTACATGTAAAAGTGTGCAGTCTACAACTGAAAATCTCACTCCAGCCAGCCGACCAAAGTTGGCAACCCGAATAGTCTTTGCAGTCTTATATATCCAAGTCACCAAAGTGCTGGGTTGACATTGGGAAATCGAGATGAAATCATCGTCAAAGAAATGTATATTCCACGTAGATATCGTTGTTACAAGTATATTGTCAAGAAAAAAATCGAATTATTATTATTATTAATAAAAAAACAAAGGGGTTAAATGTAGGCGTAGGCATAAAATAACTGCCCGCCCCCGGGGCTGAGCACTCAGCATGTTCAAATATCGACTTAGCAGTGAGTAGTACGGAAAGCAGTTTCTTGGGCGATCTCTTCCTAAGGCTACCGCATGCATGTCAGAAAGTGGGGGAATA
Source organism: Petrocephalus zakoni (assembly GCA_026774425.1). Lineage (NCBI taxonomy): Eukaryota > Metazoa > Chordata > Actinopteri > Osteoglossiformes > Mormyridae > Petrocephalus > Petrocephalus zakoni. Next base: position 23,784,411 of record JAODKN010000008.1, on the reverse strand, counting down.
ATGAGCCCACGGCTATAGCGTTTGCTTCTCTCTGTCCAACAGCATCTCTGTGAAATCCCGATTTCGTCTGATTTCCACGGCGGAGAGTCCGGCATCTGCAGGCTGCCCGGAGTACAGTAACTGCTTATAGGGACAGCGTGTACACTAATAAGCACCTTTGTGGTAAGAACTGCCGAACTGATACATTTTCACCTTACAGCAGCTCATATGTTTAGGTTTAGGAATTAACTACTAAGGTTCGGATAATGTTCTACCTTAACAATATCACCGTAATTCAAACCCGTATTACCTTTAAACGCTCAACATATTGAGCTCGATATATTGTTTTAAGTGTATGTTTATATATAAGTATGAAATTATACTTTTGTATAGAGAACGGGTGAAATTACTCCATGTGCCTCTTGCATCAACAATGTCTTTTATTAGCTAGTAAGACGCGTTATACCTATGCCAGTTTATTTATAAGAGCAGTACCTGCCGTTTGTTTACTTAATTAAATTCCCTTTCATGGCATTGTATGGCTTGCTTTTGCAGTCCGTGGGTTTTGTTACACTTAATCGCTTAATCCCCCCCGAAATGCTCTCCTAGCGCCGCTGTCTGATCGCTATAGCCGGTGCAGCGCACAGGACGTCACCGTGCATGCAGCCGCTCTCGCCGTCGTCCGTAGGCATTTAGTTGCAGAAATAATACTGCATTAAGTTTCGCGTTCCGACAACTTTTTGTTGACTTTTAAATGTATTTTCATTTACTTTTATTTTTCACTACTGTAGCTGTACCAAGCGATGTTTATTCCTCGTCCTCCGGCGTCTCTTCCCACGTGGTTTGTGACTAATGAGAGTTTTCTTCGCACAACACCCTCTCCAGATTTGCAAATACTTCTTCTAGATCAAATAATTAAGTTTAATCAAATCAGAGCGACGCTTTGTGAGTTTTGATGAACCGAGAGCAATAACATTGTGAATGGCTTGTGGAGGTCCTGTCCTTGAAACCCGATCTTAAAATAGGGTGACAGCTCGGAGCAGAGGCAAAGGGCTTCCTGCCAGTGAGGTGTTCTGTTTGTCTGTTCTGACAAAGGTCACCAAATGGCTGTCCCTACCTCCTTCGCTCTCTTATCCAAATTTGGAGTTTTTCTGCACCCTGAATGGGAGGGACTCGCACATCTCCTTTAACAGTGGCTGCTAAAGACGTTTACCTTGTCCATCCAAACATCCATCACTTGGATGTTTACCTTGTGGTTTTTATTGTTTTATATGATACTGCTCAGGTTAAACATCTGGAAATATATCATTTTAAATATTTCTCTGCCCTACGTTGCATCAGTAATCTCAGTCAATTTGGGGATATGGCTAGTTTTTTCTGACTATTGTAAGTTGTTAATGGGTCTAATAATGTACGGTGTATCAGATTGTGGTACACCATTTTCCCCCTAAATCACAGCCTCAGAAAAAAATAGTTATGCTGTAATTCCGCCTTGTAAAGATACATCTTAAGTGAGTTTATATTGGACACAGAGCTTTATAGTCTTTGACGGTTGATGAATTAAATGTTTAGTGGATTTCTACTTGATGTCCAAAGTGAATTTGATTAACCAGTCAGTTGAGAAGGATGGCATTGGCTGTAAGAGAATTGCAGAGATTTAAAGAGTGTGTTCTCCTACACACACGTCACAGTCACTTTAGAGCTTACTGTCTGACTGTGCCATCGCAACAGTAATGCACTGATTACCTTTAAAGCAAAAATTGCTGTTCTCTCTGTTGAAAAGGACCCTGCACTCTGGAGGCTTCCTTATCAATTGATTTGATTAATATGGCTATTGGATGAATTTGAATCCTGAAGAGATTAGGATAGGGTTAAGACCAGCTTTTGGTTAATTGCATCTCATTCCAGGTCATTATGGTAATGTGTCAGTGTTCATTATCATCTTTATTTATATGGTTCCGTCTAGTTTTTGCACAGATGGATGATCTGTGAGAACTATACCAGAACAAACTGCTGCTTTAGTGTGAACGGGACTTCTGCAGGATTTGTTTTTAAGTTTAATCTAATACTTTATTTCCAAAATACGCTTCTGATGGTGTAAAAGCAGAAACGATAGAAACAGAAACTTGATGAGTAAATCCTACAGCCTATGACATGAATTTTAAGGGTGGGGGATAATTTTGCTTCCTGGTGCATCTTACCTGAAGTTTCAGCAGCAGAAGTTCCTGCCCAATGAAAGTCTCTCTGGAGGCTGCAGCCCAGCCTGGCACTCCTGCTGTTTTGGGCCAGGGGGCCCGGTTCTGAACAAGCCCCCACAAGGCACCCCTCACCAGCGCAAGAAATCAGCTGCTTCTTCTCGGGCAACATATTTAATAACATATTTAATAACTTTTACAGCACAGAGTTTAGTTCAGCTTTAGGTTCATATCAGTGGCCTGTAATGCCTGCTGGTCTCAGATCTGTTGCTGTTTCTAGTGGGTTTACTGTAGGTCAGTCAGTAATGGTAGCCTACCTTTGATAAATGCAGCCTACCATTACTGGTTTGCCTCTTGCCGAAATGTAATAAAAGTGTCAATCACAGATGGTCTGAGTTGTTACTTTCCATACTGCCTGGCCTGGCTATGAAGCTCAGGTTTCTCAAGAGCCCAAATCTAGACTGAGAGTGATGGCTGTGTTCTAAGAGGCAAATCAGCTGCACTTTCTTCATTCATGGCTCTCATGTTTACTTCAGTTTTTGGATGTACAACATCCATGATTGAGCTAGTGAACAAGCCTCATGTCCTGGCTTGCCCTGAAATCAAGAAATAAATAAGGAAACTCTGTGGCTCTCCAAATCTTATTTTCCTTCAACTGTTTATCAGGGGAAACATTCCTCCCCACTGTACTCAGTGAGAACCACAGCTAAACTCATCGAAAGATGTGGGACAATGCAGAGGCCTAGATCCAATGGGCTGCCGTGCTGTCAGTCATGTGACCAACCACTGATATGGCGGTTAATGTGTTGCCCATAGTGGCCCGTTTGAGCTCCACTCCAGGTTTCACAGCCCTAACCAGCTTTCCTTATTTATTTCACCCACTATCTCTTACTTCACAACCCCTGGCATTCCTCAGCGTCGGTGTGTTTCATTATCTTCAGTGAGCGGGAAAGGGCTTATTGCTCAAACTCCTTGCATGCAGGATTATTTTCATGCAGGCCAGCCTATAGATATTTCACCACAAGATGGATTATTATTTACCTGAACAAGAATGTAGTACAGCAAGTTTCTAATAACACCAGATGTTTAGGGTCTGCTCATTGTTACTGCATTGTTGTCATTAGTCTTCCTGCTCTATTCAGTGGTGCAGTGAGTAGTACCCCACACGTACCCATACAGGCGGCCAGCAAAGGCCTACCGGCGGCTCCCATGCCTCATTTCCACCAACGCAGTGCTGGAGCTGGTACTGGACTTTTTTCCAATCTAGAAGAAGTTCCACAAGTTTCCACCACAAAAATATGTCACTGGGCCAGAAAAAATGGCTCCAGCACGGCACCACAGAAAAGCCAGTCTCAGAATTTGGAACTGTAACATCAGCGAAAGTAGGACATGGTATCGCGTCCACATCTCCCGCATGCCCGGAAAATTCAATCCAGAACCAATGTAGTTTTCTAATATCTCTGGCATTGGCAGTGAAACAACTTACCAGCTTATTAGTGAAATAACATTACATGTTTTTTTTATTCTGTGGAAAACAAATGATTGATTTGCTGGCCAGATTTATTAATAAATCATAAACATGTCACAGGTCGAATGTATGAAATATCGTGGCACTCGAGTGGCAATGAGATCATGAGGTGGACAGGAAAGTTCAGTTTGTACTGTTACAGACTCTCTTATTGTGCGATCCTTAAAAAGACAGTGAGCTAGAATAAGGTTCTAGCTGGGCAGGTTCTCAAAAGGCACAGAGCGAGAACCGGCCCAGCACCGGCACCGGCTCCGTGGAAACGAGCCGTGGTGTCCTCTGGGCCGTGTCATTGAGATTTCCCTGATTTCCCCGTTCATCTCAAACTGTTAGGCATCAGAGACAGAGCCATAACTTCAGGGCAAGTTTTTCGATACACACTTCGGCAGTCAGTGGGATATCAGGAAGGATTTCTAAGCCGAAGCCGCGGTCCTGCGCGGTGATAAACGAAGTCCGTCCCTTTTATGTCAGCTTATGTCGCAGAGACCTGTGGGTTTGCCTTTCTTGACTCAGGCATACTTTTCAGCCAGTACTGTTTGCGGTTGTATTTCTTTGCTTTATTCCTCTCTCCGGTGTGGTAATTACTCCCACTTCTCTGCACACATTATGTTCTTCAAATTTAAGATATTTTTTAACTTCAGTCCTCCCTGGCATTTTGAATGACGCATGTGGACAGAATTTAGTATTTTTAGTGCACTGTTTCTCAACCCCATCCTTGGGGACCCTTAGATAGTCCATGTTTTTGCTTTCTGCCGGTAATTGAGAGGGAGCAGAAATGTGGACTGTCTGGCAGGGAGCTTGGTGGGAGCAGAAATGTGGACTGTCTGGCAGGGAGCTTGGAGGGAGCAGAAATGTGGACTGTCTGGCAGGGAGCTTGGTGGGAGCAGAAATGTGGACTGTCTGGCAGGCAGCTTGGTGGAAGTAAAAATATGGACCATCTGGGGGTCTCAGAGGACCACGGGGAAAACACTGGTCTAGTGCATTGAGGCCAATAGTACTGACCTTGGATCACATGAAAGTCAGATTGTGGCTTTCCTGTCTTTATTGACTGACTTCACCTGTTCCATATTCCGATCGTCCTTACTGAGCTGTGTACCAGACATCATTACACAGATGACTTGTATAATAGACATTTTACACATGTGTGTCAGCCTGTTTACTCGTCTAAGGGTACAACAGCAGGATCTTTCCTACTAGACCTACTGAAACCCTTTGGCTGCTTTCCACTGTGGGCAGATAAGACGTGCTCCCCTGTCAACACTGTAGCTTACCCAGAAAGCTTAGTTTGACAGAGCTGAGCTACATTTATATGGCTACATTTAGCAAATTCCCACACCAACATCATTGCTCCATTTAGTTCTCTCTATTTGCACATTTAATTAGGGTCGCAATGATCCAGAAATCGTAGAGAATAAGGATCTGCCCAAGGACAGTGCATGGCCTGCACACGTCAGCTACCATTGGGGTAAACTCACACAGAGAGGAAAACTTGTCGACATCATCAGCAGCTTCACAAAACAGGTTTCTTTTGTTTTTATTTGCTTCAGAAAGTGAGATATTCTTAAACTGTAAGGCAGGGCGAGCAGAAGAGCCCGTATCTAACCAGTAATAATGACAGATTATTTCTGTAATGATTTTATGGTAAATGATGCACAATGTAAATGAGTCAATGCATCTTATTGTCAACAATATTCTCAGTGTGTAAATAAGATGCACTCCCACATATTTAAATAACATGCAAATGAAGTATAAATATTTATTACCCTAGCATCATTTAGCATTTGGCTAGGAAAATAATCTAACCTTATTGGATTTCTCAGTCATTTTGAATTGCTGCTGGTACAATTGGCCCAACTCTGGAGATGTAATTCCAGTGGCCATTCCCAAATAATCCCCACCTAGTATCTGCCACAGCCGGCTTCAGTGCATCCAGGTTATTTCAATAATCTGTGCCAGGGCTAATAATTTTTCTACAAGTTAATTTTCAGAAGAAAACTGTTGCCTGACAATGGCTTCCTCCCGATCATAACATCAGACCTCTGTTGATGGACCAATCATGGCTTTAATAATATTTGCTGAGGTACTGAGCTTCCCAGTGGATTGTTTGACGGATGCCTCTCAACCTAGAATTGGAGCAGGTGGCATGTATTTGCAATGAAGAAGATTTATGAATTCATTTAAGCTTAGCAACAATGCTAGTGAGTTTTATGCATAAAACATTTTGCCGTCTCATTGTATCGTTGCCTGTGTGAAATGAAATTCTCATCTGTTGTCAAAGCAACAAGATTTTGGCATTTTATCTACTGCTGATTAATCATGGCAGCCAAAGGAGGTGTGCATTAAAGAATGCCTGCAGGTTTCCAGATCTTCCTGGGGGTTTGTGTAGAGTGCTTTTGACTTGTAAGCAGTCTGGTAGTTTTGTGCTGGGTGTTGTTTTCAGGTGGCAGAAGTTTCCTGGTGCCTCGGCGGGTTAGACCTCTGTGCCTGTGATCAAAAGGTCGCCGGTCAGAATCCCGCCCTTGGCAGAGTAGTCACATGGCCGTTGGGCCCTTGAGCGAGGCGCTTAACCCCCTGAAATGCTCTGGGGGGGCTGGATTAATGGCTGGCCCTCTGCTTACTCACCAGGCTGCACTCTCACCTTTGTATATTTGTGTGTGTGTCTCACAGGAAGGCAAGGTGGGATGTGTGCTTGTGAAAATGACAAAGCAAGCATTGGCAGAACCACAGAAGGACCTCTGTGGACAGTGTCAGAGTCTCAAATATGTCAGTAATCTGGAAATTTAGGAGACGTCAGTCCAGCAGGGGATGGACACCTCGCAAATGGCAAAAGTCCACTTAATGCTTTCTGAGAGGTTTACGTAACTGTGTGAAGATTTTAGTGAGGCATTGTGGGTCACCACGCTAAATGTGACATTTTGTTCTGCTAAAAGGTCTGCCGCCCCCCCGCGCCATGGCTGCCAGTCTCCCCTCTTTCTGCATGGCTCCCAGCACGGGCTCAGCGATGGTTTTTCTTGCCCCCTGAATCCCGTTTGAGTTAGCGAAGCAGAGGGTGATTTACGTTGCGCAATCACAGATCTGCCTGGTGTCTAATGTTATCTGAGGAGGCATAAACTGCCTGGCTGGCTGGGTGCTGCAGGAATGCATCCTATTGTGTCAGCCGCCGCCACTGATCCTCGTGGCCCCCGGCCGTGGGAGCAGACTGCCATATAACTGAAGGGGAGTGTGAAGGCCTGCCCGACTGTGGAGGGAAGAGCCGCTCTGCCAAAGAGCCCAGTGGTGAAATGGAGATGAACAGAGGCTGGGATGTGTCCTCCCTGGGCCTTGGCTGTGTGTGATCGCAAGAGGAGGAAGACGTGCAGGCAGCCGGCCTGTTTATCTGCATGAGGCTCCCCATTGTTATTTAACCATTAGCCTGGAAAACAAACTGCTTCAGATCAGCTTGATACTATAATGAAATTGATTTTATTTCCATTAATTCTGTCAAAAGTTTCCAGAGGGGCACCTCACTTTCTGGCGGCTTTGCCTCTGATGAACAAAGACTTCCTGAACAGCTGGAGGCCTTGGATTCAGAGGATAAACATGGTGCTAGATTAGAGAATCAATAAAGGAGGCCATGCTTTGGGGCGCTGCTGGTCGGCTTTCTTCCTAGAGTTTAGCCGGCAGAAGAGCTGCCAGGAAGCATGCTGCTTTTTACGGATAGTAAACAGCCACCCTTGTGAAAGCCCAGCCAAGCTTTGGCAAAGCTTTGCCTCCTACTGCTGTTAATCTAGTAAAGCTCACACAGAGGCTCGAGCTTGCAGGTCCAGGTGTAACGGACGGCTCGCCGGTCGCATTTCATTGATTATCCTGTAGCAGCTCTAGTGCACTTCACCTAGATATTGCAATGCATGTAGCAGGCATGTCTAGCTGAGTACTTTATCAACCAGGGTAACTAAAGGGAAAATGATGTCAGTGTCCTAAAAACGAGTACTATTCATTAATCCTCAAAACAGGCTTTTCGTAAACAGATAGAAATCAAGATGGCAATATGGTAAATATAGTAAATGGAGCATCAGTGTGTGAGTGTGTAAAGAACAGATGTGGGTAATCCAGGTCCAAAGAGTAAAAATCCAGAGCAGGATTTTCTTTCAACCAACCAGTTAATTGTTAGGAGTCTCAGTCACAGAGTGCTCAACTAGTTGGTTTAAACAAAATCCTGGTCTGGATTTTTACTCTTTGGACCTAGATCACCCACCTCTGGTAAAGATGAATTAAGAATGACTGTGCTTGAGGGTGCTTAGGAAGGAGCAGTGATCCCCCCCAACACACACATACCATACTTTTGCATATAAACATCTTTGTAAACATGCTTGCCCCATTTAGCATCTGTGAGATTTGCTGTAGAAATTATGTGTGAGCCAGACCCCCCAAGCTGTCCTGGGACTGAACTCAGCTTTAGCTTCTGGGTGCAGAGCTTTGGTATGAATTTCAGATAAGTCACATATTACACAGCTCTGTGTGTGTGAGTGTGTGCGTGTTTCATTAGTGATCATTTCATGCATGTCCACACGCAGACAAAGGTCAGTGCGGGGGTACAGTAAGTGAGGTGTTAGGGTCAGTGACCACCTGCACTGTTTGCTCGCCTTGCACACTTTCCTGACTGAAAAATTAAACCTGAAAGTGGTGACATGGGGGATTGTTTATGCCACAATCAGGCAATAAGCAGTCCCAAATGAGGACTAATAATGTGACCATATTATTTGTATTCATACAGATAGTGTGTGTTGGACAGTGTGGACAGTGCGACTCCTCCCCTGAAGGAGTGATGTTTCCCTCCATTAACACCATGTCCTCTCCCTTGCAACGCGTTTCATCATTCGTCTATGATTAATAATAATTCATTATATTGAGTCATACAGTATGTATCTGCTGTTATATATTTATTTCCTTAACTGGGAATAGAAATGATTCCTCAGCCTTGTTTTTTTATCCCAAAATTTTCTTGATCTCAGTCATATGTAATTCTCTCCTTTTTCTGACCTGCCAGAGTTCCGCCACTACCTAGCAAGAAACCCTAAAGTTGTTCCTTGAATGGTTGTATTTCAATTTAATTGACAAGTCAACAGTGAAGGTTTCAAACATTCCTCTCTGTACAAACTCTCTGGAGCAGAGTCAGGCGACTGTATACAGTTGTCAGGAGTATTATGAAAGAATGTTTGTGCCGTGCTAAATTTTCCTCTTTGGAAAACTGGATTCCAGTAAATACTGTAAAAAGATAACACGTACAGAAGTGCTACCCTTCTGTTGTTTCGAGTAATAGAGATTTCAGACAGGACAAACGGTCAGTCCAAAATAAAAATTGTTTAATGTTTGCTGTCTGTTGTCCGTAATATTCCTATATTCCAGGAATGAACAATATAATGTCAGAATTAAAACTCCAGTCAAGATGAGGCTACTTTTGTAAATATATCTGGCATTTATGCATTTTTAATTAATATTGTT
>JAODKN010000008.1:23727210-23737531 GCA_026774425.1 Petrocephalus zakoni | reverse complement strand
TCTTGGAATGCCAGGGATTCTGGAGGATCTCTTCTGACCTCCTCCTCTCTCCTCCTGTGTGCTCCAATGGGAAGGGTACCTCTCTCCCTCCACCTCTGATACTCCATGAATGATCAGATGCCTATTGAAGGCATCAGAAGCACCACTAGATACATCACTAACTTTTTCAGTCATCATGACGACACAAATTTCAAGTCATCTGCACAAAAGGGTTCAATGACTGTTTGTTTATAGCCAGCCAGATATGTAGGTCTGTCTGCTGATGAATTTTCGGGGAATAGTAACAACATGGAGACAAGATGTTTCTCCAGGTGAAAACAAATGTTAATGGTCCCGATTTACTCTGGTCATATACGTGCTAATGGATTTCAGGGCGTCCCACTGACCCACCTCCTGTCTTCATCAGGTCGGAGTGCATCAACAAGTTTGCCTCTGTGTTTGGGACCATGCCGCTCAAGGTGGTGGAGCACCGAGCTGACCCCGTCCTCTACAAGGACGACTTCCCCGAGAAGCTCAAGAGCTTTCCCAACATTGGGAGCCTCTGAGACTAGACTTCTGGATGGCTGGCCCTCGGTCCTCTGCCACGGCACCCCTCCCCCCCTCACTATTAGACCCTATCTTCAGGCTGTTTCTCTTTCAGATCCCACCTTAACCATTCCAACAACTTTTTTTTTTGTTTTGTTTAAGCTGGAGGCAGACGGCTCATCTACCCAATGCAGTTCTTAGATTCCACAGAGGAAGTACATTGGGGTTAGAGGCACAAGGTAGTCTTTTTCTTACATGGTTCCCAAAGACACTAGAAGAATCAGGTCCTATCATGGGATCATGGGTTCAAGTGTGTGTGTGTGTGTGTGTGTGTGTGTGTGAGAGAGAGAATGAGTGAGTGAGTGGCAGCAGATGAGTTACACTAACGCAGACCAGCATGCAGTCATAGCAGTTTGGTCAAGGTTTGCACCTTCCTGGCCACGACTCTGTAATGTGGCACTTTCCAGCAGTAGGTGTGAAGGGTTCAGTTATCATCTCTGCACATTTAGTGAAATCTTCGGTGGACACTAGGGGCTGTAGAAGCCATGTCGAGGTGAGATTTCTTTGTGTGATTTACTGTATTGTTTTGGTCAGTGCACATTTACAGACATAGTTCTGGAATTATTGAGTGGTGAGTTTTGCTGAAAATGTCTGTAGTGGCACTGACCCTTTAGTTTGTCATTGGCTCATTTACTTTGAATTTAACCAGTCAGCAGGTGTCTCTCTGGGTTGGAAGTGGGTGCGTACAGCATGCGTGAAACGCTGTGTACGCATCTGCTGTTATGTTTTATTGGTGCAGCCCGAGCCGTGGGAGCAGTGGACCCAGCTGACAAACTGCGTGGCCGAGCTACGGTTCAATACGGATTGAGCAGTTTATGTTGCACGTGAAAAATAACAGGACATTTAGCGAGGACTGCTGTTATGCAAAGTGATACCTTGAGCTGAATGAGGGGTAGACAGTCTTATTTTCCATTTTGGATCCACAGGTATTTGACCTAACTAACTAATCCAGGAACATTTCTTCAAAAGCTGTAATATAATTTCGGATTAAGGCTGTTATTATGCTTGGGTAATTTCCAGTTGAGGCTCTTTCAAGCAACTGTTCAGTGTGTTTGTGGTTGAAAGGAAAGATGGATCCCCACTCTGCCCTGTGGACAAGCTGGCCACAGATATGGATAGTGTCTTCATGAAACGAGGGTAATATTTCACAGTATGTGCATTCATATTTGTTGGTTTTTTTTAAGATGTCAATATTCATCTTTATTTTTTACTTTTATTAATCCTATGGAGAATAATAAAGATGTCAAACAAACGAATGTTAATGTGCAGCTAAGTTGTAGTTAATTGTAGGCGCGTGAAGACCGATGGCTTGAGGTGATAAAGGTGACGCCAGCGACTGTGCAGAATGCTGACTGCTTCTGCCGTAACGTTTCCCCTCTGCACAGAAGTTGAATTTTTGTTTGTTGGTTTTGGCTGCATGTTATATTGATTTATAATGATTTATAAATTTGATATAAAAAGGGGGATTGGCGCTTGTGGAAAATGATTCTTATAATGTAGTCCAAATAGCCCCCCACCTCAGCGTTTTACTCAATCCTGGGGTCAGACAACTTCCCCAAAGCAGGATTTTTTCCCCTTCTCTTTTTGCATAAACAGACTGAGAAGATGACGTCGCATTTACCCTTTTGTGTTGCAATGTTTTATTGACAACCAGTATGCTTTAAAAACACAAATTAAAATGAAGCCGTTGCCAAGCGCACTGCAAACACATGCACACAAATTCTCCACCCTTCATTAAAAAAAAAAATATAGAAACTTTTTATGTGAAAGTGAAACCTTTAGTCTGGAACTTTAGTCTGGAATTCCCTCAAGGTATTACATCGGGGCAAGTGAGACTTAAGAGAATGTAGGTGGCTCCATCGTTTTGAAAATGCAACCAATATTCCTGTCAAGGATTAGGGGCAATCATCCTGGGGGGATCCGTCTCCCACTCGCAACTGGTGGGAACAGTTTGTCCCCAGTTGACTGGCTTGCATGCAAACTCAGTGCTCTCCTCTGGGGTGTGTTCCACTTGGTAGATCAGGACAGGGCTCTAGTCAATGGAAAGAAGTATTTCACTTGCTTATAATTGCGTCTAGTTATGTCACAGTCAAAGACACACAAAAATAGACATACTTTGTCAAATCTGCATCTACTGGTACATCTTATTGGTGCTAGGAATGGCATGTTGAGGTTGCCAATCAGCGTGTCTTGTAATGCTTTATGGAAGCATTGCTGCTCTCAGTTTAGTTTCCATCTCATGTTTTAAGTGCAATAATGAACAAAAAAAAAATGTAAGCTTATTAACATGATTAAAGGTAAGACATTTAAATGCAGTAAAATCCAGCTTATAGCTGTGAAAACTTAATGTTTATATACAAAGTTTTAAGCCATTAAAGCCTGGGTTAAATCAAATGCAAACAAAAAATAACCTTAAATTTCCTCCTAAGGTACAATAATACTTTACAACAAATTAGATTTATAAAGATGCTTAGTTTAAAACTGCAAATACATCAATTCACTTGCACGGAAAAAAAGTAACACACAACTCCAACATTAATAATATAATTCATTTTGTAACATTTTTTACTTCAGTAGTATTAGAAGTGTAGGGGGTGATTTTTCATTGGAGTAACACTTGAATGTTGAATGCTGTCAGCCTTCTCGCAGTCTCCATACACAGTGTCTTGCATTGGCTAACATGGGATGAGGAGAGTGACTCCAAACAGGGGTGTTTCATTTGATTAAGTTTGTTTTACTTGTCTTTGCAGGTGTGTGGGAACTTCCAGTAATTCAAGGGGATTAACATAATAGTGTCAGAGGGTATCTCTGTGACTCACATTGTATTTCCTTTACAATCTCTGGGTTGCCCCCAAAGATATTAGCCAGTTCAGCTTTTCCTGCGCTACATGAATCCACTGCTTGCCAGCTCTGGATTTCCATGATATTTGGAAATGTCCGTTTTGCTTAATGATTATCCAGGGATGACCCACGACAGGACACCAGTCCATCACAGGGAATCCCAGCCGGGATAATGTACTGTAGGCAATTTAGACACGCCAGTGTGCCTGGCCGCATGGCTCTGTTGTTGGAGGATTCCCGCAGGACCTGGTGAAGGCATGCAAAGTCAGCCCACGTGGGACAGGGGTGGGTTGCCAGCTCCCCGGCCTCGAGGCGTGAGGCGTCAGTACCGGCCCATGAGGTGCTGAGCTTTTCTGGTGGAGATCCATGCGGATGCTAGATAGATGGACTGGTTGTTGCTACATTCCTGCGACCTTTCCATGTGATTAACCAAATGCTAGTTGGGAGGATTAAGATGAACTATATAGATGACAACTAAAAATAAGCAAATATGCTGAATTCAGTGTAGCCTTTTGCCACCTCGCATGGCATGTGAATGTGTGTCCTGCGGCCACTGGGCTGCAGCTCTCGCGGCAACGGTCCCTGTCCGCAGAGAACCTGGCCTTAATTAAAATGCCGCTTGTGTGTGGGGGAGCAACGCAGAGCCCCGCGGCGCTGAAAGGGGAGCCCCGCGTGGGATGTGTTTGTTTTACATCCCACCCCCCCAGCACTGTCCTTCCTGGAGCATGGGGGCTGCCTGGGCCTCCCCCCCCCCACCCCACCCTGACACGGATACCGCCTTTAACACAGCAGCAGAAATCCTAAGGGAGCCAGTAACAGGCAGACTCTCACGCTCACATCTAATGGTCTGATGCTGTCATGTTCTTTACACAGGACAGTCACTCATTTATCAATATGCTGCTGAATTTAATGGACCAATAATAAATAAAGGCTTTGCATTGTGCCTCATGCTTGCCGGCTTTGGAGTCCAAATTATCCCCCCGTTATAAGTGTGGTGATTGTATGCTCTACCTATATTTTGTGGACTTACTCCCAAAAACCCCATGCCTTACTGAATGTAAATATCCCAGTGTCTGTCTGTGTACATCCTGCAATGGACTGGTGTCTAACACTGGGTCTTGCCCTGCCTTGTACCCTAACCTGGGTGGGGTGGGCTCCAGGCCTCTCCCACTGGCCTTGTACGTGATCTGTGATTGGAAGATGGATGCATAAATGAATAGTGCTAGGAAGCCATTTATGGGCAGATGAAGTGGATAAGATTGGAGAAGTTCTTACTTTTGTTTCTCCAGCCCTAGCAAGGTAATGTTGTACATTCAGTATCTCCAGCTACAGAAAATCAGGAGCTGGAGTCTGTGTCAGAGTTTATAATAGATAATATTTTTAGTTCAAATGTGAAAAATGATAAGAAAACAAAGATGTTTTCCAGGAATGAAATTCAAGGGTCTTCTGGTCATGACTGTTGTTCACTTAAGATTCTGTGATAATGGATTCAAAGGGATGTCCAAATATACTGGGGTTCCAAAGAAGGTGTTGTTTTTCTAGAATTCGGAGCAATAAAATGTGGTTGAGAACTTGGACCTTTAACTTGTATATGGGATCCATATCGGCCCTGCTTAGTGTCACATGTCAAATGAAACATGGTGACCATGAGTTAGATTTGCTGTTTGAGCTGCTCCTGACGTGTATCCAGACCTTCCTTGGGAAGAGTTATCAGCTCCATAGTGATGACATGGATAAGGCTTGAGAGAAGATCTGCTTGGGGTGGCTGTGACTGACAGTGCAGATTGACGACTGCAGCCCTCTGGGGGTTTGTTTCCATCAGCTGTAATGATGTGTGGGTCGGCGGTCAGCTCCCTGTACGCAGGGCTGACAGTGAAGAGATCAGGTGACGAGGTCTGTGTCAAAAACGAATGGCAGTTTTTGGGGAAATATTTCTCACGCGTAAATAAGCTCCTGACCAATAAAGTCTTTATAAAGCTCTTAACCAGATTTAGCATCCAACACATTTGAACATAAAATTTGTATATGTAATTATTCTACCCCTTTCATTGAGCTTGTTCTTTTTTTCCTCATTGTAAACATCATCTATTCCAGACAGTCCTTGATGCTGCAATCGTCCATGACTTTCTTGGGTTGGGAGTGATGACTGGTCCTACTCACCTCTCGACAGGCTTTTCATTGGCGTACCTTTGGCGTGAATCGGTAGCTGTCTCTGATTGGCCAGGCCAGCCAACTCTGTCAAACCCCTCATCGTCTGCCTCTCGGATCTCTCGAGGGAAGCTCCGGAAAAAGCATGAGGCCTCAAGGATTCCGGAGTGACGATTCTAATTACTTAGGTTGTTGTTTTTAGTTTAGATTTGTAGTTTTCTTTGGGTTACAGTTCAAACGTTGGTTAATGTTTGGCTAGCTGAGTGTTTACTTTTGTCTCATGTTGGCTGGACCACTGATTGGGCTCCCAGGGGCTTATGGGTCTCCATCCAGGGGCTTTTGGGTCTCATGTGGCCCAGGAGATGGCCGCGCTGTGCTCCTTGGCCTTCATTCGCAGTGCCGCGATGCTGGATGTCTTGCGGTCGGGGTCCATGTTGAGGTCGTAGCCGTTGATGCCGGAGCCCACGCCCGGTCCGGAGAACAGGCCGCCCATGTGCGTCTGTGCCACGGCACCTCCGGGACCCCCGGGGCTGGGCGCCCCCAGGAAGTCAGAGACGCCAGTGGCTGCATGGGGGTGGGGCGTCATGCAGGAGGTGACCGTGTCGCAGGGCACCACACAGCCCGGCACCGGGGACGCTGTGCTGCTGCTCCCGATCCATGACGGGTTCTGGATCTGCAAGAGCGAGGTGGACATCAGGTCTGATATCCGACCCGGAAGGTGGGACCCCGCGGCTGGCAGAGTGACTCCTCCACCAGGCCCCTGGACACTGGCCGGCGTGACTCGCGTCTGGCTCTCGAATATCTGTCTGTATGTCTCACAGAGGGCGGAAGGTGGGCGGAATGTGGAGACAGGGAGACGAATAAGGTATCACTGTTCTGTATTATTGTTATTGTTACTGCATTCTAAACTGTGTCTCGCCATTGCTGGCCAAATTAAAGACTGCGTGTATAGTACAATCAGATTATATAGTACAGTCTGTGTTGGCCTCACACATTTAAATACTTGAATAAATTGGGGGGAAAAAGTTAATTAGTGCTGAATTAAAAGAATGCAAAAATGTGCTCATAGCACAATGCAAGGAGGCTTATTCCAAACCACACTGACCTCGTAAAGAAATGCTTCCTCTGTCCAGATCTAAAGTGGTGCCTAAATGGTTTCCATTTGTGGCCATGTGCTTCTGAGTGCAGGCGCTGAAATGGCCCCTCTGTATCTCTCTTATTTCTTGTGTACCTGGGTCGTGTTTCTCGCCCGTCACCTTTACTGCAGATTGCTGAGTGCCTGTCTGCATACAGAGACCAAGCTCCCCTTCACTTTGCTGTTTTCATCTTGAGGTCTCGCCACTGATCAGGGGAACGGTTTCCCTCCAGATCTGCATTTACTCCTGAGTACCTTCTGGGTCAAACAGCCCACTGGAATCTTAAGTAAGAGGCCCGGCACTGAGTGTACAGCATGCAAAGTGAGGTAACTCTGTCGCGGGTCCATCGGCACCGTGTGGTTAATAGCAGGGAGGGGTGCTGAGTTCTGTAGCATTGGGATGGGTGGGGGGGGGTCGAGGTGGGCCTGAGTATCAGTAGGAGGGGTGGGAGGGAGATGAAAGCCTGCTCGGGGAGATCCCCCAGATGTGTGCGGTGCAGCATTCCACAGCTGTGCCCCCCACCCCGAAGATCGCCGCGCGCCCTCCGACCCCACAGAAGATTCATAATAAATGGAAAGGGGGGGGGGTTCTCTTAGCCCCCAGCAGGCGTGCACCCCCCCAGCTATGGCACCGATGCATCTCAGATCCGGAGGTAAGCCCACTGCTCAGGACGTGGTATCTGAAAGGCGGCCAGCGGGCCCCGTGCTGGTCCAAACTGCTGTCTGCGCTGTCAGTGTTCTGCATGCCGCACTGGGGCCCTAATCCCATGCCATCGGGACTCTCCCCTCACCTTCTCCTCGCTCTTGCTTCACCCATCTGGCTCCGGCTAATAATATATTTATAGGAGCACCTGAGTGAGCTCCTCACAGTCCATAAAGTCTCTCTGATCTAAGAGCAGCTGAATGCTTGTAAACCTCGGCAGCAGAGCAGCGGCCGTGGATTTCAAATGGACCCCTGAGAATGTAACTGGTACTTCCCGCTTTGGTTTGTAACGCTGGGTGCCACCTGATTGGCCAGGCTCTCCATGTGCCCCCCGACCCCGGGGCGTACCTGCGCGTAGTTCTCGGGCCGCGTGAGCAGGGGCAACTCGTAGGCGGCAGAGAAGTGGGTGCGGACCTGCTGCATCTGCCCAAATCGTTCCCTCTTCCTCCACTTGGCCCGCCGGTTCTGGAACCACACCTGTGGGGGGAGAGGGGGGTTAGACCTGACCTGTGGAGGTCTAATGGTGGCACCCCAACCATTCACACGAGCAGGGAAGTAAACATAAGCCATGGATTTATGGATCTGTGGGAATCTATGACCGTACATATTCTTATATGTATACATTTTACTTGTTTACATTCCATCATATCTGGGAGAGTGGGTGTATTAGAGGCTGGGAAAGGTGTTAGATCAGTTCAGAAGGTTTTTTTCTTTTTCCAGAAAAATGCTTGGGTAAAGCGCTTCATCTGGTATCTGCTGAACTGACACGATGAAAAGGCCTCCAGGCAGACCTACTGGGGTCCTCAGATCCCTCCAAGGGGATATGATTTAGGGACGGATCCACTCGCACTTTCGTGCGTGTCTGGCGTGCATGCGTGTGTGTGTGTGCATGCATGTGTGCGTGAGTGAGTAGTAGAGAGGGCTTCTTAAAAACACTCCTGCTAAGATGGGGGAGGCTGGTGACCTTTGGAGGCTGAGGAGCTGACAGAGCCTGTAAAGGCCCCTCTTTGACAGCCCCCGCTATCAGAGGGATCAGACACGGCAGGGTGCATGGAAAAATGTTCAGGAGGCCGGCGCCCCTCGAGCCGTGGCCCGTCTCCTCCGCGTGCTCCATGGGGAGATATGATGAAACTCTGAGAGAGCCCCCCCGATCCAGGCAGAGCCTCCCTGTCAGTAACACAGCACCACGGCCAGCTTGCAGGCCTGGCCGGGGCCCCGCGAAGCTCAAACCGCAGGGTCCCCGCTGCAGAACCGTGCCAGCCTTCATCGCTTCGGCAAACACTTCGACTTTGGTATGAATGCAAAGTTTTGCTAAAGCTTCTCTTTTTTTTAAATTCCATTGTATGTACTTTTTTCATTGATTGTTTTACCGACATGCTGCATGCTTGCAGAACCTGCAGTTCCAATCCGCATCTCTGACGCTGGTGCCAGCGGAACATTCCGGTAATTCACCTTAATCCACCATCAGCTTTTAAGTACTTGGACGTACTGGCGTTGCTGTCAAGCTGTTCCATGTATTGCTTTCTGTCTGAGTCCATATTCATTATAGCTGCTGCGTCCCTCTGGGTGTTTTCCTTGGTGTACAGTGTTCTGTTCCACTACACAGTGCAATAAACACATATAGCGGGAATATCATCTGTATATACGATTCAGATAGAGAATCAGCATTCACTGGGGCTCTTATCTTACTTGAGTGGTTCCTGTTTCCATAATAAAAAGGAAGATAATTGTCTCTGCCTTTGGTTCTGTTTATATTTTGATTGTTCTATTCCTGTCCCCTAAGGCTTGAAATGTCGTCTTCGAGAAGTAGATCCTCTCCTGCTATCTGGCCTCCTCATAACGTCTGACCTTGACTCTGAGTAAGGACAGCGGCCCAGTCAGCTTGCAGGTTTCATATGCATTGATTCATTGTTGCCAGTTTAGCATGATTTGTAAGGAGAGAGTGAATAAACAAAGCCCAAAGTAAGTGTCCAGGCCGGGGAGGGGCTGGAGAGCTGCAGAGGGCGTCCTGTGCCACAGACTTGGGGGACGGGGGGGGGGGGAGGGGGCAGGGTGTTTCCTCGCGCGGGCTAGAAACCAGACAGACTCTCGGATCCTCACAGAGCTTATTACCCATTCATTTTTGAAGGTCTGCATGATGAAAGTGCTCAGTGATTAACTTTGATATGTGAGTTTAAGATGGTTGTTCCAAGATGTTGATCACAAATATTCTTACATGAAGAGGCAAAAAGGGATGTAAAGAAAGCGGGCTTGGGATTGGACCAGGAACTCGGTCCTGGCTTTTGGCGTTTTGGTGGCTGTTATGATCTGGCTGTCAGGGTTTACCCCATGGTTACAGAGGTTAGCTGCTTTTATTGTGTAAAGAGCTTATGAGCTTTTACTATTTTACTATTTTTACTAAATTAAAAAATTTGATTACTGATAGAAAAGTTGTATCTGTTCAGATGTATCCATGTGGTGACGTATTTTGATGAGGCAGTACCCTAAACTGCAGTGTTACTTTCGATGAGCGTAATGTGATCGGTATAACGGTGCACTACTTATTTTGTTCTTGGCCTGGTGAGTATTTCTCTTTTCCATTAGCATTCTGACTCCCTCACACTCTCTCTATCTCTCCCTCTCACTCTCTCACCCCTTACATCTGAGGGGAGAACTTAGGAAAATGATGGGATGGAAAAATGTTTGAACCAGAGGTTTGTTTTCTTTTCATGTTTAATTTCCTGAGGCCCAAGCCTCTGGTGTCCAATGACCACTAGACCCCTACCCCCCCACCGACCCTGGAGTAACTGGCCCAAGAGATGCTGCTGTGATCTTCCAGTCCCAACTCTAGGTCTCGGGGGGGGGGGGGGCGGGGGGGGGGGGGGGGGGGGGGGGGGGGGGGGGGGGGGGGGGGGGGGGGGGGGGGGGGG
>JAODKN010000008.1:23716158-23727110 GCA_026774425.1 Petrocephalus zakoni | reverse complement strand
GCTCTCTGTCTCGCCCCCCAGCCTATGTAGCATATGTCTGCATGATTGCTATCTTTTCTTATTCTGATCTGTCTTTGGGGAAAAGATTAATGGTTTGGCGGAAATGACATAATCAGACTCTTTGTGATCCCTCACCTTCTATCCCAGCGCCACCCTGCAGATAACGATGAGGGCGTATTTCTGATGCGGTTTTATTCTGCAGACCTCTGCTGGAACGGTAGCTCCTCGCAAGAAAGCATAACTGCACTGCACACGTGTCGGTGAGCCTTTAATTGGTCAGGATGCTGACAGCTCGAGCAGGTCGCGGGCTTATTAAAAAGCTTTATTTATGTTCTCGCGTTGCGCGGGAACACAAGGGCACATTAAATCCAGCCCTGTGAAGGGAGTTGCGTAGCGGGGCGCCTTTGAAGTCCGGCTGCTTCAGGTCAGTCCTCCCCACCTGAGGACGGCGATCTGCCATAGACGCTAATCGGGCTGCCGTTCGGCTTCCTGGCCAGGTCTGGCCCGGTCCAACTGTAAATATCTGCAAACCATAGCTCAGTGTGGATGTGCAAACTGTGTAAATATCTACAAACTGTAAATATCTGCAAACCGTAGCTCAGTGTGGATGTGCAAACTGTAAATATCTACAAACTGTAAATATCTGCAAACCGTAGCTCAGTGTGGCTGTGCAAACGGTAAATATCTACAAACTGTAAATATCTGCAAACCGTAGCTCAGTGTGGATGTGCAAACTGTAAATATCTACAAACTGTAAATATCTGCAAACCGTAGCTCAGTGTGGCTGTGCAAACGGTAAATATCTACAAACTGTAAATATCTGCAAACCGTAGCTCAGTGTGGCTGTGCAAACTGTGAACATCTGAAAGCTATGGCTCAGGGTGGATTCGAAAAATGTATAATTATCTGCAATCTGTAAATATCTCCAAACCGTAGCTCAGACTTGCTGACCTGGAGCTGCCTCATAGTCTTTCACTATCTTGAACTTGGGAGTGCAATAATCTTTGGAGTAGAAATATGGCATTATGACAAACTGAAATCGCCACACTTTACGCATGGCATTTTTCTCCTGAAAGGAAACTCTTGATCAGCATTGTACAGACACATTCTCACAGACTCACATTTTGTGAGTGAAACATTCTTTCTTCAGAACTGACCACAAATAGAAACACAAAGAATACATTGTTTTTGAAGCACTGGACAAAAAATATAATATTTTATAATTTCTTTGTTTTGACTTTAGGAGATGTATATTCAGACACTATTGCTACTATTGTTACTGAAGATTGCTGCACTGTCAAAGTATAATTTTTTAAAAAGTTCATTCGAATAGTTGGCTCTGCTTTCATTTGGGATTAATGTTAGTATTTTACTGTTTTTCTAAAGGACTCTGGCACATAGGTCCTCCCTTTGTCTCGGTGTGGATTGCACTCCCAGGCCCGGCCATGACGTCTCCCTATTTTCTAACTCGGCACAGTAAGGTAGTTTGTAAGCCGACAGGAAGTTTGGAAATACTCGTAACCTCAGACCGTTCAGCTGTGTCCGTAACATATACAACCCAAAGCTCTGCTCACTCTCAACTCCAGAAATGTGTAGAGACAGAGCAGTACTTTGACATTTGTAACAAACAATTTAAGACCCTCAGACTATATTTTTACTTCTTGATTTGTTTGTCAGTTTAAGCAAAGCCGTGTGAACCACTTCGAAGAAAATTAGCAGCTGAAAGAAATATGAATGATTAATTATTAGTTTTCAGTTTTTCAAGTAGAATGTACTGTTTTTGTCATTGATTTATAACTACTCTGTATGCAGCTACGTATCACATTAACAGAGTGGAATTTAATGTATATAATCCATTTTGTGATCTTAGGATTTGCTGTTTGTAAGGATTTGCAGCTGCAGGTGTAAATCTTAGACCATGCACATTTACCTAAATGGAGGATTGGACACCTGCACTCAACACTGGGGAGGGACACATTTTCCCCCATTCAGGGCAATAAAGAACAAACAGTACAGATCTAGGAGTTCTTGGGGGGGGTGTCCATCAAAGTTGGAATGCTGGAGTCACCGTGGGACAGATAATCCTCAGATCAGGCTTTGGGTGGCTGATGACACTCCAGTTCCTGCCTGAGTTTGTCGAGCTTCCCATCTAACATCCTAAAGTTATATTAATAATCTTACAGAGCATTTATTGAGCCCTTATTGTGTGGAAACTAAATATCTGCAAACTGTTGCTTGGTGTGGATGTGCAAACTGTGTAAGTACCTACAAACTGTAAATATCTGCAAACCGTAGCTCAGTGTGGATGTGCAAACTGTAAGCATCTGAAAGCTATGGCTCAGACTGGATGTCAAAAATGTGTAAATATCTGCAATCTGTAAATATCTCCAAACCGTAGCTCAGTGTGGATGTGCAAACTGTAAACATCTGAAAGCTATGGCTCAGACTGGATGTCAAAAATGTGTAAATATCTGCAATCTGTAAATATCTCCTAACCGTAGCTCAGTGTGGATGTGCAAACTGTAAACATCTGAAAACTATGGCTCAGGGTGGATTAGAAAAATATATAAATATCTGCAATCTGTAAATATCTCCAAACCGTAGCTCGGTGTGGATGTGCAGACTGTGTAAATACCTACAAACTGTAAATATCTCCAAACCGTAGCTTAGTGTGGATGTACAGGCTGTGTAAATACCTACAAACTGTAAATATCTCCAAACCGTAGCTCGGTGTGGATGTGCAGACTGTGTAAATATCTGAACATTGTGGCATGGTGTGGATGTGCAGACTGTAAAGAGGGCCGCCTGTACCCACCTGCACGCGTGCCTCGGTCAGGTCTGTGCGGAGTGCCAGCTGTTCTCGGGCGTACACGTCCGGGTAGTGTGTCTTCTGGAACACCTTCTCCAGTTCCTCCAGCTGGTAGCTGGTGAATGTGGTGCGGTTGCGTCGTTTCTTGCCCTTGTTGCTCTCGCCCTCAGCCTTATCCAGGGGCCCCGTCAGCTCGGGGCCCGGCCTCTCCTGGGACCCTTTCACCCCGGGCTCCTTGACACTGAGGTAGCCTCCCTCCATCGCCACCGGGTCGTTGTTTGGGGAAAAGTCTGAATCTATCAGACCAGTCCTCTCTTTGGCTGGGGGGCGAAGAGGAGGTACAGTGGAGAGGACGTCTATCAATACAGAGTTTCTTAAATGAAGCCCCCCACAAGCCACAAAGCCTGAATGATCCCTCACCGTGACAGAGTATGAGTTACGCCATGTTAAAGTGCTATTTCAGTCTCACCACTGAAGCCTTTTTTATTTGATAATGAAAGAGTATTTTATTCCCCATTTAAGGCTCCCTGGCATTTTGCTAAGGTGATGTATTCCTTTCCACTTTTAGACAAAAAGTTAAACGAACAAGTGCATTTCAACAATAAATTTTAGGTTCACAAAAATGTTATTGAAATAAATACTGCATGAGTATTTAAAAGCGCTCCCTCTACAGAATGAGATGTTTGCTGCTGCTCGGGTTTCACGCCATAATTAGTGAGTGCCATAAAGAAGAATCCAGAACTTATTTCCTAGGTTGAGCCGCTGAAAGTGAGTCTGCGGCCCACGGCATAAGCTACTCTGCACAAACACGTCAACAACACATTTCTGCTGCGCTCACTGTATTCGACAGGGATGCGGACTCTTTGGAAAGGGCGCTGTCTTTAACGGCACATCATCTTCTCTGCGCACTGCATAGCTGCCTGATGCTTAATGTCTGTTCCCATGTGAATAGCACCCCCTCCTTCCCTATCCAGGTAGGAAACATGGATGGTAATCACTCCAGCTGTCCACCAGGGGATGTCCTCCTAACAAATTAACTGCTGGAGAGCCCAGCCCACTGGGGAACCTATCTGAGATCTCTTATTTCAGACATTGCTGGTTTCTAAAAACTTTACGATTGACAGCAGAGTTATGTGGGGTCCCCCAGGGAGTGAATTGATTTGGGGCGGGGTGGGGGGTTCCTTAAATCAGAATGGTGAAGAAAAGGTGCGCTTTTCCATTCTAAATGCAAATGGCCTTGAATAGGTTTGCCAGGAGGCCTGTATCTTGGTAAAGCACTGTGGCTCTTTGGGTGATTTTCGGTTTTCCGTTTATTTATTTATTTTTTTGGAACGCCAAGCCCTAAGCCCTGATGGGAACAGACCAGCGTTGAGGGTCTAATGACTCACACATTGCCAGCTGTCTCAAACTGACACATCCTGTTAGGTGAAATGGAATATGCATGTGTACCAAAACACGAACATTCCGAAATGATTCCTCCGAGATTGCTCGTGCAAGTCGCTTCTAGCAGAAAAGGCTCTTGGCCTGTTTGAAATACATGATCAAAGTCTCCTGTTTATGGCCGTGGTCCTTGATTACTTTTGGCAGAGAGGGCAGTGGGACCATTGCTTACTTGTCTGGGTGATTGGACGTGGCTGTAAGTCTCTCTGGTGCACCGACAAGACAGCAGAAGGCTACCTCTGGAGGACTCAGCACAAATTGTCTCTGTCAGAGTGGTAACGTAGTGGGGAAGCCCATGGGCCAACTCAGGGCTGTGCAAAACACTCTCCTTTGTTTGCTGGAAATGTGTCAGTAGGGAACCGGCTTGTGTGGTTCCAATTTGAATCTGTTGATCTTTCGACCAGCTTTATCTTTGGGCTTCTTGAAGAGCAAGTTGTCGCGTGGGGGAACCGTTTGAGCCTGTCAGTGTCGGGAATGCGCTCACGCTGAGGAACCTGCCTTTCGGCCCAGGCTGCATTTGGACGGCCCGTCTCTTGTGGGGACATTCAAAACTACCTCTTCTTCCTTTCCTCCATGGGGGGTGCAGAGCTCACAGTAACTTGCACCCCCCCGCCAAACGGCCACCTTTAAGCAATGCAGGCCATTCTCTGTGAGG
This sequence comes from Petrocephalus zakoni, assembly GCA_026774425.1. Taxonomy (NCBI): domain Eukaryota; kingdom Metazoa; phylum Chordata; class Actinopteri; order Osteoglossiformes; family Mormyridae; genus Petrocephalus; species Petrocephalus zakoni. Next base: position 23,722,206 of record JAODKN010000008.1, on the reverse strand, counting down.
GTCTGCTCGAGTCAGCCTTGCGTGGGCTTCCTATCTCAATTGAAACAACCATTTCAGTGTATTCCTCCTGATAGACTGTGGTCTGTTATCTCCCGAAAAGGTAATGCTCCCCCTTCCGATGCCTTGCATGTTTCTCATTTAGGGGATGCGCCCTACAGTGATGTTTTCAAGCGTCTCGCATTTAGCTTGAGAGCCAAGATTCCACAGCATCGGTTCCAGTTGCTGTGCTCGCCATGAAGGGCCATTCGAACCTTTCATTGTTCTGCAAACCCAGGGATACGGGGGGGCGTCCCTGTCCTGCCAGGCTGGCCGCCTTACTTTGCCTTTTATACTTCGGTAGTGAGTCAGCATAAGAGGTCTGCTGGTATATCAGCCAATAATTTAAGCTGGTAAAAATTTGAGAAAAAAGAAGAGTTCCACCAGTTGTAATTGCGGCTGAACAGAATGAGCTGGAGTTTATTCTGTAAATGAAGTGATGGTCCCCAATGGTGCCAGACATCATGCGGGTGCTGTGTAACTGGACTAGGTCATGGTCAGTGACAGTGGGGGAACGGGGGAAACAGTCAAACGGGTGAACTCGCTAACAGTTTAACCCTAGTGCATTTGCACCTTCTCGTGAAGCTTGAAAAGGGCTGTAAACTGGTTTCGAGTTTGTATTTTCCTCTGGGAGACACCGTTACAGGACGGTGATGGATATTTCCTGCCAAAATGCAAAGGACGCCCTCTATAGAGCATGTTCAGGAAATAATCATACAGAGACCCAACTGGCATTTCCCAAGAGTTGTCTGTGTATATTTTATATAAAGACATCTGAAGAGGAATTCAGTGCATTACTGTTCATCTATATCAAGAGGCATCCAGGTAGGATTTTATGACCCATAACGTCTCAAACCTCCAGGGTTGGGGGTTCCGTTTTGCCTCTGCTCTGTGTTTTGTGGAATTTTTCTCCCTATATGTCGCATTTAATTTTCTACTTCAGCAGAAGCACATAAAGTTAAGCTAATCCACGCCTGTAAATTGCCCGTGGAGTGCGTGTGCACCCCACCATGGACTGGCATCCCGTCCGGGAAGTGCCCCAGCCTGCCTGGGACAGACTCCAGGTGACCCCAACCGAGACGTGTCGAGTTTTACCGGCACCGTCCATTTCGCTGCTTTTAGAGCTCCGAGGAAAAACATCAAAGTCGAATTTAAGTAGCTGTAAAGTATTAGGGCATCCCCTCTGCACTTTTTATGGAACGCAGTAGGCGAGTTCAGGGAACGGATGGTAAAAGAAATGCTTAAAATCAGGCACGGTGAAGACCCAGCGGAGGGGTTAATGAGCAACCCTTTCCAAGGGAGCACACAGAGAGCCTGTTAAGGAGGCATCAAGCGAAAACTGTTTACAAGGTTCTTGTAGGTTAAGTCCTTTTTATTAGAAGCAAGCAGCGATGGAAAACTGAAAAGCGTGTTTTCTTCCCTAAGTGCTAATTTGGAGATGAGCTTTCCTCTCTTAGGAACCCGTCCAGACCGCAGCGATTCGCTAACAGCGCCGACAGCCTGGTGCTTCATTACCAGCGCTCTTTCGGGTTTGACCCGAAACTGACACCAGGGGGATGTGACGTGTAACCCGACTGACAGCCGGAGGCAGCGGCTTCTGTCCTCCTTTCACTACAAGTGTAAACGCCGGCGGAGATCGGCATCACTGACAGTGTAGTGCGATTCTTCCTGCCAGAGATCCACCTACCGCTACTGGCCAAACTCGCCTGCTTAAAGACAGATGCAGGAGCACCACTGAAGGACGTGCGGCCTATGCCGTCTCTCCATAACCAAAGTCAAAATACTGATGGAAGTACAATTATTATTATTATTATTATTCATTAATTTAAATCAATTCTATCTATCTATTTAATCTATCTAAAATCCAGAATTGTAGCTGATACAAAATTAAACAACCATCAAGGGTAGAGGAAAAATGTATTACAGCTTTTTCAGTAATCTATGCTTTAGATTCATCCACTGCATGTCTCCATATCCACAAAAGTAACAACTACCTGAGGATAATTCCTAATAAATAGGTTAGGCATGTCCAAAAGGGTGTATCTAGATAACTGTGCTTGTCCCCTGCCGGTGAAGGATGTCTCACTGCAGCTGGATGTATAATGGCACATCTTACGCCAACCAGTGGTATGGCCCAGTAACGGGCCCTGCCACTGCCGGCCTGCTTTGACGCCTCTAATGCATCCCATCCGTGTGGCCATGGAGAGGCCTGCATGGATGGAGGGGCCTGCATGTGCTGCGCTGCCCAGCCGCGGCGCCTCACTGATCTCAGCACAGGCTCTTCCCACTGCTACTCATATATTACATTTATTTGACTTCATTCATCCTGTATTTGTATTGGAAAAACCTGCTGAGGTTCTTAATGACATTCAAACAGCAATCAGTACCGGGACGGTAATGCTGCCGCTTGCTCAGGTTTATGTTAAAAACCACCTGTATTCAGGCTGAGGTTTGCTGATAATCTTGAGAAACTTTGGCGAGATTGCCTGGAAGAGGAAATGGGGCGAAATTAATGGGGGGATTCCCCGAGGAGAGCTGCAGCCTGGAATGCTGAGAACGCCTTTCAGCTCTGCAGCCAGGGCCCTTACATCACTGGGGATTCTCCTCATGTTGCCGGCTTGGTCCTCACCCAGAGTCAGATAAATGGCCAGTGTGGCAAACATACAAAGCATGTGGGAGCCCTTTATCATATCTGCCATTACAGCTGGAGTGGGAAAACATCTCAAATGGAAAATCTGGTAGAAGATTTTTAGAAGATTACTGGTAGAAGGTAGAATATTACTGCTGTTAAGGTACAAGGCTCTTCAGGGGAGGTGTGTCGCAACTGCACCTTCATTATTTCTGCTAATGGGGGAGATGGAGTGTTTTTATTAGATGGGGGGGAAGCAGGCAGAATTCACCCCTCCACATTTCCCTAACAGATTTTTGATTCAATTGTAATTTGCATCAGCTGTTTCACGACTTTCAGTCTGAACTGGAGTCTTCAGTATTTGGTTTCATTTATATATTCTGTCTGTAAAAATATGGGATCATTTCTTTATAAATTGTATAAGGGAAATTTAATTTTGCTGAAACAGTGGAAGAAAAAATGTGAAATGATTTATCACTTTATTAGTCAGTGAGTTTCCTTGGTACTATCATTGGTACTGTTATGTCTGCAGAAACAGTTTAAGACTTACTTTACAAAAAACCCTGTCTGTTCACCAGCACGACCCTTGGTCTGATACAGCCTTGTCTGGTCTTCAAGAACTGTCTAGGCAGAGGCCTCATAATATCCTGCTAGATGTTAATAAAGACCCTTGTTCCTGGACCAGCAGGAGCCTCAAATTGTGCTGGTGAAGATCAACCGTTGGATATTGAGCAGCTGTCAGCAGTTGGGGCACTGAAATGAATGGCTCCTCATCTCAGGTCAGGGGCTGGGAAAAGATTCACCTTCCCACACAGCCCTATGCGCAGTCACACGGCCCTATGCGCAGTCACACGGCCCTATGCGCAGACCCCCAACCAAACTTACATCGGTTCCCTATAGGCTACAGTCATACTTACATGTCAGTTTGCTTTTCAGTACTTACTCAGGGTCTCTGAAATTGTAGCATTGTCTGTGTGTCCTACAGAGTTGCTCTAGGTTGGTTTTGTGGTTTTGACTTAACTGATATCACCAATAGAATTGTTTACTTCATATGACTATGGTATAGCAGAACTGCAATAGATTAACAAGGCCTGATGTCTGAGATGGTGTCCATGTTAACGCTCAATCATGTGTGGACCTCTTTAGTCATCCATAACCTAAACTGAACCAATTACATGTTGAGATGTAGCGTATTTGTAGAGGATGTTGATATCATTAGGTCTTGGAAACCGGTCCCTTCTTGTCATAGTGCCCCCCTGTGGTTCTGATGTGTTAATGGATGAAAATAATGACGAGCCTCTATTAATCAATGAGGTCTCCTGTGGTCCTGACACATTCCTGCTGTCTTTTTAACACTCAATCAATCAGAAGAGCTCAGTTTCATCATTATCATCTGGTACAGGCTGCCTCTAGCCTGGTGCTAGCTTAGGACCTTTTTATCTGGCCCCAGGCAGTTTGCTTATAATACATACAGTGCCAGGTCTTTTCTAAGAAGGTAGAATTTTCCATTGTTGAGCTGGCATATCTACTGATATGGCTCTTTAGCTATTTTCACAGTTCTTTTCTGTTTCAGGCAATCATATACTCATCCTTAAGAATCATGTTAATAATACACAGCTTCTGATACCTGGTATTTCCTGTTTACAGCATGCAAATGTCCTTTCTGGCTAAGCTTTGGTAAAAAAGCGTTTTGTCTAGTTCAATGAAAAGGCTTTTTCTTACAAAAACCTTTACCGAATTATACATTAAGTAACCAGTTTTCTGGGAATTGTTCTGGACTTCTCTCGGTTTATTTCTGTAACTCTCTGTTTTGCTTTGTGGGGTCAGAGCACTGATGTCAGACTCATTTTCAGGTTAAGCAAAATACCACTTAAGGATTTCCAGTACTCCTCACGAATCTTGGCGCAAATGACTTGCATGCATACAGGAAATGGTGTGTATTAATTATAATGGGTGCCAGCAGGTAGCTCACCTCAGCACCCATGCAATTCTTCATGTGAACACGGCCGCCAGGACTCTTACGACTGCGTGATCACTATAATAGCTCTAGTAGTTAGCATGCGGCATAATGTTATCTTAGGCTGCCCCTGTCAAGCCCCAAACTCACGGACCTAAAGCCGTCATCCTTAATTGGTGGTTTTGTCAAACAGATGCCACATCTTACTGGCCTAAGAACAAAAAGAGCATTTAGCTGCCAACATCTGAAATATTTACACAGCTCTGTTTACAATTTAAGATTATAATTCAAGTTCTCCTAGATTAGTGCCCTGCCCACAGACAAATCTTTTAAGTTGTATGAAAAAACTTTATTTGATATTTTATATGTTCAGCTACATTTAAGTTGTATTTAGTGCAGGTCTTCAAAATATTTTCGGTGCTCAGGACAATTGTGATACTTCTCAGTGGGGTAAGCAGTCATTTTTAACATCTTGTTGAATGTTAATAAGACGGTGGATGTTTTTTTGCTGAAAAAGTGCACCTTTTCACTTCAGAAAACCAGCATAGTCTGACTTTCTATTAAAGAAAACTTATCAGCATTCCTAATAGCCTGCTGACTGTCTAATTACCAGCTGAATGTTCTACTCTCGACTTTCGGATTCTGTTCCTTCGGACATATTGGAGAAGCAGTGTGTTATTTCATGGTTACAGATAATTCGTTCCTTCTTATGAATCCTCTGCTTACATTTGTCATGGGTGGGTGGGGGGTAGGGCAGAGTTTAGGCCTCTAAGTTAAAATTTTATACACTGAGAAGGAGAGCTGGGACTTGTATTGCTCACAGTCATGGAAAGGCGACTCCTTTATGGGACATAATTTGGCATCATACCCCAACTCCTGGAGCTGGCAGCTCTGGACTCTCGCAGCAGTTTTATTGTTGTCCAATCAGCACTGAAGCTGCAACAAAGGAACGTGCGGGCAGCATCCCAGCATCTAAACATTTCTCATTCAAATCCCAGGCAGCCTGCACACTGTTTATTCCTTTGTTTCTTTGTTGCCATACGTGCAAAGATTTGGCTTTGGACAGTAGGCACATGGACCGGTACTGGTAGGGACATGTCCATGTGGTGCTCCCTGTCCAAGCCAGAATAACTTGGTAGGTAAGTTGGCATGCCCTCAGAAGTTGGCACTGGTCTGTGATACCTTTAGGATTGAGTGGCCCTGGTCCCTACCAGTATTGGGGCTAATTCACTCCCAATATTGAAACCAACCCTACACCCTCACATATCTACACATATATACCAAGCCTACACCCTCACAATTCTGCAATTATACACCAACCCTACACCCTCACATATCTGCAGTCATATACCAACCCTACACCCTCACATATCTGCAGTCATATACCAACCCTACACCCTCACATATCTGCAGTCATATACCAACC
>JAODKN010000008.1:23705721-23716058 GCA_026774425.1 Petrocephalus zakoni | reverse complement strand
CTACACCCTCACATATCTGCAGTCATATACAAACGCTACGTATACCAGCCCCACAGCCTCACATATCTTAATTCATATAAATGGCACTAAAGTTTAAATGTTAATAAAGTTAAACAGTAATAATTCAAATGGAATAGCATGTATATGTGGGTTCTGATGGCTATCATTTTTGTGCTTGCCCTTTTAATCGTCATTACAATGATTTTCACGGTTATTTGTTTAAAAAGGACGTGCAATCCTCCAATATTCCACAAACTCCGATGGATAAGGCGTACCGGATTTTAATTCAGTTTACCTGTTTGTTGTTCGGTCTATTTAATGGCATCGACAATTGATTGTAATTTCGATTGTTTCAAGTAGTGTGGCATTTTAATTATTTGCTAAAAATTACACATGTTGTATTATTCAATTACATTTTAAAATAAAACCGCATAAAAGAAAATGGCTCATCTCATAATTAGAGAATTATTTTTGACTCTCAGTCAGCCACGCACTATTAGCAGCACAACAATCATAATAATTAATTATAAACCGACCAAAAAAGAGTATAGAAAATAAGCATAGCCTACTGTCAAAAAGAGGGGATGATTAAACATGTCCTACTGTGACGGAAAGTAATTTAAAGTCTAATCAATATGTCTTAAACACAGTTATATCTACGGTTGGGTATGTATGCAACAATCGTTTGTAACTGTCAGCTTATGCTATATATTTTTCTTGCCAAATTCCTTTTGTTGGTTAAAATCAAAAGTATCCCAATGATCTTAAGCAACCTATCGGTTCTACCACTTACCGGTTTTATAGCCCAATCTGTTACATTTTTGCGGTATTTTGTAAAAATTATCACTAAGAAAAATGCCAACTGAAAACTGAAAATTTAAATTGATAGCAAATGCAAAAAAGTATTTCACAGTTCTGCAAAAAAAAAGAATGTTTTGGTTTTTTGTGTTTTCTACTCTGCAAGTCTTTAATTTGTAATGGCGGCAAAAATCAGGCAGTTAACAAGGATAAATTTAACGATAAGTTTCTGATAAAGTAAAGCGCATTCACAGCCAGCTGCACAACAGGCTGTCATTAATTCGAATCTGCAGCTGATATTACGTCAACCGTCAATAAATTATCATACTGTGGCTGCTTGGACGAAAGTATGTTTCTTTTATGTTAGTTCTATGTTATGTCACTTAAAGTTTGATGGAAATATACACTGACTCATTCAGGCTTTTTGTAGTCGGTCTGTTCCAAACGTCCGTTATATATGGCCCATATATTTTTATTACCTCACCGAGATCTGTTTAACAACATTAACAATAAAAATACGCAACCAAACAAATATGATTATTGTTATAATAGTTATTATAATTTTGAGGGGTCGAAACGTTTGGTTTACTGTAACAAACGAATAGTAATCAGTATTTGACAACCGAGTGCCGTGTAAAGGCCGTGGATAAAATAAATTTACATTTAAATGACATAAACTGTCTCTAGGCACTTCGACTTGTAATTCATGTCATAAAAACTGTCACTTTGAAGGTCATACATTTTTGCATCCCGCGTGGCAACTTAGTTGTTCTTAAAATTTTCTGTCAAAAAATTAATAATTAATAAGGTATCTGTGGAAATTTGATATTGAATATAGCCTACATACAAATACTGTCAAAAGATTTTTTAGTCATTCACACTACCTTATATTTTGATTAAGTCGGCGATATCACTAAAGAAATGCTTTGATAATGTACTATTTTGAATAAATTGTACTGTGTTATAATTGTACTGTACTATAAGGACATTTTAAATACAACTTTATGAATACTTAGGTTATAGGGCTAGATACTGTTAATGCAATAAAATAACTTATTAGTATTTATGTATTTGTCAATTTTCCAATAACCCGTCCACCCCCCAACTGCACTGTTTAAACTTTAAGATTATAATTCAAGTTTCCCTAAATTAGTGCCCTACCCACAGACAAATCTTTTAAGTTCAGTAAAAACTTTATTTGATTGGCTATTTATATGTTCATATATATTAAAGCTGCAATCGGGGGCCGCTTTACATAACACATATCAGAAAAGTTTGTCATCACAATGTTGTACATGAGTGCGGTCGCTCCTGTCATTTGTTCCTCTTTCCCAATTTAAAATCACATGAGGTCGGAAACAAACATTTACAGAGACGGTTATGGACTTGTAGAAACATTATACCCTAATGGAACCTATTTAGTCTTAAAATACCGACTTCCTAGGGCTGAAATCATTATTTAACTGTTTCTTTATGTTACTATACGGCAGCTACAATAAGTACATTTTAAACTGATTTGTGGAAAAAATACATGACGGCCTACAATATGCCTCTAATCATCATCTCTACAGACGTTTAAATTCAATTGTGTCGCATACGTCCATGGACAATAAAATTGCAAAAAATGGTTTGTTCGCATATGTGCATCTATGATTTGTATATTTGTATCTATTCTACAACTGAAGCACTATTTCCTGTTCCTGTCAACGTGCGGCACCGTCCCCAACTCTTCGGAAAAGCGCCCTATTTTTATTGAATCTATGTTCAGCTAAATTTTCTTACAGTTTTATTAAGCAATGACCCAGGCTGTTACTATAGTGTTATTAAAATAGCGTTCATTTCAGCTTGAATCTAGACAGCTGCGGTTTAATCAGCAGTTAATCGCAGGTCAAAGTGCATTAATATGCTTCCCGCTATACAAGTGTCTGTCCGGATTTCTGCGGTTGATGACTCTGTGATTATCTGATTTTAATGGTAGAGAACTGGTACTAAAACATTACTACTAGTACTATTTTACTACCAATACTACTACTACCACTATTATTATTATTATTATTATTGTTATTGTTACTATTATTATACTTTCACATACTAGTACGCATCGTGAACGTTTGCTAAATAATTGCACAGCAGTGGTTACGTTTTATTTCGCTTTTAGTTCGCTTTTTGGTTTAAAGAGTAAAATTATATTATTTTCGTTATTGATTTTGCTCATCGTTGCTGAAGAGGATGTGGGTTTCCTGTTCTGCGGTGCCCCTCACTATGAGATATACAATCGATTTAATTCCGCCAGTCTAAAACGGGTGGTGTCCGTACGCCCAGAACAAAAACAGCACACTGTGCATACATATATTATTCTACTTTGTTTTATTGCTTTGCCGAAATTTAAATTGGTCTATATCTGTAAGGAAACGCCTTTTTTATTATGGCGGTATTCCAATGTGTCCATTACTAATTAATTATTAGTCCGATCGGGCACATTATTAAGGATAATGATCCGGATTAAACACAATTTAATTCGTTCACTAAACGGAAGATATTATACTCAAATCGCTATTCTGTTATTGTGTTTACAAATTTGGTTATTATACAGACTTGCGATTTTTTGCAGTTGTTGCCTAAACAGTCAAGAAGTAGAATCTCTTGCGGATCATATACCGTATTTAGTGATTTTGTCTCTCGCTCGTTATGTCACTTAGTAGGAGTAACTACACCGGAGGGAAAAAATGGTTTCAGTGGGGAAAAAATATATCGATCGGTGTCGGCAAAAAGGTGGTTTTACTGTTGGGGCATGTCGTTTATTTCAAATAGTTCTGAATCTTGTGTGAAACACGTTTAATGGTCATATTTAGGAAACACAGTAGCACACTAGAAGAACACAGAACTGCGCCTGATAATCTCGTAACGAGCCGCGCCATGCTTTCCTAGGTAGCTCATTACGCTATTTATTAAGACAGAAAACGGGAGGGCTGCGGTAGGGAAATGTTGTATCACTTATGCATCTTCAAAAACGACACTGACGATCTAAATCTTTTTCAGCCAGGCTTAACTAAGTCGCTCCAAAAAATGTAAAATAATAAAAATGAAATAATACAGCCTCTCGGGGTACTCACCATAGCAAGGGATGAGAGCTCCGCCGTGTCCGCTATCTTGGTGAAGTTTGCTTTCTTCTGGAGGAGTTTTGCAAGACCTTTGCATGAAAATGTGGTATTTGTGGAAGGTGCCTTCTTCAGATGTCGCATCCAATGACGGGCAATCCTGCTGGAAAGGGCTCCGCGACTTTTCCCCAAAAACCTGACCTTTGTTGGCCAAGAAAGTGGGGCTGTATTTGGTATCACTTGCCTGGAATGTCCTAAAAGGGTTTCCTTGGTGATCCGTGCCTTGGGGTGCAGACGGGCTATAATACGAATCCATGGATGCCATATCACAGTATGAAACGCACGTCTCCGCGTTCATTCCTAAAAAAGGTTAAGGGAAAGGGGATCCGATTTCCTTTTCTATCCGTTATTGATGGCGGAGCGCAGTTACTCTCACGCTGTCTCGGTCTTGCACGCACAGACTCGTACACACGTACACATGCTCTCTCACACACACTAGCGGTCGGGTGTAAAGGATTCAGGTATTTGCCTGAATCTAAAAGACGACAGAAGCCTTGGGGTTTAGAGCAGTAACAAAAAATGTCCCTTTCTTTCAGAGGACAGTACTCCTGGTATACGGTAACCAAGAGCCCCTGACACAGACGCTGGTCCGGACCTCTGCCCAGTCATTATGTAGATGGGGTGAATGGGTGAGGTCAGACCTCCGCTCCAAAAGAAAAAAATCTGTTTGGTTGTAGATGTGGAGGGATCCAACTCATGATAATGCAATTGTAATGTGAATATGTAACTGATTTCAAGCAAGCAATTTAATGGTCGATTTGCAATGGCTAATCTAGTAAGGATGTAACTTGCTACGTTAAAAGTGAACAGTGAATTTCTTTCGAAATGTATGCTACTTTCACGAATTAGACTTGTATGCAATTTGTAGTATGTAACGAGTTTTGCTTTCTTTCATTTATAAGCGTCCAATGAGTCGGAATATCACAATATCATGAGCGCATTAAAACAGTCTACAACAGTATGTGATTTTATTGGTTTGCTATAACGTGTCTGCGCGATGCAGTCTTTAAGGTTAATTAAAACTTTTTTTATTTCATGTATTGTAAACTATGCTGCAGTTAAATGACAGTGTTCCTTTCCTTATCTATTATTATTATTGTTATTATTATTGTTGTTGTCATTGTCATTGTTGTTATTATTGTATTATTATTATTATTATTAACATCAACAACAATAGTTTATTATGCAAATAAATCATAATATCGCAATAAGTTCTTATTCTTATTGATAATAATTATAGTCAAATAATAATCAATACTAAACGTCGGTTGTCAAATAAATGTAGTCGTTTGCAATCTTTTCTTTGCTGCTGTAAACGTGACAATCCTCCTTTTCGCTTTTAATTCTTCTGCTATAACTTCTCACACGTCGGCACTAATCTCTAGCCTTTTATTTGTTTTTTTCAAAAATCTCTTAGGCAACTAAAATGCTGCAGGCCGCCCGCGTCGCCTACGCCCATGCGTCCGCAAGGCAAAGGCGGGCTGGCCATCGCGGTGCACACGGCCTCCCCTGAGCGGCGGGGATGCTCTGAGCACAGGAGCCAGGCAGCTTCTGAGTCCCGAGGGAAGCGCATAGGTAGCCGTATCATTAATGAGATAAATGAGGCAGGGGGCTTACACCAGAGCCCTGTTATTTGCACGCCCCGCCCCACAAGCCAGTCTCCATGTGTGTATATTCGCAAACAAATACACAACATACAACACAGGTCATTTTAATCACAGCCGCAAAGACGAATATATGTTTGGGCTGCCGCGTAGAAGAGCGCGTGGCCTTTAAACAGATACGTTTCGAATATTGATGTTTTTTATGTTGTTTGTGTTATTTCTGTTAAAACGTAGAACATTTAGTATCTGTAACCCAGGTTGCACAATATAGAAAGACAAACAATATTCACTATTCAACGCTTCTCAATTTATTTCAGTTCCAACAATTTACACGAAAATTGCATACATTAGGTTTTCGTTTCGCACTTTCCGTGTCACCGTTTTTTTCCATGTACATTTAAGTTAATTACACTTAATTAACATCGTAGACCTTAGTTTACATAGTTCTTTATGCGTAAGGGCGACCTGACATGACCAGGGGTGCCGCTAGACGTATTTGGCCCCACGGCATCGTACTGGGCCCCAAACCAGACCGATTCCAAAACCGTTAGTCTCTGTCAGTCAGGGGCCATTAGAATCATCCTAACCCCCATTAACGGCGCCCCTGAACATAATTCCATAGTTTATTAAACTTGGGGAAGGGGTGTTATTTTTCTGTGTATTTGTTTTTTAATTTATCCATTTACTTAAACATCGGTTGTCCCTATGTCCTAAAACAGTAGTGACTAGGGAGAGGCCATTTTTCGATCGCATCTATGGTGCAGCAGATGTTGTTGCGTTGGAAAAATATTTTTAAAGTAGACTTAAGAACATAAGAACATAAGAAATATACAAACGAGAGGAGGCCATTCAGCCCTTTAGAGCTCGTTTGGGAAGAACTTAAATAATAGTTCAGAGTTGTTAAAATTTTATCTAGCTCTGATTTAAAGGAACCCAAGGATTTAGCCTGTACTACGTTATCAGAAAGACTATTCCATACTCTAACTACCCGCTGTGTAAAGAAATGCTTCCTTAAATCCAGCTTCCTCACATGAAATTCTTTATCTTATTTTATTTTATACCAGTTTTTTAGACTATATTTTATGCGCTTTATAATGCCCTCACTGTACCTTACTGTTGGTACAATTTGTTAGCCTGCTTCTAAAAAAGTTTCATGGTAAAATTAAGGAACTACATCAAGGCATCGCCTATGCTCGATTCACAATGTTCTCGTTTTTTGCTGACAGTTGAAGCGTTTTCAGATACTGACGAGTCTCGTTCACACCATTGTCATGCGGCTGTTTAACGCGAGTTTTACTTGTCTAGAATTAGCGAACATTATGACGGATACGTAATTTCGTAATGCTGTACGTGTTTGCATATTACGCATTAAAACCGAATATGGAAAAGTCTGAACGCAAATAGCGCAAATAGTTTATATTCCAGTCAACATAATATAGTCTGGTCACTACACAATTACTCTTCGTTTTCATTTCCATGTACATATTTATATATAACCAAAACCTTTTAATCTGAAGCCTAGTAAAGCTATGATAATAAAAACTGCGAAATACAAGTGTAGATTATGTTTGCTGAAGAGGCGTTGAAACTGTGAACCTGTTTGCACATCTTCTGTGAAACAGGACGGTATAGCTGGCTGGTTGAATTCTTGCATTTAATTTAAAAGATGTCACTTGTACATAGCCTGTTTAAGTTGGCTGCTTTAAACTTCGTTTAGGCTTTTTTTCCCCACGTATGCGTAAAAGGACCCACGTGACGTGGTTGCAATCAATTATAATATGAGTTACACCATACACTGTTTCTGGTGGTTCACCATTCGACATGATTCGACACGTACAGTTTTCGAAACACACGTCGAACAGGTGCGAATTATTGACATGTTAAACGAGTCCGAATAAGTACGTTTGCAAGAATAGGCGCGCTAATTAGCATTCAGTTTTGTGGAAACAGTAAGCGGACCACTGTGTGTATAAATTTTAAAATCTCATTAATCTCATGCGTTTCTCCCCAGAATTTTTTGTGAGATGTCTGTAAAATCGTATTTGTTATTTAGATGTTCGTTAACTTGGACCATATGTCTTAGTCACGTGATACTAAAATCCATATTCCATAAAATCCATAATTGTACATTTATTACTTTTCGCTTGTTTGGCTTGAAGAGGGAGATCCATGCTTTTACGCACCGATCAGAGATGCTCTGCTAGCAAATCAAAGTCCCACGTCTTTAAGCGGAATAACAGCTCACCGAAATGCTTTATATCTTGTCTTGGTGTCTATTTTTCATACTATGTTTCCACGTGTTAAAAATAAAGAAAGGCAGACATACAGCTAGAGACTTTTTTTAAAGTATAAGACACGTGTTTTTACATCTCACTAGCAGAACCAATGTGCAACTGCAAATCTATACGTGTTTACTTGGTCACGGAGCCCACAAAGACGATTACGCATAAAAAAATAATTGTTTATTTTGCATTACGTTTGATGTCATAATACAATTGATTCCGTTTCAAAGATTATTTTACAGGCGTTGTATTTGTTCTGTGTTAAAAGTGGCAGCAACATGAAATAATGATAAAAAATGTTTTCAAATAATTAATTTGAATGGTCTATTGAATATTTGCAGTCTTTCACGTAGTGACCGCGCTTCGTTTAATTGTGGGCCTACTGACTTAACTGGCACATTTAAGTTTATTAAAATAATTTCCAATTTCTGATTTACGAACAATCTGTTTACATATTTCGTTGAGTAAAGTGTTTCCTATAATAAAACGATGTTTTTGGGTGGAATTTTAAATGCAAACATCTATTCTTTCGTTTAAGATTTAGCGTAGGTTATTTTTGTTAAAATTTATACAAATGTTGCCTCAAATAAATTGCTTATTGTTTAGAGGTTTGTCTACAGAGCACCGTTTAATACGGTACACGCAATGTTACCCAGCCCATTATATAAAGTAATACCGAAACCTGTTGTTCTTTTAGATCTTTCGCACGAAATGTGACGCTGAATTAAGATATATAAAAACCATATATGCTTTTCTGCTCCGTACGTTTTTGTCACATCATTTTAAACCATGTCAGTTATTTTCAGACCGTTTTCTATTTTCAGGGTTTTTTGGGAACTGCAAACGATTTCGAATTTTTGTGTGCAAAATATTTGTTTAATCCCTGCCTGTATAGATGAAGTTTTCAAAGCATAAACTTAAATAGCAGTGTGATTTTTTTTTTCATTCTGTCTAATGCTGAACCGAAACAAACGAAGACCCGGTTTGGGTGAAGGCGTTCCTTAGTAATGTACTTTAATCTAATAAGTGAAACACAGAGGTTTTGAAACCATCCAGCCGTCTTCCAGCCTCTTATTCTGGTCAGGGTCGAGCCTCGAGCCTGTGCCAGACAGCATAGGGTAACTGTGCTGGGGTACACTCTGAACAGGATGCCGGGCCAGGAGGACATACGCACGCGCAATCACACTCTAGGGGTAATTTAGAGTCACCATTTAGCCTAAAAGCATGTATTTGGACACGAGAAGCGCATGCGAACTACACGGCCACAGATTGCGGGCGGGATTCGAACTCACAACCTTGAAGTGTGACGCAATAGGGGCTCCGTTTGATACTACCCCAAGAATTTCTCTTTGGAGTGTAATGGGTGTTCAGACTGGCACTAGCACGTACGAGCTATGCGAATGACAGGTTGTGCTATTATTCCCGGTTCTGTGAATAGAACTCGTATAATAAGGAAATGAACTTATTACGTCCGGAGGGCTTGTGCTGCAGCGCTTAAATGGGGGCCAGTTTGCGGCTATCGATGGACACGGGTCTCACACCTTATTGCAAATTAACGGGCTTTAATTGAGCTCAAGTCAGGCTTGATTACTTATACCGGCACCAGTCCTTGCTTCAAATAGCAACGACATTTTTCTCTGTAAAAAATGTTTTCGTCGTATACTGTCTTTATTATTTTCTGGTAGACGGCTGGTCGTTTTCGTTTACTAAATACGTTAGACCCGCGCATAAGCATATGTATAGCAAGTAATTAATGAGCTTTTAAACAGGTCAGAGAGCTGATTCGTTGGTGGGTCACAGCGGGTAATTGAATAACTTCATACAGAACTTTGAATTGCCTTAATCCTCACCAACACATACGGAACTGCGAATGGGTTTTTTTATTTAGTTATCTGTCACTGTAAATGCAAGCTCGCGCACGTTGAAGATGTTGAAGTAAACTGGCACCTCAACCTAAAGCAAATATTCACGGTAAGATCTGTATGTTCTTCACAGCTGCCTTGGAGATTAGCTGAGCATAATTGTTATATCTTAGGAGTCTCCAACAAATATTGCCTGGGGGGGTTAGATGTCTGTCTTGGTGGGGGACGCTAGCTTTCAGTCATGGTCAATGTAAAAGAGCAATAGAAAGTGGCAGACTGAACCAAGACCCGGATTACATGTTATTCTACTGTTAGACGGGGTGACCTCTCTGCTGTAATGCAGACCTTTTCATAGACAGCATGATGGCTAATGTTCACCAGTCACAGCACTCTTTGGGAAGTGGTATTCAAGCTCAGTGTAACTAGGTGGAGGCTAGGAGCTGACTATTCACTTACTCCACCGTTAGTGCTGGGCTTTCGAGCTCAGTGTAACTAGGTGGAGGCGAGGAGCTGACTATTCACTTACTCCACCTTTAGTGCTGGGGTTTCGAGCTCAGTGTAACTAGGTGGAGGCGAGGAGCTGACTATTCACCTACTCCACCGTTAGTGCTGGGCTTTCGAGCTCAGTGTAAC
>JAODKN010000008.1:23687767-23698341 GCA_026774425.1 Petrocephalus zakoni | reverse complement strand
CCCCCCCCCCCCCCCCCCCCCCCCCCCCCCCCCCCCCCCCCCTCACCGGGCCGCACCCCCTCCACACCCGGGGACCGCGCTGTAGCCCACTGTAGCTCTGAGTGGGGGGGGGGAGGAAGCCAGGTCACATGGGTTCGACCACTGTTAGCTACTGAATGATGCAGAGGTGTTAGCACCACTGAAAACAACAACAGCACATTTGCACAGCAGTTAATAAACCAGGCAGAAGCTCAGACATTTCTTCCAGCAGGATTTCTGTCTTAGCTGGATAAATTGTTCGATTTAAGGTAGTCTGGGCTAAATGGACTCTATCTTTGTTCACTTACATTACGCTCAGACTACCTTAAATCCGACAAGTTATCCGGCTAAACAAGAAATCCTGCTTTGTGGAACACCCCCATGATGTCTTGGTTTTTTTAAATAAACAATAAATAAGTGAAGATTAGACAGAGAGAATTATGCTGTCAATTGTGCTGTCCAGTCAGCCACTGGTTTGTAAACTGTTCATGTGGAATTTCACATGATGTCATCATCTTCTTGAAGCAGCTGCTGCTTGTGTCCGACGGCTGGGATGTCTTTTGAAGGTGCTTTCAGCTGCAGCTTTCTGTGAATTTCCATCTTCATGTAATAAAATAGATCCATCGGATGGGTGGGTGATACACACATCTCATTCTTTTGTTTGGCCTGTAGTGCATTATTTAAACTCTGGGTATTTATAGGGGTTAGCGTGAAGTTATTCACACGTCTGTGCTCCAAGATACCGGATTCTTTGTTTTTCATGTTAGCTTTGCAAAAAATGCTTCCAGGGGGCAATGAAGATGACGTCTTGTCCAGGGTACATCACAGTAATGTGCAGTTTATGTCACTTGTAATGCTGGAAAAATACAGATGTACAGATATGTAGTTTGTGATCCTTCAAATAGGAGTTTGCGCAACACAAAAAGGAGAATGAATTAGAAAGGAATGAACAATGTAGAAGTAGACAGTCCTTTGATATTCCAAACAGACATGTTCTTTCAAAAGACACACTTACATAGAGTACATAGCTGCTCTCTCTCTTGCAATACATAGCAGAGCACATAACTGCTTTCTCTCCTGCAGTACATGACAGAGCACATAACTGCTCTCTCTCCTGCAGTACATGACAGAGCACATAACTGCTCTCTCCTGCAGTACATAACTGAGCACATAACTGTTCTCTCTCTAGAAGTACATAACAGAGTACATAACTGCTCTCTCTCCTGCAGTACATAACAGAGCACATAGCTGTTCTCTCTCTAGAAGTACATAACAGAACACATAACTGCTCTCTCTGCTGCAGTACATAACTGAGCACATAACTGTTCTCTCTCTAGAAGTATATAACAGAGCACATAACTGCCCTCTCTCCTGCAGTACATAACTGAGCACATAACTGTTCTCTCTCTAGAAGTACATAACAGAGCACATAACTGCTCTCTCTCCTGCAGTACATAACTGAGCACATAACTGCTCTCTCTCCTGCAGTACATGACAGAGCACATAACTGCTCTCTCTCCTGCAGTACATGACAGAGCACATAACTGCTCTCTCCTGCAGTACATAACTGAGCACATAACTGTTCTCTCTCTAGAAGTACGTAACTGAGCACATAACTGCTCTCTCTCCTGCAGTACATAACAGAGCACATAGCTGTTCTCTCTCTAGAAGTACATAACAGAGCACATAACTGCTCTCTCTCCTGCAGTACATAACTGAGCACATAACTGTTCTCTCTCTAGAAGTACATAACAGAGCACATAACTGCCCACTCTCCTGCAGTGCATAACAGAGGACATAGCTGTTCTCTCTCTAGAAGTACATAACTGAGCACATAACTGCTCTCTCTCCTGCAGTACATAACAGAGCACATAGCTGTTCTCTCTCTAGAAGTACATAACAGAGCACATAACTGCTCTCTCTCCTGCAGTACATAACTGAGCACATAACTGTTCTCTCTCTAGAAGTACATAACAGAGCACATAACTGCCCTCTCTCCTGCAGTACATAACAGAGTACATAACTGCTCTCTTTCCTGCAGTACATAACAGAGCACATAACTGCTCTCTCTCCTGCAGTACATAAGGGAGTACATAAATATCCTGCCTTGAGTTTTTAGCATCAGGGATAGGTTCTAGACCCCCAAGACCCTCAAGAGGACTAGTGTGGTACAAAAAAAATAGATGGATGATGCATTTTGCAATATACACTGCCATGAATCTTTTATTTTTTTATCAAATATCTATTTTTACGACGATGTAGATGTGGGTTTGGACAATAAGGATGTGTCCCTAATCATATTGAGTACTGTGTGTGTTTATGGATTGCAGAGGATTTGGGGCTGATGTGCTCCCTACCAATGTTGAGACCAAACTTATGCTTTTGCCATGTATTGTACTGTAAGTCATGAGATCAATATAGTAACATTGCTTCTCAGAATGTTGTACATGTAAATGCAGATGCTGAGCTTTGCAAAAGATGTCTGACAGGCAGCATATTACGGAGAGAACAGACACTTTTTCCCTGCCGGAACTTTTTTTCCTGGAACCAGAACGTTTTTCCAACTTTTTCAGACTTTTGGGTTTGGATGGTTGGCCCAAGTAGTGTGTCCCCGTCTCCCCATCTTGGAGACTGATACTTGGCTTGCCCCTCTTCTTGGTCCTCACTTGCACCGTTGATGGCACCACAACTTGGGTGCCTGATTAGTGCCAGCCAGGTGGTGCCCAGGGAGATGGGATCAGCCTGGAGGTGCAGTTAGGCATTGAGTCTGGCAGGACATCAGGAGATGAGGCGGGTCCTGAGACATTTGGAGGTGAGCAGTGCCAGGCCAAAACACTTGGAGGTGAACAGGGCAGCACGGCTGCTGCAGGTTCAGGTGTGGGTGAGGCGACCCTTCTTGGGCCAGGAGCCTGGAGTGCTGATGGAGCAGCCATATCTTGGACATGAGCCTGGAGCACAGGCAGAGTGGCCCTCCCTGGGCTGGGAACCCGGGACTTGGGTGGAGAGGCCCTCTCTGGGTCGGGGGACTGGAGTGCTGCCTCCAAAACAGAAGACGGGCTTTAGGGGTACAGCAGAGGTGAAGACAGTCTCTGGTGGTTTGGCAGAGTTGAAGATGGCCCCTGCCGAGCTGGGCTATATAGGCTCGGGAAGAGTGGTGCCCTTTTCTGTGCCAGGTTCTGGAGGTTTGGGATGAGCAGTGAGTACATAAACATGTGGAGTGGAGGCCCCTGCTGGGCCAAGCTCTGAGGGAGCGGCATCAGTCTCACCTGGACCTAGAGCTGAAGGCACAACGGTGAGTTCTCCTGGGCCTGGTGCTGGAGGCATGTCAGTGACCTCTCCTGGGTCGAGCGCTGGCCAAACTGGGCCGAGTAGGTTGAGCTGTGGTGCGGGTTCAGCCCATTTCTTCCATTTTTGCTTCTTGCAGCTGGTGGTGGCAGAGAGCTTCGAAGAGCTAGCGGTCAGATTGGTGGCGAGGTTCAGAGAGACAGCAAGCAGAGCAGCTTCACGTTGCCAGCCCAAACCAGCCCACCTTAGATACATGGGGCTCCGGAAGGATCAAGACCAGTATTTAATCTTCATCATGGAAAATATGCTGTGGAGCCCAGTATTACCTCCACATGGGCGGGGCCACCCGCAAGCCTGGAGTCTCCTCTGGGTCCTCTTCCTCCTCAGGTTCCCCCCAGTCCCTCTTGCTCAGCGGATGAATTAGGGGATAATCCACCATCCACCATTGTGGTGGGCGAGGCTCAGACACCGGGAGGAGATCAGGTGCTAGGAAACGCATGCAGGTGGAGGCTCCTGGGAAATTCCGCGGGGCAGTTTGTGGAGTCCGGTCATTCTGTCATATCCGATGGCACAAATGACTCGAGGGACAGGAGTTTGGCAAAACAAAACTTAAACACAGTGGGACTAGAACTAAACAAGAAAATAAGAGGCCTAG
This sequence comes from Petrocephalus zakoni, assembly GCA_026774425.1. Classification (NCBI taxonomy): domain Eukaryota; kingdom Metazoa; phylum Chordata; class Actinopteri; order Osteoglossiformes; family Mormyridae; genus Petrocephalus; species Petrocephalus zakoni. Next base: position 23,694,383 of record JAODKN010000008.1, on the reverse strand, counting down.
AACAGAGCCGGACACGGGCTGAGAGTAGGAGTAGGATGTTATAGGGTTTACTGGGGAACACAGGACTGGGCAGAACATATACATGGAACAAACAAGGGAGCTAAAACATTAAAACATTAAAACATTTTGAAACATTAGTTAAAAGTTTAGAAAGAATAATAGCCTACTACAGGTAGAGAACTGCAGTTGTGTGCTGTAAAACTGTTTCAGGGAAAACACCTACAGTTTTCAGAATGTAAAAAAATGTTTCAGGGAAATGTGCCAAAACAATGGAAGAAATTCTCTAATGAATATAATGACCCAGTAATGGTGGGGTAGTGTTCCAGAAAAGTACCACAGTATCCAAAACTGTATCATAAGGCCTGTGTGACCAATGTTCACATAGTTTGAGAAAATATGCTATCTATCTAATCTATCTATCTATCATCTGTCTGTCTGAATCTGTTTTTCTTTCTCTAAAAAATAAAAAAAATGTTCAAAAATTAAGAAATATAAAAACACAAACAACCAAAAAAACCTATGACAGGTTGTGTCAGGTCGTAAGGAAAGACTTGAATCTATTTCTGAAAAAAATGGCTTTTATCAGAATAGTAACACAGGCAAAAGACTCAGCAAAAAAAGGCAGGTTGTCACTTATAAGAATATGGGTTTAATGAAACCCCTGGTGAAATACTGAAAGACACAGCACAAGAGCTCCAATATGAGGAGACATAAGGACGGTAATGTGGTGGGGTAGAGTTCCATAAGAGTATCACCGTATCCAAAACTGTACTGTAAGGCCCAATAGGGGCCTCCACTTCGCCCGGTCTTTGAGAGTCCACTGCCCATCCCGAGCCTCCAGAACCTGGCACAGAAGAGGCCACCACTCTTCCTGAGCCCCCAAAACCTGGCATAGAAGAGGCCACCACTCTTCTTGAGCCTCCAGAACCTGGCACAGAAGAGGCCACCACTCTTCCTGGGTCTCCAGAGCCTGGCACAGAAGAGGCCACCACTCTTCCTGAGCCTCCAGAACTTGGCACAGAAGAGGCCACCACTTTTCCTGAGCCTCCAGAACCTGGCACAGAAGAGGCCACCACTTTTCCTGAGCCTCCATAGCCCAGTAATGTGATCAATCTAGCTCTGCCTCAGATGTGAAAGGTTAGCGCAGAAGGTCTTAGCTATCTCAGGCCACATTCCAACAAAATGCAGAGAGGCAGTAAATCTGTTTATTTATTTCATCTTCAGCAATTGAACAAGTAAATTTAATTTCACCAGTGTTATGACCAGCACTCGTCTTTGCTTTGTTTTTTAGCTGGAAAAAGATAAGTCAATCCAGTGTAATTAAATTCTGCATGTAGTGTAAAAACGTAAATTAACTTTAGTCGAATGTGAGCTTTCCATGAAGAGAACATTCCCACCATACCATTGACCAGAGCTGATGGCCACGTAGCAAATTGGGGACAGTAAATAAGTAATTGAAATGTTTCTGAAGCCTTCTGTGGCGTAGTTGATACTGGTGTCTGACATGTATTAGATTACCTTGGTCTGGTTTGCCCGTATGGTGCACCCTGATTGGTCGATGTATCGCTGAGCTATTTCACTATTATTATATCACTATTAATATAATCACACCATCATCAGGAGATGTTTATGCTTCACAGTTTTAACCATTATACTACATGACTGTGATATTTTTAAAACAAATTGATTACAGAAACATTTATATAAAAGTATGCTTGTTGTATGATTTATTGTTTTTTATATTTAGTGTGAGCATTAGCTCTGGAAATTGCAACGTTTCGGCATCCTGAAGACTAGGCCTTTGTCTGGTTTAAGGCTACATTCATGGTGCTCCTGTAAAGCAAAACCACTTATTAAAGCAACATCTCAAATTTTCAGCGTGGCACATTTTCTTGATTACTGAATATTAACATTTGACTGCTACATCCATTCATCATCCATCCATCCATTCATCCTCATTAATTTAGTGTCCTTCCAGTGGATGGGCATTATAGCCCCAATAGCTATAAAGCTGTAAAGTTGGTGGCAGCAGGTGGAGCAAGATGCCTGGAAGGAAATTAATCTTAAAAAGCCAGGCGGTTCTATGATAGTCTGAACGGCGAGAAACCAGTCTGACTGCCATCGCTTCTGTGATGTGCCTTGCTGTTAGAATTGCTGTTCTGCTCTGAAAAGCCATCTCTCACATATTCCCATTCACTCCAAGGTCTGCTCCCCAGCCCTGAATTCTGCTTTGAATCCTGGGATGCTTCACAGTTGTCTTAAGCAGACAGGAGCAATCGTTTCCATTTAAAGGGAAGCCAAACAAATCCAGAAATGACACAAAAGAGGGCCCGAATGAAGACGCCCCCTATACCTCTCTGTGTTTGGATTGTAAGGGGAACCTGTGCATGAGGACGGGGATGCTGTGGGCACGGCGGCGCTCAGCGCGTATCAGAGACACCGGGGGCAGTATAAATAAGCAGGCCTGCACTATGCGGCTCCCAGACGCAGCTTGGGCAGCCAAACATTCCCGGTAAATAAGCCTTTCTGGGATAAAAGTGCGTGGTGACCTCTCGGCTCGACCTGCGACCCTGGCGGTGTTTTTCCAAGGAAGAACCTGACCTTAAGCCGCCTTTAATCCTGCTGGTTTGTAGGACTGGCCGGGCGGCCTGCTGAGACGGCCACGCACCCCTCCTGTGTTTTGCTTGTGGCTCACACGGCTATTGCAGTGACCCCGCTGACCTCTCTCTACTGGCCGTCCCCGGGGCTCTGTCAGTGAAAGTTGCTGAGGCTGGGCCCGGCCGGAGTGGCCCGGGACACTCTCAGGGGTTAGAGGTCATGCGGTCAGGGGTCAGGGGTCAGGCAGTGCAGACATGTGCACACGCCGGCCAGTCAGTGACACCTTTTCATCGTATTTTACTTTCGGTTTCCCTCTTCAAGTTACGGGATTCTGAGCCACAGCTGAGTCATTGTACATTGTACATACAATCTATTTACAGGTTTTTCCCCCAATAGTTCAATAAAGAGACTATCAAAGTATATGTAATGAACTAGTATGGATTGCTATCAGGGCTAATTATTAGGATTATCTGTACAAAGAAGATTTTATTTGACTATTACAGTTTTTCTCGATTACTTTTATTTCATGTAACATATTTAACATTCTCAAGACTAGAAGAGCATTTCTAAAAACAGTTCATGCATGTAACACAACACTATGGTTTAACTGAAAAAGCCTGTAACATACTCAAAACAATTATCTCATGACTCAAAAGCAAATAATTCTACCAATGAATTAGTTAGTGCCTCCCAAATGTAAAGTACAATCAGCATAGTTTTAAACGTGAGAGTCACAATACTTAGATATATGGTCAGTGTGTCAGTGTAAGTGTGTCAGTGTAAGTGTGTCAGTGTAATTATGCTCCTGAGCTCCACAATTCTGCATGATAGTAAGTTCCCACTTTCTCATTGTCACTGACTGATCATTTTTCATTAGCAAACTGATACTGATTCATGTCAAAGACATCAGTTTCAACATTGCAAGGCTCCGCATTACAGTACGTAAATTTCACTGGCGAGAGAAAACACTCGCATGCATATGTAACTTCTGCTGATCTCAGGACACAGTACAATAGCAAACAGACAGTCACACAGCACTGTATAACACAAAAACAGCAAAATGGCAATACAGGAACAGCAAAAGCATATACCGAAACACAACAATGCTGTATCACCGCAATTTATTGAATATAATAATTTTTAAATCATTTTAAATCATTTTGAAAGCTTGGGTAACTGTTTTGCATGTGGTGGCTAACACGATGACCACATACAAACATACATACATAATTCTACAATGGGAAACTACATCATCTTTTGACCAACAAGGCTAGAATAACAGAATATTGTCCCAAATGATGAACCATTTTCATATATATTTGGAAATTTAGAAATTTGTGTGAGGCAGTGAGGAATGAGCTTCTGCTGTGCAGAAGTGACATTATGGTGTGGGGATTACACCTGCTCTTTAGCTAATGTTACTTGTTATTTGCATGAAAGCAATCGAGAGAAGCTGTAAACTTTCCCCAGCTAAGCCCCCCTCCCCCAAAACCCTTGTGTGTGGGGCAGCACAGCCTGGACGGGAGACGAGGTTACAGGGAGCAGTCACTACTATCGCCATGGTGAGGGTCAGAAAGCATGATCTCTGCTTCCTGCAGTTTGTTATTATGACTTCAGTCTTCATTCTTGTTTAATACAGCATATTTCCGCAAGTCTGTCACAGAGTGCTTTACCAGACCAGACGACCACTTTGGCAGTATGGGTAAAACATTCAGAGACCTCTTCAAATAAGGTGATCGAGAAATCCTAGCGGGAAATTGCATCAGTAAAACTGGCATCCCATCCAGGGTGTTACCCTGCCTTGTGCCTTAAGCCGCCTGGGATAGGCTCCAGGGCCCTTGTAATCCTGAGCAGGACAAATGGTTGGAATATGTATGGAAATGTGTCTATGAAAGTACAAATCACTGTTTGCCACCTCGTCAGATCATCCGGTGCTTAGGCCCGGCTCTCCCTTTCAGGAGAAACACTCTCAGCAGAGACACATGGTGTGGAGCAGCTTCCTGTCAACCTCAGGTCAGTTACGTACCCCCAGGGTGGCACACACGTCAGATCTGCCTGTCTCCCCGTGGCCTTCCTCTGCCCCCCAAACCGCCGCCATAACACCCACCTCTCAAATTCCACCCCTGGCTGAAATTCTACCCCCCATTTACCGGGTCAGTATGTTTTCCATCCTATCCGGACGCTCGCGAGTAATCAGATTATGATTTCACTGCTTAACTCCCACAGCATGGGATCAGTCAGTCAGAAGCAGGGTCGTCTGTCCGGAATAGTCATGTGACCAGCCTGCTACAGCTGATCATCGATTGTTTTTGTGATACATTATCCTGATCTCTGTCTGTTTTATGCATTATGTCAGATTATCAGAAATGATTCTGTGTGTCGCTTGCGTGCACATACATTGGCACGTACATTGTCACGTACGGCACGTACGCTGTCCCCCTCTCAGTTTGACATTTGTCGCACATGCAGTGACAATGAGGACCCTGAAGTCTGCGTACTTATTTTACGCGCACGTAACGCTCTTTTTCCCCATAGAAAATACTGCAGATGATACATATGAATGACACCTAAGAGAAAACTCAGCACTGGCAAGAACCAAGAGGGTTTTCCTGAAGGGTTTATTCTGTTTTATCTTTTCTGCTGCATAAATCAATGTTATTACATTTAGTTTTTTAGTTTTTAGGTTTATTTTGAGAACGTGTTAATGGTATGTATTTAATTTACTCATGTAGCTCCTCTGCTTGATAACATGTTTTTATGTACGTCCCCTCTGTCTCGAGACATTATACTTAGATCTGTAATGCAATTGAAATGCAAATCACTCCAGGAATGTCTTTAATTTATAAACTTAATTTACATCCATGAATTCTGCTCTGACAGCCCCGAAATTCCACACAGAAAGGCATTTGTTGTAATACAATGCATTGGGGTTGTACTTTTCCAGCAATAATGTCACTGGTCAACTGACTGCGCTAGAAGAGATGTTGTTCCGAAGGCTGCCTTTCCGGGCTGACATTTACTCGACAGGCAACATCACACATAAAATGATGTGGTTTAGTTCAGGATTCAGGAGGCATGCTTAGATTGTCCTCATTTTCCTACCAGGTGCCCCAGTTTTAATAGACCTATGCATCAAATGCCATGTACAGCTGTGGAGAGCTCCTGTCCATAGGTTTGAATGTGTGTGAATGGTGTGTGTCCCCAGCGATGGCTTGCCCCCCCCCCATCCTGGGCTATTCCCTACTTTGCACCCATTGCTTCTAGGACAGACTTTGGAGCCCCACGACCCTGAATAGGACAAGTAGGTATAGAAAATGGATGGGTGGATGGATGGATGGATGGATGGATGGATTATGGGTTATGCAGGGTTCTGCCGGGGAGAAAAACACGTGAGCACAGATGGTATGGCTATGAATTATTCAAACCAAGTCAGACATGCTTCTTCCTGTAGCTATCAAGGAGCTCAAAACGAGTCATTCTGGTCACCAAGCCATAAAATAACTTCATTCACAGACTCATCACAGGCAGATGACTACAACCGTAGCAAGTGGCCGGTTTATTTGGAAAAAGAGGGAGAGTTTACAAAGCTTTCTCATTTTTTATAGGTTGCCACATTAAACACTGCACTGGGGAGGGGGTGCTTGTGTAGATGGTATGTACAATCATGCTTTTGAAGAGGCCTTTTAATGCTATATAGAATATGAGACGACTCAGCCTTTACACTCAAGTTACTGATGTGTAGCATATATTTGTCTATTTTTACATTATTTGTTTTAACAAGCAGAGGGTAGAGTTCTGGGGCTCATCCCAGGCAGTAGCGGTAGAGACACTCTTAGGAGACCAGTCTGTACCAGGACACTCTCAGGACAGGACACCAGTCTGCCACAGGACACACTCAGGACAGGACACCAGTCTGTCACAGGACACCAGTCTGTCACAGGACACGCTCAGGACAGGACACCAGTCTGTCACAGGACACTCTCAGGACAGGACACCAGTCTGCCACAGGACACTCTCA
>JAODKN010000008.1:23669962-23687667 GCA_026774425.1 Petrocephalus zakoni | reverse complement strand
ACACGCTCAGGACAGGACACCAGTCTGTCACAGGACACTCTCAGGACAGGACACCAGTCTGCCACAGGACACTCTCATTATAACAATCATAGTTAAATGGAGCTTGTTTGTACATTGTAGATGAACCCTTTACACACTAGTACTATTCTTAACCCATAGAGATACAATACAAAGGTTTTTAAAATAATGATAAATGACCTTCAACCTTTAAAGACAACATAGTAATCTGCTGAACTACTGCAAAATCGACAATCATCTCTGTGAGGAAATGGCAATCTCACTTTGTCGACAATTCCTCTTTTGATTTTAATTACAATTAGCTTGTTTCCCAAAACACCTAATGGAAGTGTTTTATGCAAAAGGTGTTTTTTATATAAATACACAGCCGGTGATTCCTACACTAGGGCAGTGTGCTGGTTCTCATGATGTCAGAGATCACACTTTGGTTTATAGTCATAAAACACGGCCATCATTCCTTCTGCTTGGCTATAATAAGTAAAGCTCTCTTCACCAATCAAGGTCTGTCCTTAATTTGGAGCTTATATTGTCTGACAGAACAGCTGGAATGGACCAGACTGTTTGTTTGTCAAATGCCAGATGGTTATTGAAGCAATGTCTCTGCGCAGTGTCCCATCCTTCTCTAGGAGCACATTTGTTTGTCCTTTGTCCCTACAGCCACAATATACCCCCAGATGGGGTATGGACGGAGACGGAAAGGTCAGGGAGATTTTCTCTGGCATCTCCAGTCTAGCGGCTCAGCTGTGCAGAGGAACTTATAATTACCTAGGGTGAAATCAGCAACCCAGCACAAATGTTGTCCTAACCAGAGCAAAATGTCTTTTTTCTACCCTTCTGTGGTTTTGGCTTTGAAGAGTTTCAAGCTGCAATATCCGGATATAGGCTTGTGGTTGTGTTCTGAAAATGTCTACCTTTTTATGGCCTGCAGAGAAGCCTAAGTCTCAGAATCACATGATCCATCAGTGACAAAGCAAAGTGACTGGCACTGGGCACCCGATCCACTTCTTTGCCGAGAAGCGCCGTCCCTGAATGAACCGGCTGTTTGTGAGCCGCACATGAACGTCAGTGCAGCATTTTGACTATCGAGCTGGAAAGTCTCTGGCCTATAGTCATCCTCCACTGGCTCCGATCTTGTCAGCAGCCCTTCAGCTGTGCCGCCCTGGCCTGCTTTGTGTGCCTTTCAGCCCTCCGTGTCCGTCTGACCCTCCTGTCTCTCCCTCCCTGATGAGCCGCGCCTGTTGCTTGTTTCCCCTCGTTAGTTTTATATTTAAGTACCTGTTTGTCTCATGAGCCCCAGTCCAATCATTAACGTCAGTCTTCATGTTGCCAGGGCCCTTCCTGGTACTAGTCCTCCCGTTTTGACCCTCCGTGGTCCTGTTTGTGTTTGTGACCCTCCGTGGTCCTGTCCTCGTGCCAGGACCTTTACAGATTCCCATCTGTCACTCCTGAGATCGGGTATTCATGTGCGGGTATTCATCTGGCTGGGGAAAAAAAAAAGTACCAATGTCCAAACCTGATAGCCCTTTTTATGCAGTTAGAGGCAAAAATGTCATAATATGATCAGTTGTTAGAAACTTTCATTGCTGCACTAATATCTGGGGATTTTTTTTCTGCACTCTACATTTTATTTACCTATCTTGCTTCTGGTGAAAATGATTTCTTCTTCTGGGGCCTGACTGCCAGAGTAATAGCATTGCATGTTTGCTGCTTTGTTTATATGTCTTACCCCTTCCTGGGATTCCTCTGTGAAGGGGGCCTGGCCCGCCAGCCAAAGGAAGAGCCTCCAACGGCAATGACCTCTGGGCCCTTGGCTATAGAAGGAGAGGGACAGAGAGCCCTACTCATGTGCCCGATAGCGCGGAATGTTCTGGAAGAGGCGATAAAAGAAGCCATTTCCAATTAACTGCTAATAAGAGTCATGCTCCTCCTGTAATGGGAGGGCAGCAGCTTGCAAATGGACTCCACAGGCTTTTGAGAGAATGCCCTCCCAGCATTCGAGCCCCCACCCCTGCACTCACTATCCCCCGACCGCTCCCTGCCCTGCCTTCCATCTCTGTCAGTACACCTGACAACAGGACTATGGGAAGATGCCCAAAAGAGGTCACACAGTACTGGATTTAGCATGGCTTACAGTAATATTCAGTTACAATGCTTGTAAATGAACATAAAGTATGTCCCGTGTTTCTTCATAGACTAAAGAAGGATTGTGCAGAGTTAACAGGTTAGGATATCTGAACCAAGTAGCTTGTCAGCTGGCTCAGCGATTCCGTTTTTCAAGCATTATGCTTTTGTTCATAATGGTTCATGTCTTTTTAACATTCATACAGTAAAATATGTATTTAACTGTGAATCATATGGCACAGAAGCCGGGCTATTTGCAGGGTAAGGATCTAACACGTTCCAAGAGGCTTTGTAAAGACCTTTGTAGTACTTGCTCCAGTTTTATTGCATTACATTGAACACAATGTGTGAAGCACATGTAGGATGGAGGGAGGGTCAGCGTATTCCTCAGAAAGCTTCTCTCCCTTGATAACGAGATCTGCAATAAGTTGCACTGTGCATCGTGCTACACCTTACCATCTCACTGTTTTATATATGAGATTTTAGAAAGGCACCTTAATCAAGGAAGAAGTACTCTAGTGCTCAATGGAGGGGCAGAGGGAAGTTCCACTGTCGTATATGGTTTTGTTCTCTGTATTTAAACTAATCCTTTAAAAAGATATGTGCCTTAAATGTCTGCTTTCTTCTGAATCCGTCGCTTGTATTTGCTGTTGATGTGACACAACGAGTGACCTCCTGAGCTCAAACGGTGTGGAGGAGCGAGCGAGGTGCGGCTGGTGGCGAAGGGCAGCGTGCCGCACGGCATATGGGGAGGAGAGTGTCGCCGGGCTGGGCCGCCCCGCAGACAAAGCTCCCTTCATCCTCCTGTTCAGGTACAAGTGACTTCAATTAGAGCAGTGTGCTGAGCTGTCTGTGCCAGGGGTCAGGGGCACCAGGGGTGCCTGGCCTTCAAAGTACCAAACAAGTCCCAGGGTCGGCTTCCCCATGCGTTTGATGGTGCAAAAACATGTTTTTTACATTCTCCCACCTAGCGTGCCCTAGGTGCCAATACTTAGCACATTTAAAAGCTTACAAAACAGGTTAAAAGCCATTTGATATTTACAAATCTTGTTTTTTTGGTAAATGACATATTACTTGGGGATAGAGGTAGGGAGGTCAGGATTAATGCGGAAATGACTGGAAGGTAAAAGAGAAGAAGTTTGAAAAACTGCTGAAAATTTGAGCAGATTCACTTACGTTAAGGTGGGTCTGTGAGTTCATGGGCACCCTAAGTGTGTTTGCCTCGTCTCAGGGCAGGTGTGTGAGCACAAGAAGAGGTATTATACAAAACACTGGCAAAGGAACCCTTCTGTAGCCTTCTCGAAATTATTTATCTTGACATGTTTAAACTTCAGGAAGGCATTTTGAAAATTGGTGACCGAGTCGCTGAAGAATGCTGAAGCTGTCAGTGAGATATTTCATCTTCAGTGTTTACCCCTTTGCTCCACACAAAGGTCATTTTCAATAATTGTTTTACAAAATTATGTCATACTTTTACTCTCAAAGTATTCTCCCTTCCTAGTTCTGAAATTACTCAGCTGTCGAGCACTGTTATTTCAGGGATATTTCTCATAAAGAATTGAGTTGTTTTTTTCTTATTAACGGAGTTGAATATCCCAGAGGGACGTGCTTTTTAAAGTTTTACTGAGGAACAATTGATGATTGTACGACAACTAAGGACGACCACATCCCATAATAAAACATCTCAGGAGACTCTCTGACTTCATCCAGCTGCCCGAGCCCTAATACTCCCAGTCCACATCCTCTTCTGTGAAAATTAAAACATACTTTTCGGCGTCACTCAACGGCTCAAGCGTGATGTCAGCCAAGTAATCAGGGAGACACAGGGACACAGAGAAAAGGGCAGGAAGAATCGATTCTCCTTGGCGTGTTCTGACTTCCGCAGATTGGGGGGGGGTAATTTGGAGAGAGTGGGCCTCATGTGAGAGGGCGCGGACTGCCCCAGGATCACGCGCCCCCTTCATGTCTACCCTCAATCACTCTTTGAGACCTTCCACCGTTTGAGGTTTCTGAGACATTTAAATTTAAACGGTTAATGCATTTACAGTTGTGGACCTGGTCATTATGGGATACGCATATTCATGTGGATATTTCTAAGTATCTCATCCTAGTTTATTTCACATATATAGTATAGAGCGAGTGTGTTTATGTTCTGTTTCTTAAAGATGTGAAGCGTGTCATCTCAAATTATGATAATGGAATTAATGGAAATGAGAAATTAGTCTAAAACAAGCATTGCTGCTGTGACATTTGAAGACTAAATGCCATGTGCTTATCAATCCATATCAATTTTCTAAACACTCCCCTGCTACAGTGTCCTGGATAGCTTGGAGGCAACGCGGGGTTACAGCATAGGGGTTCACCCTGGACGATGGTCTATTGCTGATCACACCTTTAAAAATTGGGGGGGGGGGATAAGGCTACATAGAACCTTAGCGTGCTTAAAATTTTATTTTCGAGATCACCCCCCCCTCACCAATCTTAAGCTAGCGTGTCGTATCCCAGCTAAGCCCGGACATTTGGTTTTGCTTTGTACCGGATATGGAAGTAAGACAAACCTCCTCCTTGATAACCGAAATACTGATTCGAAATGAAAGTTTACAATCAACACAAAAAGAAAACATTTCCTTTTTGGCAACACTTTGAACACATTGCGATAATACTGTCAGCATGATTTTATAATTTTGTTTTTCATAGCAGATCAGGGTACGTTTCAGTTTGTATTACTAAATTAGGGTGATTTTCGAGTGAAAAAAGCCTCTCTGATGTTTACGGCAGGGGTACTACTGTTTCAAACTCATTGTTAACCATTATGTAAAATGTGTAAGTAAGCCGGCTAACAGCTGACATGCACCTAAACCGTAAAACCATCAGTATTATGGGCTGGAAGTTGGGATAGAAATCTCTCCTATGCTATTCCCAAAAGGGCTTTTTATGCTTTTGGCCACGTAATGTGGATATAGACATAAATCCAGATTTTAAAAACCGTGGCACCTCAGCAAGGCTGACAAATGGGATCAAGCTGATAAGGACTAAAGAGCACATGCAGGGCTAAGAGGGCTGTAGATAGGCCAAGCTATGGTGTCAGGGCCACTGGCTATCAGCCAATCATTGCTTGTGACCAAAATTTAAAGGTAGGGAGCATAAGTCAGGCTAGGGGTGGCACAACTGCACTCTTATGCTTCATGACTGAAATTCATGCGCTCTGCTACACGATCTCTGATTGAATTACCCCTAATTGCTTAATTAACATCACATGGGCCACCAGCCTCACATAATGTAGACTCTGTTATTTTCCAATAATGTCTTTTTGAAAAAAATTCAGGGCATGTTAGACACACCGGAATTGGGCTTCCCAAAACCCAGGGCAAGACACTGGCTAGAAGAGGTGAAGATGGCAGATTTTGTCTCATAGCGCAACGCATGTAGTTACAGTGACACCAGCCGCTGGGTCCAATATGCTGAGATACAATAAGCTGCTTTGGTGGTGCTGCAGTCACAAACCAAGCAAGCCCTGCGGGGGGGTTTGTGGAAGAGCGCTGACGGCAGCATAGCCAAGCTGCTGCAGCCCCCCCCCACCACCGCGGCTCTGGGACCCCCAAGATGGTCTGCTTGACAATAAAACCGTACAGTCTATAAATTCAGCTTTTATCAGCTGCGAACCACTTTCAAGATACGGCAGTCGAAATTAGTTAAAGTGGCTGTTGGGATATTTTATGGTGCTTCGCGCCTGGAGAAAAAACAATTTTCGGAGGCCAGCAAATGGGATGTTTTACAATTCCTCTTGATGTGTTTACAGCCCTGGGCTAACGGCTGAACACCCTTTTCACGAGGGTCCCTTTCATGTAAGGCCATCAGTAGAATCCCATGCAGCACCCCGACCTAGGTCACTAACCAGCCCAGATGCCCCTCGGAGGCACCGTGCCACTCCAGGGCAACGCAAACTGCCAGGAGGATAGCGAGTGGAAGTGGAAATGGAGTCTGGCATGTTTTCCCTGGAATAAATCCCGCCAGGCCCTTTTGTGGACTGTCATTAAAGTTTAATTGCCCGTCCGCCTGGCAGTCCTCACAGCTCTCACCGACAGAGGGGGATAAGTACAGCCGCTTGGGAAAGTTGACTACTGAGGGGAAGTCGTTGAGCTTTTCTGACTCTCCGAGTGGCATGGCAATTCTGTCCTGTGGCAACTGCGTGCAAAGCAGGCGATGTGTGTGGAGAGCTAGGAATATAATACCTCACCGGGCAGAGAACGAGAGCCTCTGATTAGTGTCAACGTGGCCAGGAAGCCACAAGGCCAAATCCATCTACTGTACGCTGAAAAATATAGTGATGCTGAACAGCAGGCCTAGATTTCCTCCCAGAAAACACAAGTGTATCTGAGCTTTGTTTCTGAACCATTTGCATAATGCATTTTGATGGGTGGATATTATTTTGAACATGTCTTTCTGTCTTTGTTGTGCAGGATCCCGAAAGGACCGGGCCCAGCTCGGAGCGGGCTTCCAGGGGGGAGGCTTTCAAAGCGAGACGACGGCCCTTTCAAGTCAGGACACTTCGATTGTGTTACAGATTGGTTCCAGGTGAGGCGGCTTTGGGGAAGCTCAGTGAGAGGAAAATTGCCCTCCGCGGCGTGCTGGCCGGAGTCAGAGAGGCTTCACGGTTGGGATGGCAGGCCAGGATTCCAGAACTGCGCACGTACTGCAGGATTTAGCAAGATGGAGGCCTTGGCTGGGACAGCCTGTGATGGTCGATCACAGTTAGGGACTGAGGCTGTTTTGCATGAATGGTGAATATTTGTTGGGTCTTTGGATATCACAGCAGAAATTCTCTGCCGGGTCTCCTAGGAAAAAACAACTGTGTCATTATAATTTCACATTGGTCCCTTAAAAAAGTCATTCTTGGGTAAAGTTGTTATTTGCTGCGGTAACATTTTCCATCCATTACAAAGGTTTTTTTTCTGTTTTAATTCCTCTCTGTTACCCTACTGACATTTTGATATGAAACTTCTTACATTAAACACAGCTAGAAAGTCTTACTTAATTACTTATCATCATTTAACATTGACCAGAATCAGGCAGGGAATTAGCATAAATCAATGCCTTAAGTAGCGAGAAAAGGAGGTTAGGTGTAATTACCCCGTGACTAACAATGTGAGCTATAAGCACTGATATAGCCAGATGCAGCATGTTTTGTGCTCTGGTTTTGTCAGATTCTACTTCCCTCAGTCAGGTAATCAGGCAGCCAGGAAATTACCCATTTTTCCATCTACATTATTTAAGTTACCAATGGTTACCATTGTCTTACACCTGTCAGCACCCAGAAACTCTGTAACTCTGCCTCATTATTGTGTAGCTAACAACTGTTCACAATAAATCCATCAAACGCAGGGTTAGTGAAATCTAAGTAGATGTTTATCATAAGCAATGGAACACTCATTGGAAATAATAACTATCCCCTTTATACATATATGTGAATTTAGTAAATTACTTGACACAAATGTTGCAATTTATCTTGCCATGTTAGGGCACACGCCTGAGTTACTGGCAGTGTCTCGCTTGGGACACGTTCCATTTTTAAAGGAGGATTTGAGGAATAACTTCAGTTATTGGCTGGTGTCACTCAGTGCCACAGTTCTGGCTGGGCAGGGTGAGCAGAGCAGTTATGCCTATGGGCAGAGTGAGGTCACAGTCTAATGACTGGCTAAGTGTCCCGGTGTTTACCGTTTGTTTACCTGCACTGGAACAGGGCTCCCCTTTTCCGAGATGAGCAGCTCTCACCGCCTCCGCAGAGGCCAGGCCGATGGGACGCGCTGTTATTGCGCTTGTGGTGGGGCGGTCCGTGAGGGGATCTGCCCCTTAATGGGACGAATGTGACAGATACGGAATGCCGAAAGGGGACAAAGCAGCACATAGACTGCACACTTCCAGGCCCCGAGCTGATTTCCTGACGTTGCTGAATCTGATCCAGTACTTTGCAGTGCAATTTATACCTGCTGTGGATTTGTCCCCTTCTTGTCTATCCTTATAATTTCATGCCATTAGACAAACATAGTGATTTGCCGTATATCCTGAGTCGATATCCATATTTTCTGAATTAGGCCTGAATTAGCGAGTGTCTCATTTTTATATAGTGGTATTGTCCTCCGTTCATTTGTTTGTGATATGGTTTCAGTAAATGGGAGGGTTTTTGAGGGCAAACGTAAGCTTAGATAAACAAAATAAATGATTGTTACTACTTATGAGGGGTGGCTTAAGGTCAGCCATGCTTCTTGTGCTAAGCAATTACAGTTAAAAATGCGTGTGATTGAATGATGCATGTTCATACCGGTTAAGGAGTACATGTCAAACGTCAGGGCCTCAGAGCACTCCAGCCCCAGTGGCTTGGACTCGGAAGCCTGGAAGCTGAAGATCCTCAGGCAGTCTGTCCTGCCGAAGGGAGATGCTCTGAGGTCAGGGGGCCCCACTCCGGGAGACGCCGTGTGTCTCTGGCCGGAGAGGAAGTGCAGTGTTTACACGGCGCTCAGCCTCCCCTCTCCGGTTTCAAGGGAAACAAGCCTGCTCCCCCATCACATGCCCCCACCCCCCCAACAGAGAGTGTAGATTATTTCTATTTTTACATCCACAGGGTTGGTTTTAATCTGCCATAGGACCCCTGCAGCGTGTCATATATATGTTCTGCTTTCTGTAACAAGACAGCCCCATGCTGGCTTTTTCACAAGATTTAATTTAAAATGTGTTCTATAAATCCCGGGTAGCACAGGCCACGTGCAGGCGACAGGCAGAATGACACGCCAGTTCAGTGCAGGACACATTCAGGCACACGGCTGCGTACTATGTAGAGACACCTCTTCACTGAGTGTGCATGTCTTTGAATGCTGGGAGGGAGATGTACGCAGGTACAGGGCTGGGAATTAAACACACAATCAGCCATGAGGTTACAGTGCTGCCCACTGTGCCAATGCACTAGCTGGCTTATGTTTTATGACGTTAAAGCAATTATCATTTGCTTAAGGTTTAAACCTGGAAAACCCCTCATCTGCATATGTACGTCTCTGCAGTTATGCCATAGCACTAAAGACAGGGGTCTAAGTTAGGAAAGTGGCCTTTTTGGTGTGAGCTGGAAATCTGATCACTGATATGATGTTAGACTAACATCAATGTACAATTTTTGTCTCATGCAGGACAAATAACGACCACCGTGTGAGAAGAGCATGGATCGCGGGGGATGATCTATTTAAGCTTCAAATTAATTAAAGCGTTGACTGCATAAGAGCCGGATTGGCTAGGGCCCGGGCCGCAGGAACGCGAGTGCAATCCCCGCTCAGGCCTACGGCACACTTGACTTTCCATCTCTCAGGCTTGACCAAACCACTTTCCTTTTCATCTCGACTTTAGGATTGTTTTGACATTTTACATAACACAGTATTGCAAAATAATAACATTGCGGTCATTCCGTCACAGATAACATCCCCCATAATGGCTATTTAACTGTACTTTATGGTTTCGTCAAGGAGAATAAGTGAAATATGATGCTTACACGGTTATGTACTGTAACTATAACTGATGCCACAGTTTAACAAGTGAAGACCTTCTGAGTCACTTTGTTAGCTGGACGTCAAAAACATGCAAACCGGAATAGTCCGCCTTCAGTGCAGCTTAATTTCCAGCACATATCATAATAAATTATGACTTTAAATTTCAGTCAATTGGTTTCTTATCGAATTCAGTAGTTACCATTATTTACAAATCAATTCAAAGATCCATGACCATAAATTTAGCAAAAAAAATGACAGATGTCACCAGATGAATGGTGCTTAACTGGATTAATTGTCATAGCAGTTTATAGTCTGGTGATTGTAGTGTAACAGCCTTTATTTACAGTACAATTAAACTGTCATTGAAATGAGGCATTTTGCTGAGTAGCATGAAATGATGAGTAAGCTTTATGACCATTTGGGATCACAGTAACTTGAGCAGGGGAGGTGGGGGTTTATCCAAAGATTGGGTTCCTGGGAAATCGTTACTGCATGACTTGAAATATGCCATAACTGGCAGATACTGGACCAGGTCCTAGGCGGACAGGAGATATGCGTCATTTGTGAACAATCACACCACTTCGCCCACTCCCTGCATCTCTCCCGCTGATCCTGAAAGGACAATGATCTGTCATTATTACAGGGCACGCCCGCCCGCCACAGTGAGAGCCGCATTATGGCATGCCCACCTACCACAGTGAGAGGCGCATTATGGCATGGCACACCCACCTGCCACGGTGAGTGGCGCATTATGGCATGGCACGCCCACCTGCCACAGTGAACAGTGCATTATGGCATGGCACACCCACCTGCCACGGTGAGTGGCGCATTATGGCATGGCACACCCACCTGCCACGGTGAGCGGCACATTATGGCATGGCACACCCACCTGCCACGGTGAGTGGCGCATTATGGCATGGCACGCCCGCGATCACAGTGAGCAGCGCATTATGGTATGGCACGCCCACCATGGTGAGCAGTGCATTATGCCATGGCACGCCCGCCACGGTGAACGGTGCATTATGACATGGAACACCCACTACACTGAGCAGTGCATTATGGCATTGCAGTCCTACTACAGCCAGTGGCACATTATGGCACACACACCACAGTTAGCAGTGCCAGATGGCATGGCACACCTGCCACGGTGAGTGATAATCTGAGATTCCTGTTTTTTACTGCCCTGTAACCATAATATTTTGCCACAATATATCAGTTACACTGTGTGCATCTATCTTTGTTTGGTCTATAAATCTGTGAATTAATAATATAAACCTAAGACAGAAAAGAACATTAGAATGTACCATGATGCTTATCGCTATATATTTGTAAATAGGAGGAGGGACGGTGCTATTGCAGCTTCAGAGAGCACGTGGGCAATAAAGCAGGCTGTCATTCTTACACAGAGACATGCACGCATGGGCCAGACCGAGGGGCAGTGCCAGGCCCGGCTGGCATGTGCCCACAGACCCAGCGCATGCCAGGTAGCGGCGCAGCTCCCCACGGCACACCGGCATCTCCCGCCACTGCCCCTAGCATCTGATCCGACTTAAGAACTGACCGCAGATGCCAGGGCCTCCCGGCGGCTGACCTGCCCAGGCTGAGGCTGCCCACAACACGGCCTTCAGGCACTCACTCCCCAGCCACCCTAGGGGAGCGTGCCAGTCTCCTTCAGAGCAGGACAACAAAGCCTTTTTCTTTGCATCTGCTGTTTGTTCCACTTTAATTTTGCAAGACGATATGCCGAGACAGTTGGCTGGAGAAGCAGGACAGACACTGGGGAGAGATTTCAAAGAATTTGTGTTTATTCAGAGTTTTATATCCACTTCTCACTATCTCCTTTAATGTGTTTTACTGTTGTAAATATGCATGATAATATTAAGAATAATATTACAAATCATCTGACTCTTCCACCATCATAAAACTGCTGCAGAGATCCTGTCGAGGTAGTTTGACCTTCATTGACTGGAAATTCCAGCACACTGCCTCGGGACAAGAATCAAAGCAAGTAAGAGTTTTTATTTGTGATTTAAAGTCTGGAGTTATGACCACCCTTCTGTACTAATGTCCAGAGGAAACTGGAAAAAGTGTAGCACAGGGGTGTGCTGCTCATGGTCGTCTTGGTGCAGTGTAACTCAATTATCTCTGGGTTTATGCATTTATTGTAACCTACATATGATGCTTTATCTTTTGCTCTGTTTTTCCATACAGTTTGGCATCTTTTATTGCGTAATCTTATAAGTAGTTAGACGGATTCTATCGACAGGAATATTAAATCAGTCAGCTGTGTTTCTCATTTAATGTAATGCTTGTTGAAATATTTGTTTTGGTTATATGATGTTCAGTTTTTGTTTCAAATGAGCTAACAGAGAGAAATGAAAGCTTCTAGAATGCTAATAGACAAACACTGGCCTATAATGCAGGCAAGCCCATGCCAAGTCATGCAATTGGAGGCTCACAATCAATCCCATCTGAGTTTAAAGTAAACACAACAGATTCTGTTTAGTTTACATAGACAAGAGAAACTTCATCCAAACCATGATTGTTTTATGGAATTCTGATCCAGGTGACTGGGATTTCGGAATCTTTTCTTTTCCTTTCGTGTTTCTATCCGATCTGACTGCCTGCTACAAGGGGACAGGGAGACTGGCTCAGTGGTGTTCCGTCCTGGTCATATGAGCTTCCTCCCAATCTTCTTAGTTAATGAGTGGGATTGTGTAGGAATTGGCTGCCAATCCCACACCCAATCTAAAGTTCCACAATAGTAGTTAAAAATGATCCAAAAAAAAACGCATACAAAGGTCATCAAGGGATCCTCACTTAACTGACAAGAATTTATAATCTGGATAAAATGTTTTATAAGAGTTGCACCCATACCTTTAGCCTGATTGGGGTCATGTATGTATGTAACACGATTTTAGAAATTGGTAACAAATCATTATTTTACTATGGTTCATGTACCATGAAGTGTTTATTAATCAAAATAATTTAAATAATTACTGGTATCTATAGTGTTTTGTTCTACTAATATTAATAATTGTAAAAATAAACAAAACCAAATACACCCACAAAAACTTGGTAATACCTTACTTGAGGGTGCACAAGTATTTTAGTAACTGATTTACTACTGAAGTACAAATGATGAACCGTTATAGTAACAGCATGAAGAGTTATGATTGGTTAATGATGATCAAGCATGGGATCAGTAGGTAATTAACACTAAGCTTCTGGTTAATTAATGCATTAAGTTAGAGTAGGTACTACTGCATTACTTGTGCCTACTCTAGTAAAGTGTTACCAAGAAATGTATCTGTGGGATATAACGATCTAGAATACTAAATGAATGCAGTATTGTGTGTAATTAAGAGTGCAGCTGGAACCAAAACAGCATGCAGATTCCGGCCCCTGGAGACTTGGGCTGAAGCGTCTGCGGCAGATCTGGGACAGGGCTTCCCAAGTGTGGGCTGACGCTGAGACAAGGTGTGCGCCAACATCGGCCCCTGTGATGTGTGATAGTGCTGCCTGACGTTTCCTGCACATTGGCTCAGCTGTAAGTTCCTGCTGAGGTGATGGCTGATGGAATCCCCGCAATTGGCTTCGTTCAGGAGAGCCGGATCAGAGGGGAAGCTAAACTCCCTCTATTCCCCATTGTCACTATTTGCCCATGACTGATTGTATGTCTTCTGTGTACTTTTAGAGTGGCATTGATCAAAAGATTATTCTCTCCTTCTCACATGCTGCCTGGATTTCCACCTTCCAGTTGCCATATGTATCACTGAAATTATTTATGATTTTAGCAGGTGTTCTGACTTCAAACTTTGTTTTCTAATGACTCCAACACAGATGGAAACGTGTTGCATTCAGGGCTTAAAGTGAAGGCTGGAAGTTATTCAGAATTTGTAGCAATTATCTTTATCTGCTGTGAGGTAGAAGAGGAATATAATATGAATTATGACCCCCCAACAACCCTGAAATTGAAATACATCCATTTATAGA
Source organism: Petrocephalus zakoni (assembly GCA_026774425.1). Classification (NCBI taxonomy): domain Eukaryota; kingdom Metazoa; phylum Chordata; class Actinopteri; order Osteoglossiformes; family Mormyridae; genus Petrocephalus; species Petrocephalus zakoni. The sequence continues at coordinate 23,674,003 of JAODKN010000008.1, read as the reverse complement.
ACAGTATAAATGCCTTATACAATATAATATTGTAAAGGCATTAAAAGTTTGACCATGCAAATACGCAATGATTTAAATCTTTATCCACTTCCTGATCGATTTCAGATTTTGTCTTTGACCGTTAGCTTTTGCGCTGCTAATAATTTTCATTTGACATTGATATAGATTGACTTTGAATGTCAATTTGTAGAAAATTCCCAGGTCCAAACTTGACACAGAATGATAGAAATGAGTCTTATTCAGTCTTGGTTTCCTTTCGATAGAGTCAGACTAGCTAATGTTTTTGGGGAGGGGTACAGATAAGATCAGCAGGCGCAGGCTCGTAATGTTGACCACGGTGGGCGGACGTGAGCTCCGCCTCCCGAAGACGGCTGGAGTCATGCCTCAGGTCTGTAACTCTTAACGACAGTCAGTCACGCCAGACAGGAGCAGGAGCACAGGGTCAAAGGCTACATTTCCTTTCCTATTAGCATTATTTATATGATTTTCCATCTATATTCAATATGGAGCAAAGACTTGGTTGCAGATAGCACAGCTTTGGAAAGCTTCATTCGGAATGAATTTTTAAGATTTCACCTGTCGGTTTATCTAGTCTGGGTAGCAGTATGTATGGGCTGGGGAAGATAACGCATGTGCACACGGAAAGAGCATGCATGCTCTACAAAGACAGAGAAGGGGCAGAGATGAAGGACACAAGCCAAGAGCTGGGAGGCAACACATCTAACCAAATAACTTTATCAGGTTATTTTTAGCTTCTCCTCTGTGATGAAGAGCTACATTCCTGGGGCTTCTGTGGTAGCAAAAAAACCAAGATGATTTTTAAAGAATGTCTCACCCTACACTCAAATGGAGATGGATGCAGCGCTTCACAGATCGAGGTGGCTGCTTTGTGCTTGCTACAGCCGGAAGAGGCCCCTTTAAAAGCAGGGCCTGTCTCTTCCACCGGGAGTGAGAGGGAAAGCAGACGATAGCAGGGAGAGACTGGTCTCTCAGCTTAAGGGCTGAATAGGCCAGCTGCCCCAGGAAACAGCTGAGTGGCTGTGGGCGGGAAACGCAGAGAGAGACGGGCGCAGAGGCGAAGCACCGGCACGTGGCATTGCGCTGCATACCTTCGGCTGTCTGGAAAGCCATTTGTAATATATTCAAATACACTGGACGTGTGTAAGCCATCGCAGCGCTGCACAGCTGAGGGTAAATGCAGTTTTCAGGAAGCACCAGAGACATCTAATCACGGGTGGCGCTAGAGATTTTGGGCCCCATGAAAGCATATCATACCTCAAATCACCCAACCCAGACCAATTCAATTATACTCTGGTTTTTTAGGGCCCCTTTCAGTCAGGGGTCACATCTAATTAATACCAGTCAGTTTCCACATAATCAGAGTGGTTAGTTTCCACCTTAAGCGGTGTCCAGGTATGATGTCTTCTTCATTTCTGGGGTCACTTAGCAGTGTTTAAAGAACCATCCAACTGTCAAATCACTGTCCATGGCAGAAAATACCTGGCTTTGTCTTTTGCAGGCTCAGAGTGAGTGCATGTCAGGTGCTATGTGATCTGCTGAGTTCTTCAGGAGAATTGGTCACCTTTTTGCTTCCAGTAGCTGCTCTGAATTTGGTGGCCAAGGATACTAAAGGTACATTATGATACACATAATGATTTAACTACATCCAAGCCCTTTAACTGCATCCAAGCCCTTCATTAGGGTCTGAACATTAACTTAAGGTTTTCCAAGTAGGTCTGACATGGAAGTGGACTTCAGATGGGAGATCTTTTCATCCCTGGTTTGGCTCTGCAGCTCTTACAGTGATGTGATGTGAAATGTACAATCTTTAGCCAAACCAAAGGAACGTGTCCGTTTTCTTAAGTTTCTACTATTATAATACAAAAATCAATGTCACCGTCAAGTGTAGCAGTCATAATGACATGGACAGTCTTGTGTCGTTCCTCAAAGTAAAAAAAACAGCAAAAGAGCAGCTTTCTCTAGACAGATGACAAATGGATGCAGACATGTGCCTCAGCTCCCAGGGTGTGTCTTTTTTTCTCAATACCTGAGGAAAGCAGTGTACAGGCAGGCCCTAGGTTATGAACATTCCCCAAGTCTGTATTAAATTGAATTTGCTAGGTAAGTTGGAAAAATAGTAATACAGTATAGAATAATAATAATTATACAGTAATAATAAAAATAACTTCATATGGTACTGTACTGTACCTCGAATCAACGGACCACTGAATGTGCGCAACGTTTTTCATGATGGTCAAAAAGTTGTGCATGTATTCATTATTACAAACCATTGTATTTAACCCAGTTTTTATATAATAGTGTCTCGGCCAATAGGAAAGGTATGGCATGAATAGAGGGTGTATTGTGAGCAAAACCCTTGCAGGGGACTTTGATATTGAGGTGAAACCACTGTTTCACGGGCTTAGACGGGTAACAGTCGCTGAACTGGCAAACTCAAGCCCAGGAAGCACTTAAGTACATGGCTAATGAAGGGGCAAACAAGAGGCAGCTGTGAATGGTTAACGGGAGGACAGGAACAAGAGGAAAGACAAATGAGCAACAGGCGTGGTTTGTTTAGAGGCCTGCCGGGGAAGAAATGGGAGGATCAGGTAGACAGAGTGGGCTGGGCGTGACAAATAGGCTTTATTGCAGTCAGTTTGTAAGTATGAGCTGCCTGTAAGTCAGACCTTCTTAAACCGGGGGCTGCCTGTATGGTGGGACCCCCATATCTACAGTTTCAATAAATGTGGGTTCAGTTATTCCATGGTTTACTGTGGTCCAAAAAAGGGAAAATTCCCCAAATAAACAGTTCATAAGTTTCAAACTGCATAGCGAGTGAGTACAAGCTGTAACACGGTGGTCACGCCCAGTACACGGCTCCCTCGGTCCCTATACCCACGATTCCAGGCAGAACTCTTCCAGTCTGCCTCTAGCGTTCTCACTGATCACATTCACTCCTGCATCGTGTCATAGTGTCCGTGTTATAAAAATAATTTTAACGATTATGATTTTTATTACTCCCTCATCGCTATCGTCTCTTGAGAATTAGGCCAAAACATCAGCATCCTTTCTTTTGAGAGAGAGAACAGTACTCTATAATAATGTACAACATACTTTATTAATGTGGGTAATGTCATACTGTGCGCGATTTATCATGTACCATACTTAAGTATATGGAAATCACATATCTATGGGGCATCTGCAGATGCTTTCCTATCCTCTGTGGTTTCAGCGATCCGCGGTAGGCCTTGGAATGTATCACCCTTGGATATGGGGGAACTACTGTAATTCCTTTCAGTGTGTTTCAAATCAGTTCTCTCATCACTGAGAAAGAGGATGGCTGTGTGTTTGGTGAATGTGAACTGCTCTGTCTGCTTGCTGTCCTGTCCCAGAATGCACTTTTGCACTGCTGGGGAGTGTAATTGTCAGCATGTTTGTCAATTTGCCTAGAGTTTAAAACCATCATGAGGAGTATTCTTTTAGTTTTGGCATTTTGTTGGACACATAAGGATTATTATAGCTGGAAAAATTTATTTTGAAATATTTCGGAACCCAAAAGACACATTATCTTGGTGTGGTACAGTACCTTACAGCAAGGAACCTAAATCACCTCAATAAAACTTTCAGTTTACAATGTAAATTTTGCACTGGTGTCCTTTTCCAAAACAAAAAGGAAGAGATGTGCAGCTGGTGATGTACTGTTTCTCTTAAATATGGAAAGGTACTTTATTTTTCATGTGAATCATGCACTTAATAAACAAGTGATATACACTCACCTAAAGGATAATTAGGAACACTTGTTCAATTTCTCATTAATGCAATTATCTAATCTACCAATCACATTGCAGTTGCTTCAATGCATTTAGGGGTGTGGTCCTGGTCAAGATAATCTCCTGAACTCCAAACTGAATGTCAGAATGGGAAATAAAGCAATTTTGAGCGTGGCATGGTTGTTGACAGGCCAGTCTGAGTATTTCACAATCTGCTCAGTTACTGGGATTTTCACGCACAACCATTTCTAGGGTTTACAAAGAATGGTGT
>JAODKN010000008.1:23646968-23659373 GCA_026774425.1 Petrocephalus zakoni | reverse complement strand
GAGTTCCTTTCACTGGAACTAAGGGGCCAAGCCCAATCCCTGAAAAACAACCCCACACCATAATCCCCCCTCCACCAAACTTTACACTTGGCACAATGCAATCAGGCAAGTACCATTCTCCTGGTAATCACCAAACCCAGACTCAGATGGCCAGTCAGAGAAGTGTGATTCGTCACTCCAGAGGACAGGTCTCTACTATTCTAGAGTCCAGTGGTAGTGTGCTTTACATCACTGCATCTGACGCTTTGCATTGCGCTTGGTGATACACGGCTTGGATACAGGTTCTTGGCCATGGAAACCCATTCCATGAAGCTCTCTAAGCACTGTTCTTGAGCTAATCTGAAGGCTACAAAAAGCTTGGAGGTCTGTAGCTACTCACTCTGCAAAAAGGTGGCGACTTCTGCACACTGTGCACCTCATCATGCTGGACTCTGCTGCACATAATGTACTTAGCAATGGTACCCTCATCTGGAGATAATGTACGCTAACATTCATTAGTAGATGGGGGATGATTCTTGCTCACATTTCAGAGTAGAGGAGGCTACCTAACAAACACCAGCAGGTATTTCTGAAACAGGCAGTGCATTCAGCTACACATTTGCTGAACACATGGAATTCAGTAAGAAATAATACAGTTTTAATGTAACAATATGGTTTTATTTCCCCAAAAGCTGCTTACACACAAAGTGTACATAAATGGCTATATTTTCCGATACAGTATATATTTATGTGTATAACATCTCCGATTCGGTAACATTTTCGCAGCACAGGTAGGTAGCATGGATACCCTGAAATATGCAGGGGCCCAACATAGCATAGGGGCCCAACGCGGTATTGGAGCCCCCAATATGAAAAGTAATGTAAATGCTCGGGAAACATCATACAGCCATTTTTCTGGGGAACGCCCCCTCAGCTATCATTTCTGCTATTGGGGGGAACCCCCCGGCTTACCAAAATATTTGTAAGTGGGGGCCCAGGGTGACATTGTGTTAGGAAGCCCAGAATATCTAGCGAAGGCCCTGCTGACTGCAATCATTATTTTTTAAAGTCAGTACCCATGCCCTTTTCCACATCTGTCCCAGTGATACAATGATCAACAACCCCCCCCCCCCCCAAAAAAAGTTAGATTACTTATTAAATTTGGTACTTCAGCGACATCTAGTGGTAATATATGAATTAATATATATCGTTTTGTTTATTTCACGACGTCTGTAACATTTTCTTGAGTTAGGAGAAACGTGCGTTTCTTTCGTATAATTCACCACTTGTAAAGTGACTTCAGTGTTTTCGCAACGAGTGATAGCAAATTTTTCATCTTTTGCAGAATAACTTCAAAGCAGAGCTCAGCAGGGTTCCGGATTCATCTCAACCTTCCCAAAACCACACATAGCAAAAACTAGCCTCATAAATATTTATGTTAATTTCCAAGGCTTGAGTCCGCTTCTAAAATGAACATGCCAAACTATCAAAAAGGCCATTTGGAGCAAACAAGATTTTAATCTGTGTAAAAGGTAATAATTCGTATTTTTCTAAGATTTAATGGGTAAAATCAGGCTCCAGTCTCAATTGTAGCCCCGATTATTCAATGAGAAGTGGTAATCGTCCTCTGATTTCTTTTTTTCCTGTAGAAAGGTTGATTGAACTCAAATTTGATGTTTGAAAAGTCTGATGTTTTAATCTTTAAACACGTTAATTTCCATCCATCTAATCCTGCTTGTTCTGTCAGAGTGCTGGTTATCTCCTGACATCCCATCCAGAGTCTTCCTCTGTTCTGAGGTAAGTTCCAGGGCTCCCCAACCTGAACCTCACTGAGCTTGCTCTGCTAAGCACAGAGGACGGGGCCTGTCATTCCAGAACTCATGGGCAAGGGAAGCCTGCAGCTGCCAGGGAATCAGAATATTACACTCTTGGATTAAGAGAAAAATTGGAATAGAACAATGCAGTCCAAATCATAATCTTACCTTTGATCTGATAATCCATCATAAACTTACAACCCCATGTAAACTAGTTGGAGAACCAAAAATGGCACAAAACAGACAGTGATATGCTCAAAACCAATTTATTATGAGCCATGTGCCTGCAGACTCCCATTAAAACCAGCCGGCCCAGACTGAACTCACTGACTGGTTAGTGCTATATGGCGTCAGCTGGGTAGCGTAAGTATGAAGACTTCACATTTGGCCGCCTTCTGAGCTTGACAAGGCTGCAGTATTTGTGGTGCCATTTCCAACATCCATTTTTAGTTTGCTTTCTTAAAGTAACATTAACAATTTTATTCAGTATATTTTTACAATTATAATTTTTTTTGTAGTTTGTATATGGTTATTTAGTACTTTTGTCCCACCCCCGATACCTAAAAAGTAAGAATGTTAATCACAGAAGTGTATTTATTCTGAAAGGAATTAGGGGGAAATATCATTACAGAAGCATCGACTGTTCCACTGAATTGATTTATTTACATGGTGTAACTGGATGCTCTGTTTTTGCATATTCTGCTAAGTTCTTCAAAGATTATCTCTACTTGAGTAACCTTTCTGATGTGAAGGCCTAAGGAGCATTTGTTTTGCTGTTGTTCCTGCACCTATCCTGCACTCATCACTGCACATTAATTGAGAGCGTAGCCTAGCAGCACATACTGAACTTGGCTCCTGAGCAGCTGTTTGCTTGTTAAGCATTATCTGCCGCACTTGTACATCGCATTAGATAAAACCATCTGCCAAATAAACAAACATGAAAAACAAATTCACACTGTGGCACTTTTTCATATATTTTGATTCCTAGAAAATCCTTTTACACAAACAGGCTTGACAAGGCTCAATGCAGGCATCTGGCCATTATATAAAATTTCCTAAATTAAATATGTGTGTACATGAACACTTGGCTATATTGGTAAACAACGAGTATGTATTAATTTTGTTAGATGGATTTGTACCGAAGAAACTATACCATTTTTAAAGCAATTTTTGTGTGATGTGACAAATGAGCGTTTAATAAGGCCAGAGTGAGTACGTTTGTTCATACTTGGGCACATTATACTCCAGTAAATCTTAACAGGATAATGAATGGCTACATCATTCACAAGTAGTCCTTGCCACACGTCCCTTGAAATACGGAATTTCACAATATTCACAATTCACGTATTTCACAATAAAATCGTGCGTCCCGTTTTTAAACAATACGGTTTTGATTTCTGATTTGGCCTTTAAGTTTCTATTTAGCACCACTGGTGCGTCACTTGGCACATAGTGGTTGTGGCAAGTCCCCACGTTGGTAGGCGGCCTTTCTTTTTCTGCATGAAATGTAGCAGCCCTATTCGCAAGCAGCATAATGTTTAGTAGTCCACACATATAAACGACCACGCATAAACTTAAAGTATCACGGACCGTACATATATAAATACCGATATACTGAAATACTGAACCCAAACTGTGAATCCAAAAAAAAATCTTCCCAAGTGGAATCTCGCTGCCCTCGACTCTTCGGCAAGTGCATGGGAATGCTGCTCGTCAACTCTTTTGTTAAAAAAAACGTAAACTAAATTATCACCACGAGTAATTTCACTTGTGACATAGTCCGTCGACATACTTTTTATGACGAAAGGTGATTTTCTTTTTTATTAAAATGCCTAATTCTACTCAGGCAGATCCAGGGCAGCTATAGGGGGCCTTCCTCCATATAAAGCGTCCCCTCTGCATCTGGCTGCGTGAAACCGGCGGGGAGGATCGGAGGGCGAACGCGGAGAAACAGCGCAGCACAACTTTCCGGTTGTTGAATTCCACGCCAACACTGTTCCCCCTCGTGGATATAGAGATATCAAAGGTAAAAACCTACCGACTTGTAGGAAAATACAAAAAAATGGCAAAGTAAACTTAGCCCTGCTAATAGCTGGGGTAACTGCCCCCCCCCCCCCCCTTTTTATAAAAGCGGCGCCTGGACGGTTTTGCGGCTCCGGCTGTTATCGGAACCCGGCGCCGTCGGGACGTACGTGCGCTTGTTTTCCTGAAAGGCTTTTGTTCGTCTTTCGATTGCCTGGGAGGGGATGGAGCTGCAGAGGAGCGAAAGTCGAAGGAAACGAGGATGGGGGGGGCGGTTTAATATTCCGCGGTAATGTTTGATTACGGGGGTGCCGCGCCGCGATCGCCTCTCGGGGTATCTGCCCGTGCGATTCCCGGCCGCGTCGCCGCTGCCGCTGGCCCCGGCGTGTCCCGAAACGCCGCCCGGGGCTGAGGAATGCTCCGCCTCGCCGTGCCGGCGGCTCCGGGAACGGCTCCGGGTTCTGTTTGCGCTGTGTTCGAGCGGCAGTATGCCGCTGCTAAAGGAGGGTCTTTGTGCTCTGCTCCATACCGGCCGCCGCTGGTTCCGTTCTGCAGCGAGGGGTAGCGAGACCAGCAGCTGTCAGTCCTTCGGGGCCTGCGGCTCCGAGAGGGCTGATCGGCCTGGGAGCGGCTTCTCCAGGCGCCGGCACACCGAGGCCGTCTCTCTGCGTGTGATTTAAATACCCGAGCCGCCGAACTTGCAGATTACCATGCTTATGTACACCTACGGTCCTGTGCTAATAACTTTAATTCTGTGCCGAATTTATCGGATACGAACTCTGTTTGTTCCAAAGATCGCAGGATGTAATGATGCTGCTCTCGCGTTCTGCTGTATACAAAGAGAATGTGTGGTTTGTCTCACACTGGCCCGTCCTTAGATGCCCGCAGCGACGATTGGCAGCAGTACTGTTCAGTCCTCGAGCCCAGAAGTGGGTTCTGGGCCCGGATCGCTTTTCTCCATGACTGGCTTGTCATCTGGGCCACATACCGAGGCCCTGAAGCAAGTGCTCTGCGTCATCGACAAGAAAGTCCGCAACATGGAGAAGAAGAAGGTACCACGGCTCTATTCGGCCCTTACCGATTTAATTACAGGAAGTCCCATATAGTTGTGCGTGTTAAAACAGGGCTTCGGATACGTGGAGGTAAATGTGGCTTGTTATAACAGAACTCGTATTAAGTTACACCAAGGTGTCCCTGCTTAATAATGTTTGTCTTTTAGAGATGTATTTTTGACTCCCTGGAAACGTTCATTGATGTTTAAAAGGGACACTGAAATTCTGGTTGTCCTATTATTGGGAGGAAGACGTTAATTCGTCCAAACTTCAGTTTCGTTTCTTGAGTTCAGTGTTGGCGATGAATAGATTTACTTTGTGGAAACTTTCTGTAGTACTTTCTTCGGAAATACTGGAGGGGGTGATTTGAAAAAGATTATGGATTTTGAACGAACAGTTGAGTAATCTTTAAATGTAAATGACGAGCACAACTCGATATTTATTATAAACGCGATTATATACTAGGTGTTAAAATGACTAGTATGAAGCTTAGGGTTTCTCCCGACGTGATTTTCGGCTGTCGGCGCGGCGCACATGGGCTGTAATAACATGGCTGCGCCGCCGAGCTCCGCGCACGTCTCCCAAAAAGCGCCGGCGGGCTACACCGTCCGCGCCGCCGCATGTGACCGGCCGCGTCCGTCACCTACGTCTTCCTACGCCCGAGAAACGGCGCACTCATCCACAGAAATCTATCTGTAACCCTGCCCCAATGCACGAATGTCCCGAATCGGTGATTTAGGAGCGCAGCCGGTCTCCTAGCGCTTTATGGGAGCCGCGCCACAGGTGCGTGTTTCTGCCCGGAGGATAATGGGCGCTGCACCGCATGCCGCCTGCTGCCCTGCTCCGTTAGTGCAACAGGTTTAACTGGTTAGTGCTTCCGCCCCACAGTCTGTGAAATGCATTTTATTAGCTGGTTGTGGGCCTTATGCAATATGTCACTGGAAATGTTAGTGAAGGCAGATCTAACGCATTCCTTGTTTAAGTAAGTTGAATCTCTCAAGGATATGAGTTTAGACGTGCTTCATTACGTCACCTTGGCCATTTGGCCCAGTGCCTCGGTCACTGATTGGTATTCGCTGCCTGCTACTTGATGCTATGCATATTCAGTTGTACCACTGAGAAGCTGTTACGGGTCAGCAAGTTGTTTTTTGTCATGATGGAGTTGGGCCAGTTTTTCCTGTATTTTCCCTATTAAAAATGCTGAATAATTCATACAGATAGCTTGAAATTCATATTTGATAAATTGGTAAAGTCAAATTTGTATATATGAGACATGTGAACTTGCATTTAACTACACCATTGGTTTCATATTTGGGTAGCGTTAAGTTCCAAACTGCCACGTGCAGCTGTGTGATGGATAGTTACTAATGTGTAGTCGCACTGTTTGGACAGGGCAAGCTTGATGACTACCAGGCAAAGAAGAACAGAGGCGAGCGACTCAACCAGGACCAATTGGTGGGTTAACAAACGGTCAAGTGCTGGTTCTTGAAGGGCTTTATTTTTGTCTATTCGAGCAGTATTTATAGATGGTCTGCTCAAATGTATTTCTGTGTTCTTAAAGGAAGCCCTGTCCAAGTTCCAGGAGGTGGGGAATAACCTCGAGTTTGCCCGGGAGTTACAGAAAAGCCTTCTGCTTCTCGGTCAAGATGTAAGTATTGGCTTTTTGTTTTGAATGCTTTTGTATGAGTCGCCTTAATTTGGTGGGATTTGGGGTTGGAGCCTCAAAGAGATTAGTCTGGAACAGTGTAAAAAAATTTTTGGGGAGGAGGAGGTATCTCTTTTGATCCCCCTGTCTAAAAAAAAAAAAATAAATAAAAAAAAAAAATAAATAAATTCACCTCTTAACCTTTAGAGGCCTAAGCCATTTTGGGCAATTTTTCACCCCATTTTTTATTGGCATATAGCATTGCAATAGTAAGTGCTACACATGTTTTATATTGTCATTTGCTGGAAAGATAGAGCTACTTGTCTATGTATGTATTTGCAAAGCTAATATAATTTTTATGAGCAAATTTTTGGCTTAATTTTTAGGTTTTACTTTTTCCCTTATTTCCATAAATTGTTTTCAGTTCAGATATAACTTAAGAAAGATGTATGGTAAGGTTCCTGTCTCAGAAATATGCCAGTTTCCCAACACCATTTCCATAAGACATTCAAAAACAGAGATGGGTTACACACTGTAATACTACGAATTTAAAATAAATAAATTTGAATATATAAATAGACAAATGCACAAATAGTTAAATAGTAAACATATGCAATGTAATACAGAAACAATAACTTGGACTATAATATATGTAAAGTTTCCTATAATATAAATAATTTTTGAAACTTGATATTTTATTTATGGGGATGATTCAACAGTGTGCCATTCGTTGAAGCAATCCCTGTAGGCTAATCAAGAGTGGCACAACACAGCGTGCACATTGCCATGAAGTGTCCATCCTTGTGGCCTCTTTCTCGCATTGCCTGCATACTTTTTGGCCGGCATGATTTAAAATAGAATGTTGTCCCTATTTTTGATCAATATTCCACAGTAGAGTGATCGCGTCTCCGCAGGCGCTTGCCAGTGACTGCGCTTTTACGCAGGAGTGCCGCTTAATCCAAGCACAGAGCACGCGCCCGGCGACAGCGCAAGAAATCTCTCTCTCGTTTTCAGTCTGCTCGTTCATAAGTTTTACACACAAGAATAGACCAAATAAAACCTCTATGACCTCTGACGCCATCGGTCTTCTAGAGCTCAGCAATGTGCGTTCTTTGCATGAGCGTCAACGCAAAATGTGTTCGTCGGGCTCTAAGGGTTAATAGTTTTGTCTGGATAGAGTGAAATCTGTCAGTGTTTCAAACAGTTTGCTTTTTGATTTTATAAAACCCTGCTCTCTAGAAATTTTTGAAGGTCTATTAAAAATATTTGGAGGAATTTTAAAGGCTGCATTATTTTATGATTGTACATGCGAACTGATCTCTTCAGCAACATAAATATGGTAATGTGCAATGTTTTAAACCTTCGTTTCAAATGACGCAATACCAATCATTCTTCACTTCCATCCGCTAGCATGTGAGAAACTCACTGAATTTTGGGTGTTGAGGCTCTCATGCTTACAACCAGGAAGGAATGCTGTTAACACTCACATCGGTATTTCGATACAAAAAGTATTGTGTCATCCTGTGTCCTTTTTTTGAAAATGTATTGATGTTCTGTGAAAACTTGATATGCTGCCCAGCCCTAGTCAACTGTAAGTCATTGATGGGTGAGCGACGAAGCTGTGGGTAAGATGATCATCTGTAGCCACGACCCCAGCAGGTCGGCTTGCTTCTGGATGAACACTCAGTCTTGCTTTTTAGGGTCTTTCTAAGAATTCTTGTGGCATTTGTTTTGCCCATTGCCCCAGCTAATCTCAGAGATTCTGGTCCTGTAGAGCTGTGGTTCTTTAGACCTCGCCTTCAGTGTTTTATGTTAGCTCTGTGGTTTCTGTAGGGTGCTGATGACTACGCGCCATTGCTGGGAGCCCCTAACTCGTTTCCCTCCTAGATGCAGAAGGCGATTAAGAAGACAGCCAGGCGGGAGCAGCTGCTGCGGGAGGAGGCGGAGCAGAGGCGGCTGAAGTCTTTGCTGGAGCTGCAGTTCCTCCTGGAAAGCCTGGGGGACGAGGGCGTGCGGCAGGACCTGAAGCGCGGCACCGACGGCGCGCCCCTGCTCACTGACCAGGAGCTCACCGACCTAGATGGCATCTACAAGCTGGTACAGGTGGAGCGGGACCCCAACACTAGGTGAGTGGAGTTACCTGCCCCAGCACTGGGCGCTTACAGGGCGGATGGCGCCGTGGGTACTTGGGACGAGGTGGCCATCATCCCAGGAAGGCCGGCTCTGCTGTAGCTAATGCAGATCGCGGTGATGAACAGCAGCTGGGCGGGTGTGACTGTAAATGTGAGATGCTACAATCACTGAGAGTTTAGACGACGAAAGGAATTAGTTTTGGCTCGGTGACGTTTTTTTTTTGTGGAGGGGGTAGGGTCTCTGGTATGATGGTTTTTACGCGTGTCTAATATGCTTTACAGGCTTTCTGACCAGTTCGAGGAGGCGTCTGTACACCTCTTGGAGCTACTCGAGGGGCGTGACAAGGAGGTAGCAGGAACCACATGTGAGTATTAAAATAACTGGTATGCAGCTTTGGCAGCTTTACTGATGTGATTCTTTTCCCTACATTCCCAGGTTCAAATTGTACATCCTGTTGGGTGGTTCTTACCTGGTGTAGCTTCTAAAAAAAATGGGGGACATTGCCTTTAAATCTGAGATTGGGAGCTTTATATTTCGTTTTAGTGTGCGCTAACACGGACAGCTGTGCATCCAGTTGCCAGTTGCATCGCAGGGCCTGTGGATTCCCAGCCGCCTTCTCAATGTGTTCCGCCTTTTCAGCTGATCTGCGTGCGGCCGGGGCTGATGCGCTCTCTCCTGGGCTGCATCTCCACAATATCATGTTCTAGATGTGACTTGGCTGGTGTGGTGATTCTCATAGTGCTGTAACTGCTGCGGTTTGAGTGAGTGCAGGTTTTGCTCGGGGAAAATGTGGTGGACTTCGGCGTTTGTTGACTGCTGCTCCTAAGCATCTTGGTGGACGGGATGATTTTGAATGCGAGCGCGTACGTTTTTGGTGACTTTAATCACGCACTTTTTGTGAAGTGACCCGCTGTGAGACGAGTTGGGGGAAACATGGATACCTATGGTTGTCCTTGTTTTCCTTGGCCAGTCCGATTTGCAATTACTGAATGCAAGCCCCTTGCTCAGTGGCTACCCTCTTCCATCAGTTCGGCATGGTTCCAAACAGCAGAGGCTCTGCAGTGTCCCTTGGAAGTGGCACTTGTTTTGTTGGTGGTATTTTGTGGAGGTAATTTTTTTTTTTTACTCAAAAGGACGTCAGGGTTCTTTGCGGGTCATCAGGGTTCCATGCAGCGGGATCTGAAGAGGATGTAGGGAGCTGAATCAGATGAGAGCTTTGGAAAGGAGGCAGAAGACTCGTTTTATTGGTTAAAGTACATTGGGGGTGGGGCACACATTCAGAAATGGCCTGAACCTGAATAACCAGAGGCCAAATAACCTACAAAGGAAGTACCCTTCTGCAGCTCCCCCCGGACGCTGGGATTCTGCAGCCGCAGAATCAGGAACTCCATAGTGTCTGCAAGAGCTTGCAGCCTTTCAGGCTTGTGAAGTGATTAATGGTCATTGCTATCACAGCACACAACAAAATGCATCCTCTGCATTTAACTGGTATGCGCCATTGTGACACAGCTAATTCAGTGCTTGGTGGTCGTGGAATTGAACCAGTAACCTTCTGATTCCCAAGTGTGCTTCCCTAACCACTAGGCCAGCGCCATGACACCGTTAGCACCAGCCCCCTTGCATGAGGCCCGGGGCACATCCCGCAAGGCCCTGCTTGTGTGCTTTCTGCTAGGCTCTGCGGTGGGGCACATGAGTGCAGCTAACGTCTCGTTCACCAGGATGCTGAGGCATTACAAGTTTAGCCAAGAATAGTGCTGTCACTATAGATTGCTTGGTTATTGAAATAAATCTACTGATTTTTTTATTTCTTAAAACTGATGGTTTGAGTAATGGTTTATGACATGCAGCATATATAAAGTGTACACTCCCCTGTTGAAATGCCAGGTTTGTGATTTAAAAAATGAGAATGATAAATCATTTCAAAACTTATTCTATCTTTTAAAGTGACCTATTTCTGGTACAATTCAATTGATAAATCTGTTAGGGGTAAAAAATACATATAAAAAAGTACAATAAGCTGGTTGCATAAGTGCACACCCATAAACCAATACTTTGTGATTCACCTTTTGATTTAATTACAGCATTCAGTATACACCTGCCATCAATTAAAGTGACTCTGATAAACCCCAAATGAAGTTCAGCTGTCCTAGTAGGAATTTCCTGACATTTTGCTCAGTTGCATCTTTGGGCAAAAGCCATGGTCTGCAGACGGCTTACTAAGCATCAAAGGCATCTCACTGCTGAAAGGTATCAGTCAGGAGAAGGGTACAAAAAGACTTAAATGGCATTAGATATACCATGGAGCACAGTGACGACAGTCAAGTCGTGGAGCAGATCTGGCACAAGTGACATTACCAAGAACTGGACATCCATCCGCAATTGATGAAGAAAACTGGTCAGGTTGTAGGTCTCTTGGCAGCCAACAACACTGAAGGAGCTGCATGAACTTCTGGCAAGTACTGGCTGTGTACTACGTGGGACAACAATCTCCCGTATTCTCCATATGTCTGGATTATGGGGCAGGGTCACAAAATGGAAGCCTTTTCTTACAACGAGAAACATTCAGGCCCAGCTCAATCAAAGAAAATAAAATAAATAATGATAATTAGTAGTATGTGAAAAATGTGTTGGGGTTTGATGAAGCCAAGGCTCTGGCCAAGTTTTTGCCAGAATTTCAAAAGGTATGTTTGATGCAAAAACAGCACTGCATCTCCAAAAGAGCAGCAGACCCACGGGGCAGCATGGTGGTGGCTTTGGGGCTGTTTTTCTTCAGCTGCACCTGGGGCTTTAAGCAAGGTGGAGGGAATTCAAGTGTCTGCTGTTCGAAAGCTGGTGACGAAGAGGAATTTTACCTTACAGCATGACAATGACATCCAATCAATAAGAGTGATTTCACCAGAAGATACTGATTGGTTTTGGAATGGCCCAGCCAGAACCTAAATCCAATTGCAAGTCTGCGGGTGACCTAAAGAGGGCTGTTTGCAGGAGATGCCCTTATAGTGTGACACATTTCGAGCACACAAAGAAGAGTGGGCAAATATTGCCAAGTCCAGATGTGGAATGGCCCCTTCGAAAGAAGACTGCCGTAATTAAATCGGGTCACATTAAAGGTGGAAAAAGTTTTGAAATGATTTATTGTGGTCTTTGCAAAACCCGGCTTTTTAACAGGCCTGTACACTTTTTAAATCCACTGTAATGCATACGATGCATTTGCCACAAGGCAGGAACCAACCAGCCATTGCAGGGTCACGCACATAATCAGTTTAGGGCATTTTTCTGGTCAGTGGAAAGAAGCCGAAGACTGCCAAAGCCCACACCCACAATTAATGAACTGCAAAGTGGAATCTAATCGTTCACCAAATTGTAAAGCATAACGCTTTAAAATGCTGACAGTCAAGTTTGTTGCTGGGTTTTCCGACTGCTTCCCAGCTCGTTCTGGGGATGGCTTTGACGGAGGTACCATCCATCCTTTGATATTCCCGAATAATTTTATACTGGAGAAATAGAATGTGGTGTCCCATTTGGGAGCCATGTGGGGGGCTATGGCATCTCCCCCTGTATTTCTTCCGATAGACACCAGCAATTACGGTTTCAGTGACTAAGCAGTTGCATTCTGTATATTCTATTGAGTAGCGGTGCTTCACTTCAATTTGTTTTTATATGGCGCCTTTTTATAAGGTCGGCTTTTACATGAGTGTGTTGTAGTACACTGAATAAATGCAGGAATGTATTAGCCCAGGCGGCGATGCGGCCGGAGTGA
>JAODKN010000008.1:23634826-23646868 GCA_026774425.1 Petrocephalus zakoni | reverse complement strand
CTTTTACATGAGTGTGTTGTAGTACACTGAATAAATGCAGGAATGTATTAGCCCAGGCGGCGATGCGGCCGGAGTGATGGCCCAGCAGAGCCCTTGGTCCTGGGTACAGATCCTGGTTTGGGGGCTTTTCACATCCTATATGAGGAAGATAGTTGGGAGCCTGGTCTTCCACAGGCAATCAGTAGTGTGTTAAAGTCCTTCTCAAGATGTATTCCTGAGACAGATTGGTGTGGTGGTGTTTTTTTTAATTTTTTTATTTTTGTACAAGTGGCAACAATTCTTTGACTTCTCAAATGTCTTTTTCCAGCCAGGACACAGTGCATGCCTGGTTCAGATTACCTCACCAATAAGGCCCAATTCAGTCATATCAGTATCTGCATATTTTATTTAGTACTGAGCCACAGGGAAGTGCCCCAAGGGACAGTGCTGTCACCATTCCGGTTTGCACTTTACACCTCAGACTTCCGAGGTAATGGCCTCATTCTGTCTTTCGAAGTTCTGACTGTGATGGATCAGGGGAGGAGGAGATCATTACAGAGGTCCTGAGGTTTTGGGCAGGCTTAAGAATCACTTGAAGCTCGGTGTCAAAGGCAGAGGAGCTGGTGGTGGACCTCAGGCGGAGCCCGGAGCTGCTGGACACTTTTACCTGCCGAGGAGAGTGCAGAAATGCTACGGTGCTAAAGTGTCTGGTCTAGTTTGATGGAGGGCGAGAGGCTGTCATGACTGCAAAAGGTCTACAGGATTGCAGAGTGGGCTGCTCTCCTCAAAGTCCTTTGGTGTATACAGTGACTAGCTCTATTGTACAAGTCTATCGTAGCCAGTGTCTCATTTTTGGTGGCACTTTTGTTCAGGAGGGGAAGTTTTGTGAGGATTGTTTGACTGTGACCAGTGATGGAAGTTAGCTCTGTCATAGTACTGAGTCTGGACTCTTTGGAAGTGCTCCTGGAAGGGGGAGAGGTGTCCGGATTGTACAGTTGAAATGGGCCCATCCTTTGAGCACCACCTTCAGCCTCAGCCTTATCCTCCTGTCGTGTCTAACTGAGGACTTCAGCTGCACTTCTTCTGTAATATTGTTTGAGGTGTTTCCAGTCCCCGTGTCACTAACACCACCAGCTCGGGCGGGGGGGCAACCCAATCAGTGTTCCACCTGCTCTGAAACGGCACAAGCTTCCATCGCTAAAGTTTTCACCCTTCA
Source organism: Petrocephalus zakoni (assembly GCA_026774425.1). NCBI lineage: Eukaryota > Metazoa > Chordata > Actinopteri > Osteoglossiformes > Mormyridae > Petrocephalus > Petrocephalus zakoni. The sequence continues at coordinate 23,645,673 of JAODKN010000008.1, read as the reverse complement.
CTTATACCCGCACTATGCTTTGCGCTCCTTTGTGGGTGCGCTGTTGTTTCAGGAGAGTGTCGGGTTTTTCCCTCCTGCCTGGGATCAGTTGGTCTTGCTGCCAGACGTCTGGCTGCGGACACGTCGCCTTTGTGAATGCCATACCTTATTAGTACAATGCTAATTTGGGGGTTTGTGAATCACCCCCTGCTGTGGTTTGAGTGTTTGATCATCATTTCCCACAATTAGCACACTGAAAATTTAACATCCTGTATATGTGCCGATAAATGCCGAGTCTGTTGTCGCCCGGCTTCAGAGGGGGCGCGGCCAAATAGTAGGCGGGTCTTTGATATTTGCCTACTAGCGTACATTGTAAGCATCCATCTTTATAGACGTGTGTAATACATGTGCATGTCAGCATGCTGCATATATAAGAAATATGGATATTCCGGTTTCTAAAGCTGCTTCATTTTCGTGCCGGGTTGACCAAAATACGGTCGTTATGCGGTAATACAGGTACCTGTATTAGGTACAGAAAGACATCTTATGCAGTATGTGAAATTCAAATAAAGTAGCTGTTTGTAATATCAGCCAGTATTTTGTGTACCTGCCTGTACCGACGCGTGTGGGGAAAAATATATTGCGTTCTGAAGGTTTTTGTTAATAATGGCCGGTCTCGAATAGCAGCTGGTCTGTTAGCGCGAGGGGCCAATGCTAGTTATGCAAATAAACGCCGGGGGCCTCTATTGGAGCATATATGGTATATCGGGGCCTCTGTTTGAGCATATATGGTAGATGTGCTTTAACTATCATTCCTTATGCTTTCATACAGTGACCACATTTTCAGAACGGTCCCGGTGGCACCCGGGGGTGTGTTTCCCAAACGATGGCTGATGTTAGCATTAATGATGCATCACACTGCTAGTTAAAACTAACATCCGAAGTACGTCTTCCCCAAAACCCCATCGCGCTGTTAGTGCCACTGTAGTTGTTCCAGCGGTGATACAGACACTCACAGCGGGCGGTGTACAAAAACTGGCAAACCTATTTAGAAAAACAACAGCTATGCCGATACTACATTATAAATGTGGTGTTTCAGTCATATTACCACAATATTCAGTAATATTGAAAATTCAAAAATAGCAGTAGTGTCATAGTATGATGCTTCTGTGTAAAGGAAATGATATCACTACTATTAGCTATTAGGCTATAAAGCAGTTAGTCTGTAGTCTTTTTATTTCAATCACACTATTACACTCTTAAATTCCTGCTCCTTCATCAGTTCTGCAGTTCTACAGGTAGAGGCTCAGTGGGATAGGTGGGTGTGCGTGACAGCCCATAGCCATGGGCTCCTGACCAATCACTGGTCTACTTTTTTCTCTTTCTTTCTTCATAAATCTTTTTAATATTGCAATGTAAGCTCTGAGTAATTGATTTAGTGTTTTTGGCCATTAACTTGTGTAATATTTGCTTCCCGTCTGTTGTTTTCCTATTTGATACTGTGTGTTTGTGTATATTGTCTATACAGTATATAAGCGCCCAATGATAAATCTTATCGTGCTGTGTGCGTGTGTAGTATTCATGCCGCATGTGTTGGCACTGCTTGCTGTCTGTTGAGAACTAGCGACAACACCAACTATCTTGCCGCAATTTGAAAGTAGTTAATTTTGGGTAATTTCATCTCCTTTTTGGTTTTATAAGTGTAGCAGTATTACTATTACTGTAGTACTTGCATAGTTCCAGCTACATAAGTTGTTAACATAGTTGGCAACTATGCTCTTGGGAAACGCCCCCGGATTGGCTATGGGGAAACGCCCCCGGATCGGCTCTTGGGAAACGCCCCCGGATCGGCTCTGATCTTTGCGCTGTGGTCGGTTTCGCCTGCCTAAAGATGTTAAGTCGGAAATGCTCTGCTCAAGTGATTAATGGTCATAGTCGATACACCAGCATACAACAACAAATTGTGCCCTATGCATTTAACCCATATGTGACATAGCAGCGGGCAGCTAATTCTGCTCCTGGGGCCACGGCTTGGGGGCAGCACCTTGCTCAGGGTACCTCCGTGGTACTTCGGTGGTCGGGGAATTGAACCGGCAACCTTTCGATCATAGTGCACTTCCCTAACCATCGGGCCACCACTGCTCTTTAAAGAGGTGAATGCTGGTTGTAAGGGGCTAGTGCATATACTGTTCACCTCTCGTTACGCCTCTGTCATTGTCTAATTCCAAAACATATCTCTCCTCCAGACAAAGCACTGAAGGATTCCCTGGACAGGGTGATGTCGAGCGGATACTTTGACAGAGCCCATGCCCCCCACCACAATGGGGTGTGTGAGGAGCTGGAGCTGAAAGAGCCACCGGTGGCGGCTAAGGTGGAGGCGGAGGGGCCGCCCGCGGAGCCAGGTAAGGCCACGCCCCCTGCCCACGCGCGGCTGTCTGCCAGGATGCTGCTGTGCCGGGCCTCACTCCAGCACTCCTTGTCCTCCTGAGCAGAAAGCGAGTTCGCCGAGGAGTTCGTCGAGTTGAATTCGAATCGAGAATCGATTGAAGTAGAAGGTAGAGAGGTGAGAGTGCCGTTTTCCACCAGTGTTTGTCAGTGTGTGACTGAGTGTCTGCGTGCACTCTGTGCTCCCTCATGCTAACGCTAGGCTACTCTCCTTATAGTTTGTAAACCGGCAGTTCATTCCCGAAAGTGCTTACAGCAGCAGAGACAAAGAACACGGAGAAGAGTGGGATGCAGAATCCGAGGTTTGTGCTCCTCTCGGGCAATACGTTTCAGAGCTGTATGTCTGCCACGTATAACTTGGGTTCATAGTGTCCTGTAGCCTTGGTTTTGGATACAGGATGCTAAAACCAGAATTTGAGTTAAAAACATCTGAGGCCATTGGCTGTTCTTTGCATCTAGTAGTAAGGATATTATGAATGAACAGAAGCACCACTGTGTAGCTCCCACCTGGATGATGTGACAGCAGCCATTCTGCACCAGTACTCTCACCACACAGTAGCTAAGGTGGAAAAGGGGAAGGAGACAGTTCCCCAGTTAGACATGGGGGATGATCAGGAGGTTTGATAGGGCCACAGTGGGCAATTTTAGCCAGGACATCAGGGTACCACTCTGTTCTTTAGAAAGATGCCCAGGGATATTTTATGACCTGAGAGTCAGGACCTCAGTTTTATGTCTCATCTGAAGGGCGGCACCATTTTTACAGCATCACTGCGCTGGGATCCACCTCTAACCTGCTGGCCGCACCTACACCTTCCAGCAGTAACCCAGCTCTCCTAGCTGGTCCAAACTGACTCAGCTTCAGATAGATTGCTTAGTCTACACTGCAGGGTGGTGTGGCTGCTTGCAAGTGCTTCAGTTGTGCCACCATTTCCCAAGGTGGTGCCTACGGGGCGTGATGTCAGCGACGTGCTGGGTGCTGCCTCCCTGGCTGAGAGTGGCTCCTTCCTGCAGGTGGTCAGTGCTGTCCAGCAGCAGCTGCCTGTACAGGCAGGCCTCCCCACCGCCGTACCCGAGCCCCACGCGCCAAACCCTGCCACGCCGTCGCCCCCTGCTGATCCTGTGGTTCGAAAGCAGGCGGTGCAGGACCTCATGGCACAGATGCAGGGCCCCTACAACTTCATGCAGGTGAGGATCTCTGCAGCCAAGGTCGCACCTGGTCTCCTGTGGCCATTTCTAAACGTGCGGTGCTGCGGCTTGCCATGCAGGACTCCATGCTGGAGTTTGACGGCCAGGCTCTGGACCCGGCCATCGTATCTGCCCAGCCTATGAAGTCGCCGCAGAACATGGACCTTCCACACATGGCGTGCCCTCCAGGTAGCGGAAGAACTTCATCCCAGACATGAAAAGCAAATCTATTTTTCAGATGCGTTAGTGGGAATAGTCTCTTTACTGCTCCTCCCTCCCAGTTCATGCAGAATCCCGACTGATCCAACCAAGCACGAGTTCTGTACTGCAGGACCCCCCCCAGGTAAGCTGGTGCCGTTATTTGACCTCTGACCTCTGACCTCTGACCTCTTTCATCTGGTCACCAGCCAACTCCTTTAATATGAAATTGGGGTCTCTCCAGGTGCCCTTGGTCTCTTCCACGTCTGAAGCTTATTCCCCAGCACAGCCCCTATACCAGACCCCCCACACGACAGACCCCCCACCACAGACGGATGCAGGAACCCCCATTCAGGTAGCTTGCTTGGCAGTCCGCTGCGTGCGGTTGACGTGGGGCTCTGTGAATGTGTCCCCAAAGGCCTCAAATCGCTCATTCAGGCTTCGTCTACTGCAGGTGTTCCAGCCAGTATCAAAGCCACTGCACAGCGGCGGCATCAACGTCAACGCGGCCCCCTTCCAGTCCATGCAGACAGTAAGCACCCCCTGCACAGTCTTATTTAAAGGGACTTGCCGGGATGACTTTGCTTTTGGCTTAATATAAACACATGGTCAGTGTTTCTGATGCATATCTCCAGCTATTAGTCTTTAGCCTGCCAGTGTAGCTGACGGACAGATCGCCAGACGACGCGAGTTCCTCCTTGCAGGTTCTGGATGATGTGGGTGGCAGCAGAGGTCAGTTGGCTAAGCGTAGCGTCCATCCCTTACATTCCAGGTGTTTAACATGAATGCCCCAGTACCCCCGGGTAGCGAGGCAGATGCCCGGAAGCAGCCCGCACAGTACCCCAGCGCCTACAGCCCCGGCTTCGGCGGCCAGCCGCCGCACCCGGCCGAGCAGGCCGAACTGCAGCCGGAGCAGCTGCAGTCTGGTAAGGGACGGGACGGGCCTCGGGCCACGGGCCTGCCTCAGCCTCGCAGTCACACATAACCGGATAATCCCAGATAATCCCAGATCAACCGGATAGTCCCTGTCTGCTGCTGACACTCCTATATTTAAATTGAATTAGTTGCTCAAGTGTGAACATTATATCAGCAGATGTGCTGCGTTCCAGACAACTCAGAGCTCGAATGTCCTACCTCCCATGGGACGGCTCTCAGAGATCCTCCTGGGAAACTCCTTTAATATGAAAGTTTTAAGATTTGTTTGTATTCATAAAAGCCTGTGTCCAGTGTGTTGGTTTTTGTAGAGCAGGTGAGCATCTAGAGAGGGTTAAGCTTTTGCAGATGGCTTCAGCACTGCTGGCATCTGCTGCGGGCTCTGGTGCTTCGTTATGCCCTCAGCCAGGCCTCAGATATGCCCACCTGCAGCTTGCTTTGGGCAGGTCTCAAGTCCTGATTAACACAGCAGATAATATGGCAGCCTCCACATGGATAAGCAGGGGAAGGCTGTGTAGTGTGACTTTTTCTTTCCTTTCCCTCCTTTTAAAATTTAAAACAAAAACCCTATAAATGAAACCATATTGTGTGTGGATTCTCAAACTGAATTATAAATATTTGTTTGACTTTATGGATAGCTGGTAGCTAGTCTGTAAGTAGTTCTAGCCTATAGCTTGGAGAAATACAACTTGTGTATGCATTTCATAGGCTACCAACTGATGACTGCTGTAATTATCAAGCAACCTTTCAGGTTTATCATGCTTATGCTGCTGTATATTCTTGGTTTACAATTTTATAAACGTAGTACAGTCATTCTAGATAGTTATTTAAACGTTTTATTGCAGCAGCCATTGTATACATTAGGCGTCATTCCTTGTTGGTTAACTGATCTCCAACTGCTGGAACGCAGCATGTTTGTCTCGGGGTAAATGGAGTAAGCAGTGTTTTGAAGTATTATTATTTTTTTTTTGATGGAGAATCACTTATATGATTGAAATAAGCAGCACTTTGTCTCCAGGACAAGGGGTGTTCAGCCCAAGAAATAGTAATGATTTGTCAGTCAAAAAACACTTTAGTCTATAGTTTATATAGTCTATGAAAACACTTCACTTGCCACCAACTTGCTAATTCATCTCGTTTCATCTTGTGCATTAAAACATCTGTGTGCAGCTTTTTGACCCCTCCATTTTTAATTCACCTCTTCTAATTTTCCTCCATGTGAACACCGTTTTAGGAAATGATAGTTTTCTGTTTAGCATGTTTGTGCCTTATGGGCATTGATGCACCAAAATGTCGGCGTATATACGTGTATGCATAAATTGATAAATGCAGTACTGTTCCTTTCAGTCCCTCCCAGCATACTGTAAAACAGACTAGATTAAATTCCATGTATCTGCTGTTAGAACTGATCATCAGTAGAATCAGATCAGTGCTGGATTCTAAGTGGAGCCATTATGGCCGGGTCTGATCATGACCTCACTGTTGTCCTGTCCAGTCATTGGTGCCTTCCACACACAAGAGCAAACCATTCCTGCCCCAGGAGGCCACCAGTCCATGTCCCAGCAAGCCCCGCAGCAGAGCGCGGCTTTCAGCCGGCCGGGACAGTCCTTCTACAACAACAGGGCCATGTCGCGCGGTGGGCCCAGGAACTCCCGAGGCATGCCGAACGGATTCAGGGCGCCCTCCAGTGGTTTCAGAGGTGCAGTATAGTAAACTTTTTCCTGATGCCATTTGGAGAAGACCATTGTGATACTATCTGGCCAGTAATTAAGTTTTGTCCGTATTCATAGAAGCCTGTGTACAGTGTGTTGGTTTTTATAGCGTAGGTGAGCATCTAGGGAAGGTGGCTTCGGCACTGGCCTCATATGCCCACCAGCAGTTTGCTTTGGGCAGCTCGCAAATCCAGGTTAACATGACGTTTCTCCTACATTTAAAATCAGTATTAAAATTACGAAGCAAATTCCTTGTCTGCTGAATAAGGACTTTGTGTGTTCACTTCAAACAGCCCCAACTCCATTAATCCATTTGTCTGTCGGTCTTGCACACTCCCTCCGTTGCGTGGGCCGTGCCCTCGATCATTTCCCCCAGTTTTTCACTGAAATGCTTTTCGGTGGAATGCGAATGTAAAAATTTCTGGAATTAATTTTTAATTTTATTTAAGTAGGGGTATTATGTTTGTGAATAATGGGGAAAATGATTGCTTGGACATTTGGAGGATATCACATGAACAGGCATTTAGCTTGGCAGGGCAGATGCTGAGCCTGTGGTTAGTTAGATGCAGACTTATCCATTAAGATGTAACCGATGCTGATTTAAAGCGTTGTTTTGTCCCCGATTCTCCCCCCCTCCCTAATTATTGCCTAATAGACAGTGGACAAGTACATTTCACATTGGGATGAAATGAATGTATCGGTCTCTAGTTGGGTAAAGTCACGGCTGTAGTGTAATTCTTCTGATTGTAGGGTAGATGGTCAGGTCATGCATTCTTCCTTCTTCAGTCATTGCTCAGATACTCCCTAACCCCTTATGTCTCATTGTTCCAGGTGGCTATGAAGGTTATCGGCCACCTTTTGGCAACACTCCCAGCGGCAGTTACGGACAAGCCCAGTTCAACCCCCCCCGTGACTACAGCAACAGCAGCTACCAGCGGGTGAAGTGAACGCTTGCCTGGAGAATGCACTCTTTACTGTCACCAGGAGTGCCGCTAGTCATACTGCGCCACCAATCCAGTTGTTGTTTTTGGGGTCTCTGGAATCATCCTATAGGGCCCCCCCCCCCCCCATAATGGTACTCCTGACTCATTTCCATTAGTCTGAGTCTGTCCTGCCTCTTAATCGTTGCATGATTAATCCTCTTGGGAGAATTCCATAGACCCTGCTGATCCAGTCACTGTTCTGGCCTGTCTGTTCTTGATCTTAGAATTGGCGATAAACCTTCTGTGATCATGTAAGGGCTTTACCTGCTGTGTAGCAGAAAGTGACTATATGCCCTCTCTCCTTAGGACGGGTACCAACCGAACTACAAGCGCGGAGCTGGCCAGGGCTCTCGGGGTACCTCTCGGGGGAATGCTCAAGTCATGAGGTCCTGAGGCTTTGGACTGTCCTTAAAGGCCACAGTGAACATTGAAAGTGCGTCTGCCCAAGCCCACTTCCTTTCTCTGCCCCCGCCGTTTTCCCCACCACCCTCAATCCGAGTGAGCCCGCTTTGATGTATTTAGAAAAACGGTAGATGTAATGTCAAAATACATGTAAAGCTGCAATCCTTGGAAAGCCTGTTTGGACACAATATTCCTGTAAACTTGAAAGATTCATTAATTTATTTTTTGTAAAAAAATAAAAGCTAAAAATGCCCCCTCACTGTTGGTCTACTTCCTGAGAGTGCTTTCCTGACTGGCCGCTCCGTTTCATTTAGGTTACTTTTTTGTTACATTTTAAGCTCCCACGTCCCACATTTGTAAATTGATGTTGCTTCTTCAAAGTTTCAATAAAGATGTTGCATTACTGTTTGGTTCCTAGTTCTGTGGGTTTCTGTCAGAGCCATGGGGTCAGGCAGGTTCTGCTATGCAGGGAGAATCTGGACTGAATCCTTCAGCCACTTCTCCCGATGAACTTGTCTTGAACAGGGCATATACCTGAATTTTTCTAGTAGCTTTAATACACTGAGCCTTCTGATTTTTCCAAAACATCCTGTATTACAGACCCGTTTCTGCCACATAAATACACCAAGTCATAACCAAGATAACTGGACATGGAATACCGGGCTTTCCTGCTGTGATGTCCAGCACACAGGCAGCCCTGCACCCTGATCAGTCAAGCCCAGTGTACTGGACATGAACAATCTCTGGTTAATAACTGCCTGGTTTGCTTTTAATACACAGCTGGAAAACTGAATATCAAATATGAGGTGTGAGCTACGTTTATGCAGCAGTGGGATGGGTGTAGGTTCCGTTTCAACTTCTTTGTGGCGGAAATGGGCTTCAATGCTACATACGTGGTAAACTTTCGAACCGCATACAGCATCCATATTTATTTAGTCCCTTTCAAGGTATATACAGAAATACATTCCTGACATTAGGCATACTTTCAGAAATGAGCCCCATATAAGTATTTCTGCTGTAACTGGGCAGGGCTTCACAACTGCTGGGCTGTTACTGTTATTCCAGCAGGCCATGGAACATGGGCTTTGGGGGAGGGACTGGGACATTTCCAAAAACACTATATTTTGAAGCCATGCCTTTGAGGCCTGATCACACATTCTGATTTATTCTGAGGAACAAAAGGATACCGTGAAACATCCCAGTCAAGTTTCACCAGTCCGTGAAATTCTTACAAAACATGCTAATCTGTGGGAATTAACAGGTCAAACCCCTAACTAGTAGCAAATTAAGCCACTATGTACTTAAGTTACAACAAAGGTTTTCCCATTTAAATTAGGGTTTTCCATTGCACAGGTACCCAAAGTGCATGTATTTGGCTTGTTACTGGATATCCGATATTGTGGAAACCGACTACATGGCAGTGCAAAATAAATAACCAGTGCACAGTGTGAGCGTGGATTTGAGCTGCTCACACAGCCAGCCTCCCAAAGTGGCTCAGTGATTCGCTGCGGAGAGCAAGCCGGCCACTGCCTGCTGTCAGCCTGCTTCCTTAGTATCCGGGGGGGACGGGCTGGTTTTGCTGCAGTGGTCCTGAAGGAGTGTTTCCCCCGACTGGGAAAAAGTGGGAATTGCCAGGTTGGTTGGTTGGTTGGTTGGTTGGTTACTTACGTACTTACTTACTTACTTACTTACTTACGTACTTACTTACTTACTTACTTACTTACTTTACATACATACACACATACACACATACACACATACACATACACACACATACACACATACACACATACACATACACACATACACACATACACATACACACACACACACACACACACACACACACTGGGTTACCTTCAAACCCCGTGACAGGCTCCATTTTCTGGGTTCTTAACTTCTCCATGTGCTCCACCGCCTGGTAAATAAAGAGGCTGTGAAACCCAGTGATGGGAGACATGGAGGCTCTCGCTCAGGTCTGAGCCTCTTACCTGCTGAAGCTCCATTTTTTGTGCATTCAGTTGCACCTGCTGCCTCTCCAGTTCATCCCTCTGCATTTGAAGCTTAGCTGCTCTCTCATTTATGTAGTTTTCCTCCCGAGCCAAGCGCTCCTCGAACTCCCTCATCTCCTCTTCAGTGTACAGCTGGTTTTGTTCCAGGGTCTGACCACAAGGCAACATTACTACAACCTTATTGCCAAGCTGTAATACATTACAACTATGCAAATGTACTAGGGCTGAAAGGTCCGATTATTAGGGTCCAAGCAGCGTTCTATTTATATTTATTCATTTAACTTAACAGTCACAGCTTTTGTGATGGTTGCTTTATACATCACTGTTCTCTGCTAATTTGACCCTTGTGTACATGGGACTTACTTACTGGGACTTACGGGGAAACACTTACTTTACTATGGGTAAACACTATGGGCCATTTGCAAATGTGACACTTAAAATGTGCACGTAAAAATATAATCACTTTACCATGTTTGCTAGCAAACCGGAACATTTTTGGCAAATAAATGAGTATAAAACAATTTTAAGCCGTTTTGCCTTAAATTTATAGTAAATTGGGCTGAAAAGAACGGCATAATCTGGTAGCAGCAATATCAATAGCAAAATTTCAATATCTGTCAGATAAATCGCAATTTGATATTTTCTTAAAGTCGTTCAGCCTTCCGCTTCACCATCAATAAAAGCACAATGTACGAATTAGAGCAGTAATAAAGACTCATGACATCATACTGTACCTCCCAACTGTCTGGCTCCAGAAACTCCCTCTTCCTTGTGGCTACCATGAACTCCTGCAAGGAGACCAGTCGGTCTCTGTTGGTGTCAACCTGCGGGAGGGGGGCGGGGGGGCTAAATCAGTCTTCTGTGTTTATATGGAAGTCCGTTTGTGGCAAGTTTAAAAATAAAAAAGGACCCATAAAATATCTGTACTTTATATTTCTGCTCCCTACATGGATTACCTTACATTTGTCTATGTTAAATTTCATCTGCCAGGTATCAGC
>JAODKN010000008.1:23606756-23628522 GCA_026774425.1 Petrocephalus zakoni | reverse complement strand
CAGTGTGGGGAAGCAATTAAAAAGGCCAATAGGATGTTGGGGTATATCTCTAGGTGTGTGGAGTTTAAGTCAAGGGAAGTAATGCTGAGATTATACAATTCCTTGGTAAGACCACACCAAGAATATTGTGTGCAGGTTTGGTCTCCATATCTTAAAAAGGACACTGCTGCCTTAGAAAAGGTGCAACGTAGGGCCACAAGAATGATGCCTGGATGCTGTTCAACCAAATAGTTACTTCAGCATTAGGTCAAATACAAGAACTTGTGGCCATAGGTGGAAATTAGCGGGAGAGCATTTTAAGCTGGATTTGAGGAAGCACTTCTTTACACAGTGAGTTGTTAGAGTATGGGATAGTCTTCCTGTTAGTGTAATGCAGGCTAAAACCTTGGGTTCCTTTAAATCAGAAGTAGATACGATTTTAACAACTCTGAGCTATCATTTAAGTTCTCCCCAAATGAGCTCAATGGGTCAAATGGTCTCCTCTCGTTTGTACATTTCTTATGTTCTTATGTTCAGACCTATCGTCAGTCAAAGAATATTATTATTATTATTATTAATAATAATAATAATAATAATAATAATAATAATAATAAGTACAGAAGTAGCCATTGTAATAACGCTGTAAGCCCGTTCAGAGATATTCACGAGCAGTAAATAAACATTATTAAAAATGAGGTTTTACTTTATACTACTACAATGCAAACAGAACAGATACGCATTACTTTTACATGCTTCCTTGTGTCTCAAAGCACAAACACTAACGACTGTATGACTCAAAGTTTGTATCGGAATGAGAAACCTAATCAAAACAACCTCACAAGACCATGTGGAAGCCAACACAACACAAGGTTAAAATTATTTACATTTATCAGACTACAAAAGAAATGTTTTAACCCCACAGAAAAAAATGCAGGTCACATCTTTACTTCAACTGCAAAAGACTCATACAGACTGATACTTCATTAATTCAGAAATAAGATAACCGCCTCTCTAAACTCTTCAGAATGCATCCCGTGTTGGCCCTTTAAATGTTTAGGTAAATCTATGGTGTCAGCATTGTGCAGTGGAGCAGCTTGCATACAGGCTGGATATACGTCCTGTGCTTTGTCTTCTTCATTAGTCACGAAACCAAAGTATTTACAAAGCCACCCAAGCTCTACTCTTTATCAATTAAGCACAGTGGTGAAAGCTCTGATGTCTCTGAACTTGTCACCTTTGGTAACACTCCACATGTGAGACTGCACTTCGGTCTGTTCATTAGCATGCTAAAACCCCAGTGGTCAGAGTGAACCGGAGGGGCAGGCTATAGAATCCACACCATAAAAAATGGTTTTATACATCACAGAACTGATATTTCCGATACTTTTGACAACACTCATCAACGCAGATGCTCATTTTTATCAAGATAGCTAGTTTTACAGATGCGGTTATGCTGGTTAATTTTGTTGCTTTTAACCACATTCATGGGAAGAACTAAAATATTAAACAATAAATAATAATCGTTAATTGTTCCTTTCTCAAACTGTGGTACCCAATTTACCCAACCCCCATATATATCACAGGAGAGACTGGGTTTGAACTGTACTATACACAAGTATTGAAACTATGTTGATTTATAACCCTAAACAAACAAAATATGCAAGTACCAATGCATTCAACAAACCTTAATGTCCTCCATGTTTGTGTTATGAAGCTTCTCCCTGAAATGCTCATCTTTTTCAAGAAAATCGATGACCTCCCTGAGATAGCGGTCATAGTGCAGACCAGTATCCTGGTGCCAAAAAAAATCACAGAAATAATGATACATTTTCAGAGTTTATAGGAGGGAAAGAACCCACATAATCTCCCAAAAAGAAAACCATTCATTACACACATACGAGTTGACCTTACATGCATGTGTGGCAAAGCAAATAAGTGGTTGCAATTTATGAAGCCTTGCAGCATCTAGATGTATAAGGTAAGGCTGGTTCCCACTGTCCTTACCATTACATAAAGCTTACCACATTCTGCGGGGGGCCCTGGAGGTTTTCCTGGGGGATCTCCTTGTCCTTCCCCACATTGACAGGCACTGCCTCCAGGCCGAGCACCAGACTCAGCAGTAAGAAGCCGTGCCCCGGCATCTGCAAACGCGCACTTCTCAGTCCGACACCGCGAACCACGGGCGACTCTTTATACAGTTTGTAAGTCAACATCGGCATCGATCAGTAACAGAGCAAAGTAATGGCCATTTTCATAGTTAGCTGGCAGCTGTTGTTTGGATCGCACCTTCTCTGCACATGTAACAGCTGCATACATGCATTATTATAGGCTGCAAAGTGTACGATATTCATATTTATCATATTTCACGATATATTTTACGATATAATGTATCCACTTCACAAGCAGGGTACCTTCTTTCTAATGACAGGAGGGCCGGTTTGTGATAAACCGGCTCCGTTAACTCGGTATACCGAGTTTTTATATGTGTGTGTGTGATATGTATGTATGTAATATAATACATACGTGTTCGAGTAGCGGCCGGCCGAGCTGTACTATTATTTTCCCAGTACACGTCGCATTTGTCCGCCATATGAGGCGTAACACGCGTTCGTTCGGCCGCCTTGTCGGATTACAAAGGCGGACTTACTTTTCCAGCACAGTTTGCCTCGCCGCCTTTCCTTAGTCTCGGGCTTCTCTCTTTCTCCGCCGTGAATATTAGCTGCTTCGTAACCAGGCTGCCTCTTAGCAGCACACTACCAGCGGCGCACAAGCACCATCTCCGCCTTATCCAAAGTAATTGGCTAAACTTGAGCTTTTTCCCTCCGCCGTGAAGTTTAATTTTGGCAGCCTATTGAGCAACTGCCGCGTCAGTTAGATGGCTGGCGAGTCCGCGTCCCTATCAAGTTGCGGGTCCCAGCAAGTGCTGCCAAGTCTTACAACAACACCTTTATTAGCGATATTCCGCGTAATGATACAGGATTATAGTGTTTAAAGAGCGCTAATTAATTCAGAATTAATTGTGGGTTCGGTGCGAGTTGCCGGCAAACTGACACGCCGCGGAATATTTCCCTTGTAACTAAATCCACACGAAATCGTGTTCGCTCCTCTGGAGGCATTCGCGCTGTATTTTGAGCACTAGCATTTGGACAAAGGCTGCGTCGCTTATTATTCCTGAGTTGCCTTTTCCTTTTGTAAATTCTAGTACATTTAAAATAGGTTATGGGGATGTTCTGACCGCTTCGTGTTAGTGATCTCCTGATATTTTCACAGATGGGTAAGATTTTCGTCTGTTTATCGTTCTCCTGGAACGGCATCGCTGTGCCCATTATGCGTCCCCATTGTTTTCCTTCACTCCCGTCTCGGGTGTTTCGCCTCCTGCCAAGATCGTATTTACTTATTACTCCACTGATTTGTACGAGGAATGCACAGATTAATGGTAATTAAGATTTTGCAACTGAGTTGTCACCACAGACACATCAGATATACACAGCGGGTGCACACCAGCTCGCGTTGTAAACCAGGGCGTCCACGTAATGTAATAAACAGGAATAAAACGTACGATTTAATGCCGATGACCCACTAACACTAAACGCTCGCCCGTGACTTTTCGTTCGGTGCTGCCGTCGTGACGTCATTTCCGGCGCGGCCGGTAACATCCGGGCAGCCTCGTTCTGGTCTTCCTCTTCCTCTTGAACGCCATCATGGGTCGTATGCACGCTCCCGGGTAAGATAGTAGTTTATTTTAAAATATATATATTTTTTTTATTTAAAATTTCCAGAGTATTGCAAATTACATATAAAGAGTTCTACAATGGTTTAACAGGTCCACGTGATTTTCAGCCACCGTTTATATCCCCCGTTACTTGTTGACGCTGCATGGCTCCATGTGGCGTTATCGCCAGGAAAACGGTCCGATTCGATTTCTGTGTAAATGACGAATAGGACTTAATTTGTCGGTGTGTTTGTAATCGGAGTAGGCGACGCCGTAATGGACACGCTATAGTAAGACGGGCACTTATAAACGAGCTTTATAAGGTGACGGATCGGTGAGGGGCGATAAAGGCCGCGTGGTGAGCCCTAAACCGCGGGGCGGCCCACAGCCTGCCTGCCTGCCTGCTGTGCAGCCGCTCGGGGGTAGCTGTGCATCTCTGCCTCTCAGAGAAACGTGCCCCCTTCGGCTC
The DNA here is from genome assembly GCA_026774425.1 of Petrocephalus zakoni. Taxonomy (NCBI): domain Eukaryota; kingdom Metazoa; phylum Chordata; class Actinopteri; order Osteoglossiformes; family Mormyridae; genus Petrocephalus; species Petrocephalus zakoni. Next base: position 23,624,362 of record JAODKN010000008.1, on the reverse strand, counting down.
TGGTGGAGCGGCACGGTGCTGTCAGCACGCCTCTCCGCCTCGCAGAGAAACGTGTCCCTTTGGCTCTCTCTCTCTTGAGAGGTCGGTGACGTGAAATAATGTGACATTTTTGTGACGGTGTTCTTGCAGAAAGGGCCTGTCCCAGTCGGCGCTGCCATACCGACGCAGTGTCCCCACAGTGAGTTCCCGATAGGCTTCCATGGCATTCACTTTTACAGCGATCACTCGGTTGGCACTGTACTCAGGTTATTCACTCTTTCTCTCTCTAGTGGCTGAAACTGACATCTGACGATGTCAAAGAACAGATCTTCAAGCTGGCGAAGAAGGGCCTGACTCCCTCTCAGATTGGTAAATTGCCCTGATTGATTTTTTTTATGTTATTCATATTACAGGTGGGGAGGGGATCTGGTAGGTGAAACGTCTGTGTGGGGGTCAGTCTGAAACAGATTATACTGGTTATGTCAGATGTGAGTTTCTGTGCATTGATTTATTTGATTTTTATGAATTAAGTGCTGAATATTAGACTTATTAATGTAGTGGGACATCTGGTTGTGCAGAATGTTCTTTTTAAGATCCAAGTTCTTACTTTTCTTAGTAATTTAAAAAATGCCCTTCATCTTTGTAAATTGTGATCTTGCAAATTTATCTTAAGTTGACCAGAATCTACATTAATTTCACTTTTCGTTTAAGTTGGTTGCACTCCTTAATATGAGATTGGTGTTTGAGGGTGTCACTGCTGATTCTGGCACTTTCTTAATATATTTACATAAATTGTTCAGAGTCATTTTTAAATGCTAACAGTTTGGTGCGCTACATATCATGATACCGGAGTTACGACTCAATATATTGCGATATACTGTAAGTGGTGTATTGTTTTTTTTATCTAACTGTAGAAAAACTATAATGGTATAATGAAGACCATGTGCCAACCAAAAACATTTACTTCATGTAAACAAGTTCAGTGCATACAGTTTTTAAGCAGAAACTTATAGTACAAAAACGTTACAGAAACTTTAGTACAAAAAGTAAATACATATTACAGAATACCCTGCAATAATAAGACTAAGTACCAAAATAATGACAGTGTAACATCCATGAGTCTTGCCTAATGATCATTACAATTGAATTTTGCATGGCACGCAGTATTATGCAGCTTTATGACTGTTTATGGCAGTCTGCTGCACAAACTGAAGGCTCTGCCTGTGTTCATGCAAGTCGCATTATGAGAGAAATTTTACTCTACATGAGCCCAATACAATGAGCAGAAGTTTTCACTATAGAAAATGATACATACTGTGCTGTGTCTGTGGGGAGCTGACAGAAGTAAAATCATTTTCAAAGCGAAAGTATGATTATGTTCAATGTTTGTAGCCGGTCAGTGTAAACACAAGCTGGACACGTGCTCTTGTTTGTAGGAGTTACATTGGGCATTTTCTCACATTTCTTTATCCAGTAACGACCGCCGGATTACCGTATTATCATGTGAATAGTGCGATTTGCAAATGGGTGCCGATCAGCGCTGATTCGAGTCTTGACACTCCAGTCAGTCACTTTTATACTTCTTATTCTCCTTGCAAAGCTCTAAAAGTATATTTTGTTTTTTTCCTATATATATTTGAAAAGTAGATCATTCAAGGTTTCTGGGGGTCTTTTTAAAATGTTTCTATGGCCAAAACTTGAGTTTTTCAAACAGTTTAGCAAGATTTCTGCTTGGTTCCGCAGGCGGGACTGCCGACTTCAGAGGGTTAAATTAAGTCACTTTTAAATTTTCTCATTTATTTTTTTAATTTTAAAGAATTAAAGAAAAGTCGCTGTAACTTCCAACATGTTTTACCGTGAAAGCCAAAATGATTCCACACTTCAGCTTGGTATACGGCAGGAGCCGGTCTAACACGCTCAGATTCAGTCACGGCTGCGAATGTTGCGAGTGACCAGACTTTGCTAAAGTTAGGAGTGGGGCGCAATTGGTGCGTCGTACTGAGCACTGCCATCTAGCGACCCGGAGGTTAAACACAACACAGGGCGAACCACTGTCACCTCCAAATACACATGAACTATAATATATAGTTTTTTTTAATCGATCTTGTGTTTTTGAAAATCGATACAGTATCGCAAAATGAAATATAATACTGAATTGTATCTTTTTTTTTTCTTACACCCCTAATCTTTCCATCCTTCCTTGTCTCTGGTTGTAGCTTTAGTGGCCTCAGGTACCTGTCCCCTACTGTCTCATGCATTCTGAAAATTAAGACTCACTGCTTACTTCACATAATGTGTATCATATACTACATAGCGAACAAGTATCTTATTTCAGACGCACCTTCGAACTAATCTTGTCAAATTATAAGCCGCAGTCTCCTGTCCAGCAGCTGTTCCTTGAAGGTCTTGATAGAGTGCAGTGTCTCTGTTAATATGTTCCAGGTGTCATCCTGAGGGACTCCCACGGTGTGGCTCAGGTACGCTTTGTCACAGGCAACAAAATCCTCCGGATCCTTAAGTCCAAGGGTCTGGCCCCTGACCTGCCTGAGGACCTCTACCACCTGATCAAGAAGGCTGTGGCTGTGAGGAAACACTTGGAACGCAACAGAAAGGTCAGATACCCTTGTGTTTAGCATAGTAAAGCCTTTCATTCTGGAGACTCGAGAAACCAGTTAACTTGGCATTTTTTTTAATTATTTTATTTTATTTGTAGGACAAGGATGCAAAATTTCGCCTGATTCTTGTCGAGAGCAGGATCCACCGATTGGCTCGTTACTATAAAACCAAGAGGGTCCTCCCACCCAACTGGAAGTAGTACGTACTAAGCTTATTTCTTAAATGGTCAGATTAAGGAGTTTCCTTGTAAAACTCTTTTGTAATGTATAGGTCTGTGTTCTCCGAATGATTTTTCTACATTGAAAAAGTGACCTAATTGGCACATTTCATTGTCCCATTCTCTACCTGTGAGAGATGAGATATTTCTGATGTGCCAGATCAATGCTGGAGGTAAATTAGCAGGGTGGCTACAAGTGCCATTCCTGCCAGTCCCCTTCGTACAGCTCACTGGCGCCACTTACTGGGTGCCACTAAGGTTACGATTCGGCGGAGAAAGCAGTTTAGGTTAATTCTGTATTTAATTTTGTATATGTGGGATTCAAACCATAGCCTTGTAGCCTTTTAAAGTGGGACAGTTTAAAAATTCTCACTAAATGATATTTAAGGAATAGTTAATATCAGTGTTTTTCAACCTGGTCCTTGGGGACCCCTAGACCTTCTATGATTTTGCTCCATTCTGATTCCCTGCCAGACAGTCCACATTTTTGCTCCCTCCCTGCTCCCTGTACAGAGCTAGGAGGGAGCAAAAACATGCACTGTCTGGGAGCCCCAAGAACCAGTTTGAGAAACTCTGCTTTACATGACCCATATGCAAGCAGGGCTCCTCACCTGTCACTGACTTGATGTCTCTCTTAATCCACAGTGAATCCTCTACGGCTTCTGCTCTGGTGGCATAAATCTCTTTGCTTTTTTTGACCAATAAAACTTGTTTGGACGAAAATGTTGCCTTCTCTTATTTTGTACACTGGTCGTTGTCTTAGTTCTCTTTGCTACTGTAAAAATGGGTTATTCAGGCGTTGCGTTTGCAGTTGTCCTGCAACCTGCTTGAAGGTGTTATGAGAAGTTTACATTAGTGTTAATGTAAAATGAGCTCTGAGTATGACGGTAAGGTTATAGCTCCTTGTTTTGTGTTATGACTGACCTAATCCTTGTGTGCAGAGTAGAGCCTGTGTAGCAGAGCAGATCTTGCAGAGGGTACTCTGTTCAAAGTCAGGGGCAGCTGTCAGCCTTGACAGGTGTTTAAGGCAGCTTCCCAACGGGGGATGTGACCCTCTGTGCTGTAGGTTTGTCCCAGAAATCCTGAGGTGAAGCTTAATGGTGGGAGTTAACGTGCTGTTTGAAGATTCTGCAGTCTGTTATACCACAATACTGAGCTGTATTGCCATTATAATCAGTACATGTACTGCCACAGTCATCAAGAGTGCAGCCAGTGGATTCAAATTCAGTTTTTCGACCACTGAAAATTCCCTGATCAGTGAAATTCACTGTGGATTCCCTCTGGTTGCTGATATGATAAATGAACAGTCGTTCCTTGTGGTTGCAAAGGTGGAGAAACTGATATAGAGGATGTGCAGTCAATGCAGATAACTTCAGCAAGTAGGTTACAGTGCAGCGGATGAGGTGGGTGTGGTGAACCTTGCATCACTGCATGAGCCCTCACAGCACAATACAATGCAATACATTTATGGTTTCTTACATGGTCTGGCTCCCCCACTCATTGTTTTATATCCCTTTTTTAGTAGCTAGAAATTGGAAGGTTAGCTGGGTCACTTTGCTCGCTGGAGTTTTGCATTGGCTTACAATACATTTGCATTTTCTGTGTGGTGACCCGTGTGATCTAGATACGTTAGAAGAGAAGGGGTCTAAGTAGTTATTGTGACCTAATGTAACAAAGTTTTAAGCAACAGCAGACTGGCCGCCCTTTGCGCCAATCAAGTGGCACATGCCAAAGGGAGGACAGATGATTGGCTAACATCTAAAACATTTTTTTTTTTTTTTTTTAATGCAGCGCGATCTACCCGCACTACCTTTACTGACCTACTGGAGACGTATTGGGCACCCCTGCTCTACAGCATATTAGCATCTCACTATTGGAGCCAGATATGTTAACATAGTTACTGAAGGACCTTATCTGTTTCAAGTGTGTTAAATTATGGCTCGGTCTCCAGGAACAGGAATGTGCAGTCCTGTTAGAGAGTGAGCTCACATTCTGAGGCTCCTTCGGCTTTACTGATTTTCCAGTCTAGGCTGCTGTGAACCCCTCAGCAGCTCTGTGCCGTCATTGCCGGTTGCGCCTTTGACAGTGGCATCATCTGCAAATGTATAACGATGCGGTTGCCGCTGCACTGTCATAAGTGATTTGAGAGTACAGTAAATCATTGCTGCTTTAAATTACCAGCCCTTTTAACTATAGGAGTACCAGAAGAACACATCCATCCATCTTCCAAACACTTATCCTGGCCAAGGTTATTGGGGGGTTGCTCTGTGGGATGCCAATTTTAAGAATCCAGTGAAAGCAATTATTTAATGTCTGTTGGTCGCGCCTGTTTTCAGTTGCGGTAAGACTGCTGTACCACAAGGGGGCATTATTTGACCAACAAAAATGATTTTTTATCATTCATATTCTAAATCAGTGGTGGCGAACCCTGCTCCTGGAGGTCACACTACAGAGCTGAGCTGCAGCCGTAATTTAACAAACCCGAAACGGATAATCGTCCCTGTATTAGAGTCATAGCTGGCTCTAGTACTTATCTGTATTAGTTGTGTTAATTAAACTTGGGCTGCACCTAACGTCCGCAGGGTGGAAGATCTCAAGGAGCCGGGTTGGTGGCCACCAGAGGAAATTTCAAACATCCGGACCATAATTTTGTTTCAACTAACCATCTGAGTACTCTATGACTGTAACTCTTTATACTCAACTGGTTGGTTGAAACAATATCATGATCTGGATTTTTACTTCCTGGACCTGAATGTTCCATCTCTGGTGGCCACTGTTCTAAGTCATGGTGAATGTTTGCAAATAAACGTTCATTTTGATAAGACAACTGCTCTGTTGTTTTCCTAGTGCTTACACAATAGCCAGCTGATATCCACAGAGGTAGCACGATATCTGTGGAACCAGGAATGTTCTCACCTGTTTGTGTATTAATGGCTAGAGGAAGCTGCACAGCTTAAATGCGCAAAGTTTCTGCATTCCAAGAAACATTAATCCCAGGCAAATTTTAATGTACGTAATATAAATGCCCATGTATCCCAAAAATAAGTGAAGCACGAGATCCTTGTGCAATGTTTCTGTTACTCTGATGGGACACGATACATTTGGTCTGTATTACAAGGAAGTCCAGCTGGTATTTTTGCTTAACTGCCACTTGAAATACATGCTGATCTGCATTAGACTGTTATTAGGCCACATGCACTTTGCATGATTTATTGATGCGGGGATAGTGAGGAGAAAGTTTGTAAGGTCTGCCTGGTAATTTCATTGTTATGTAAGTGTCTCCAGTGAACCCAGGCATGCATTATTTATGCTACATTTACATAAAAGACAAAGAAGAACAGTGAGTGTGTGAGCGTGTGCGTGCTCGTGTGTGCGCGCACGCATTCCAGAAGCGGCACTTTGGCGCGCGCCACCCGCGCGGGGATTATGCAGTCGCCATGCGTTTATCAGGGCTGCGGGGCACTGCGTCTGCCGCTGTCCTCTGCCACGCTCAGTAAGGGGGGGGCAAAGGGAGGTCCCTGTGTTTAATTGGCTGCCCAGCAGCTGCCTCCTGTGAGGGAGGGGGGCATTAACATCGAGTCACCTTGCCGCACTGTGGATCGCCGGCTACAGAGTGACGGCCAACACGTCGCAGAGCCGTGCAGGACTGTGCCAAGCTCCCGTCGAGAACGTTCTGGAAGTTTTGGAAGGCTCTTGATGGGACCTCTGATGGGCACTCTGCCCCCCGCCCGCTCTGCAGCTCGGTGCACAGCTGGAGAATGTTGAGACTGCTGCCTGGTCAGTGTGGCACGCAGGAGGCCAGATGGTGACATCGAGCGTCTCTGGTCTCCATCACCTTGCCTTTACTATTTCTGGAAGCGTCAGGCTCCACAGAGTGTGACATAACCTCTCTCCCATTGACATGTGGCACTCAGAGCACTACAGAGCCAGGGTCCTGCTGCACTGGGGTAATTTCCTCTCTAAAGCACCATGCAAGCAGGTCTGCTCAGAAGATGAAGCACACGACATCCATGGCAGTCAGTGGTGTTTGTAGTACATGATGTGGTCGCCGTCTGACTGGCTGATATGTGTAACGTAAACAAATCCCATCCTGTGTGACTGTCACTTTTTACATTTTAGAGATGCAAAGAAATCCTGCTCACAAAATAATAAATAAATAGCAAATGCTATCACCACAAACCACACTAAGGATGTAATTAGATTTCAGGCAAACTCAGAATGTTGAAACAAAACTGTTGTTCAATAACTTGTAAAAACCCAGATGAGCTCAAAACACCAGAATATCCTTCTAAGACCAAATTTCTTGTTTCGGTGTTAAGCTAAGCTGGCGTTAACTAGAGTTAAACCAGATGGCTTGTAGATGATACTTTTGGTCATACATTCCCTAACCCCAAAGAAATAATCAAAGTAAAGTAATGGACCGCTTAGGCAAAAATGAAATGCTAACTCCTTCGTAAAATGAGCCAGCTTATTTGACATTCTCCTGATCCTTCTCCATATCTTCTAAAATAGCACACCAGGTAACATCAGGAAAACAATAGCTAAGCTGCATCGATGGGGAGCACAAGATAGGACTGATCCAATAAAACAACCTGAATGCTGGTGCTTCACCCTGCACCAGCAGGGTAACATTTTAAAGCGGGGCATACTACGTCAGTGACTCTATAATGTAATATAAGCATATGCGTATGTTTTATGTGCTTCAACTTCTCCTTATCATATGCATGCAATACAACACTCCAATGTCATCAAATGACAGACAGTGTCAGATAACACGGATAAACCCTCATAATGCGGTACTGCCACAGCCTTTAATGTGGAAGAACCTTGTAGACCGATAACACAGAAGCCATACACAAGCCTGACATCGTGTGTTTATAGTTTAAATGAACAAGTTTATTTGTTGCAATATGCCACTGAATTCATGCATTTTGTATCTCCGGCTTCACATCCAGTCAGCAAAATTCCGTTGAAGTTGCATTAAAAATGCATCCAGACAGACCACGTTGACTGGATGAAATGCATCCCTTGTTCTGTTCTTGCGGGTCGATTTATATTACCGTTTTACCATGTCCACGGACAGCATACGGGACGGAGTCTATTGCAGCAAAGACGTAAGTTTAACAGCCGGAGTGGAGCTGGCTATTGATTAATAAGGGCTGGGGTAATTAAGCTCACTTAGCGAACCCTTCTACATACAGGGGTCGTTTAGCTTAAAAATCGCCGCATATATTTCTCTAAAGTAGATTAGCATTACTGCAGGGAATAATGCAGCACCTCGTAACCGCTGTCAGACAGCAACCTGCAGGCATCAGACCCGCATGTAGTGCCCGCTGGGTGGGTAGGTTATGGGGGGCACGGCCATGTGGAATTATTCCACTTCATTTCAGTTTTCACGTCCTTGATGATTTAACGTGGCAATATGTTTTGTTTCGGTATAGATCGAATATAGCGAGATGTGGCCACGTCTAAAGAAATGGGGGTTGGATATGAATGCGCGGCGTCTCCCGTGGCATCCGTCCGGGACGCCGGCAAACGTGCGAGCTCATCACATCTCCGTGCCTTTTAATCCCCAGCCCTGCCTATTCTGTTTCAGGGAGAGGAAACTGCCGAATACCAGGATTTTTACGTATCTGACCCGATCAACTAAATATGTGAAGGACCTGCGGACGGCGTGAGCACGCATAAAGCCCCATCTGCATTATGTGCAATGCCCTTGGAATGGGCAGATACGCTTTTGGATTGTTGAATGGGATTTGCAAAAAAAAAAGCCGGTAGCCTGGAATTCCGATCTTAGCTTAGGGATTGCAAAAGTTTATTACAGCATTAAAAAAATCCTGCAGCTACGTCGAGTCATAGTATGCCTTGCATATAGTTCTCCGAACTGCATCCAAGGAAGCTGACATCTTTGGAAGTTCTCCCATTTTTGGTCGGCTAAGAGGACTCGGAGAGCCGGGACGCACCTTTTCCAGCGTGGCCCTTCCCCTTTAATTGGTGCGTCGCCCTTGCTCTGGCTGCTGGATCCTGCCGGATTCCCTGGAGACTCCCCGGGGCAGCGGAGGATGAAGTAGCGCTCCAGCTCCGGGATCATGGCGGCGCCGATCGGCCGGGACACGCTACCTGAGCACTGGTCCTACGGAGTCTGCAGGGACGGCAGGGTGTTTTTCATCAAGTCAGCATCCACTTTGCGGCGGAACCTTCCCAGCCTACTCACTTCCAGGAGTGTTTGCAATGCTAGACGGTGTCTGCGCGTCTTTCCGTCCTGCTAACAGGTGTCTTGTTCTCCTTGCAGTGACGAAGCTCACAGCACTACTTGGCTCCATCCCCGCACCAGTGAGCCTGTTAACTCCGGCCATATGATCCGCTCAGGTACGTCGGGACTGACATGTGCATGATCGGAGGGACATGTGCATGATCGGAGAGAGTCTCGGCACTGACATGTACATGATCGGAGGGAGTCTCGGCACTGACATGTGCATGATCGGAGGGAGTCTCGGCACTGACATGTGCATGATCGGAGAGCGTCTCGGCACTGACATGTGCATGATCGGAGAGCGTCTCGGCACTGACATGTGCATGATCGGAGGGAGTCTCGGCACTGACATGTGCGTGATCGGAGAGAGTGCCGGTACTGACATGTGCGTGATCGGAGAGAGTAGACCCTACTGACATGTGCGTGATCGGAGAGAGTGTCGGTACTGACATGTGCGTGATCTGAGAGTGTGGGTACTGACAGGTGCATGATCGGAGAGAGTGCCGGTACTGACATGTGCGTGATCGGAGAGAGTGCCGGCACTGACAGGTGCGTGATCGGAGAGAGTGTCGGCACTGACAGGTGCATGATCGGAGAGAGTGTCGGTACTGACAGGTGCATGATCGGAGAGAGTGCCGGTACTGACAGGTGCGTGATCGGAGAGAGTGCCGGCACTGACATGTGCGTGATCGGAGAGAGTGTCGGCACTGACAGGTGCGTGATCGGAGAGAGTGTCGGCACTGACAGGTGCATGATCGGAGAGCGTGCCGGCACTGACATGTGCGTGATCGGAGAGAGTGCCGGCACTGACATGTGCGTGATCGGAGAGAGTGTCGGTACTGACAGGTGCGTGATCGGAAAGAGTGTCGGTACTGACAGGTGCGTGATCGGAGAGAGTGTCGGTACTGACAGGTGCGTGATCGGAGAGAGTGCCGGTACTGACAGGTGCATGATCGGAGAGAGTGTCGGCACTGACGGTAAGATCTCACCGTTTGTTTTCCCCCGCAGACTTACCACGAGGCTGGGAAGAAGGCTTCACAGAAGAAGGAGCCAGCTACTTTATAGAGTAAGCAGTTTGTCTTTTATACGAGTGTGCATTGTCCTGAATGAGCCGTGCGATCTCGCCGACCCAGTGACCGCGCTGCAGTGTGCATTTATGCCTTATATAGCTGAATGTCACGCCGCTATATTGCCCAGCCATGGGATATTGGTCTTGAGCCGAACTTTTTTATGTTTGTTGCAGTTATCTTGTATTCATCATAAAAAATGCAGTGACCATTTCTTAGCCAACTTCTGTTTAAATGGATCAAAGTCTACACCAGATACCAGTTTTAAAATGATTTTTTAGTTTTGCTTTTATTATATTTATGCAGGCCTGTTATTAACAGGCTGTTAACATTTTCTGCCTCTGTGCCCAAGTCCTGTTCAATAAGAAATTCCAGTCTTCTTCCCACAAAGCAAGGATAGTGGCCGTGGCATGGGGGTTTTGGCCGTGCACTTTGAGGGTTCTCTGAATTCTTTGGCAAAGCCGCCTGGCCAGTTAATGTGTCACTGCCAAAAGAGAAAGTGGTTTTGAGTATTACCAGATAATCCCCCCCCAGCCAAGTGGTTGTGCCCCCCTCTTAAAGATTGCCTTGAATCATTTACCAGCCAGGCCATTGTCGAGCGCTGTGTCCTTAAATACAGCCTGGCTGTGTGTGTGTGCGTGTGTTAGCGTGAAATTTCCGTGTTCACGTGAGCGCTAACATCTACTGGCACAGTCCAAAGGTCGAGGGGAGGTGGACATGTGACTTGAGATGCGTGTGTGTGCGCTGCTCTGGAAGGGCACTCAGCATTTTCTTATTTACGCCTAACAGTTCTGTGAATGGGCTTTATGTCCACCGCAAAGCCCAAGGACATACAACGTGCTAAATCCAAACTATATGTGGGGGCTTGTTTTAGCCAACAGCTCTGTGCTATTTACATTGTTGATCTGTGGTAACAACTGGATGGCTGTTTTTAGCCAGTGAGCAGAGGTGCTTTATCTGAAGTTGCACTCTCCTCGCACAGCCCTGGACTCTTTGCTTTGTGAGTTTTTCACTCTGTGAGGTTTGTTGTGCCTTGCAGAAGGTTCATAGGGCACGCACTTTGGACATTATAAATTATGTTCTTCTATGCTGCTGCTGTGAGTAAATTCCTCTGTGTGTGTTTCCACAGAGAACATCAAAGCACACTTAAAAAAAAAAGTATTTCAGAGAATTAGATTTTGTTTTTCTGAGGCTGTTTGCTGTGAAAGTAAGCCATTCTGTAGAACTTTATGACTAAAAGTTTAGTCCAGTCTAGTAGCCAGTTGTAGTAAATATGGGACTTCTGTATTTCTATTCTTTTGTTTTCGCTTCTTGAAAACATTTGGGCCCCATGAATGTTGAATGGCATCAGACATCAGGGGAGCTGGTAAGTCGCACTGGCATGTGCAGAGCACAGTACGCATCCATCTGCCGGTCAGACGGGCCAGGCAGCATTAAGATGTGCTGTATAAGGTTTCTGCTGGGCAGAGTTCTCTATTGTCCGAGAGCAATGAAGGATGCCTTACTGTGGCTCTGCCTTAGCTTTGACCCACTAGGGGGCAATGCAGAGTTTCAGCCTTATCTGCTCCTGCATTTCCAGCGTAGGATCAATTAATTATATCTGTGTGATATACTGCACTACATACAGTGTATCTCCTCAGTCTCTTACTCAGGTATTAATTCTAATGCAGGGGGGTGTGGCACGCCTGGAGATTACCCACCCCCCCGCTGGGTCAGCTGCTGTAGCACTGGCTTGTGTGTGTGTGTGTGTGTGTGTGTGTGTGTGTGGGGGGGGCACTGGCATGTGTGCGTGTGTGACACTTGCTTGCTTTCACTGTGTGTCTCTGGGTTCTTTGCTAGTTTCCTTCCAAAATCTGCTTTAATGTGCTCCTAAGATGCCTGTGTCTGTGCCCTGTGATACCCCAGCGTTCTGTGTGTGTAAGGTGCCCTGTGATACCCCAGCGTCCTGTGTAAGTAAGGTGCCCCCAACCCATGCCCTGTGATATCCCGGAATCCCTTTTAGAGTGCCCCCCCTCCCCCATGCCCTGTGATAACCCAGCGTCCTGTGTAAGGTGCCCCGTGATACCCCAGTGTCCAATGTACGTAAGGTCTCCCCCGTACCCAGTGATACCCCAGCGTCCTGTGTAAGGTGCCCTGTGATATCCTGGAATCCCTTTTAGGGAGCCCCTCCCCCTCCCCCATGCCCTGTGATACCCCAGCGTCCTGTGTAAGTAAGGTGCCCCCATCCCATGCCCTGTGATTCTTCTTTGTTTAATCGGCAGTTACGGATCAATAGAAACTGAGAGAAATTTGCTAATTGTACATTTTGTTCAGACTTTATTTAGTGTGGGACTGGAGGTGGTCACTGGCCAAGTGTTATTAATTATAATCACTTGTTTGAACTGACTGCCTACTGTAATTTTTTCACTTAGTATGCAAATTAGATTCTAAAGCCAGTGGGGGGGGTCTGGGAGAATGAAGAAGCTGATTGATTAATTAATATTTAAAAAATTGCATAAAATTCTGCTGACTAATTTCTTGATCATAGGTCTTGGACAAAGTCAATAGCAATAGAAGATGACTGGTCTTTAAGTGTCCCCAGGGTGGCACCTATCGCGGGTTCTGTCAGTGCTGTGCTCCCTGGCTGCCACTTTCGCCACTGACACCCCGAGGCAGTGCGTCGTGGAGGTCTGTCAGCCTGGTGGAGCTTGGCACCCCTATGTGCCTGTCACGTGACTGCCCAAGGAATGAACAGGTCATTGTTGCGTGCAGTTTAAAGGTCAATTTAAATGATTTCGGAATGGCTTCCCAGTGACACGTTTATAGTTGGCTACATGAAGGGGTTTATTGTACTCTGCTCACAGGCTTTCTGGGGACTGCAGTGCTGCCTAGAGATATACAAGGTCTGAATGTCAGACCCGTAAAGTAAGCTGCTTATTTGTCACTGTCTTGGCACTTCTTGTTTTGATCCTGGGCACTGACGATGAATGTCTCTGTTTTCTTAAAATAATATAAAGACGATGCATTGGGAAAAGCCACGTTGTGGGTAGGCTGTTATTTTAGACTGTTAACTTTAGTTCAGAAGTTTTTGGGGTGAACTTTTTGCAGGATTTTTTGGGAATACCCATGCTTAGTAGGGTAATGCTAATATCAGCCATGAGTCTCCTGCATCCGTGGCGATTAATATGATTGGCTGCATGCAGATTTTTGCTGGAGTAGATTTGTTTCTGTGACTGAAATTAGTTTTTCTGCTAGAACATTGTCTGTGTGATAGGTTTGAAACGAGGAGGTAAACCAGCCTGCACCGTAATATCGTTTTAATGGCCTGGCGTGGAGTATGTTATGTTTGTGACTGCTCTGAGAGTCGGAGATGTAAATATGATTGATGTCTGTTGAAGGTGATTCAGTCTCCAGGTGAGACGTGAAAGGGTCTGTGGTTGGCAGCAGTGGCTAGCAGGGTGTGGGCCTGGGGGCTGGTTCTGGACACCTACTGTACATAGAGGTGGGAGAGGCTGTCTGAGTGGCCTGAGGAGAGCGTTGGGTGCTGGGAAAGGTGCCCTTGAGTGCAGCATCTAATGCAGTGTTGCAGCTAAGATGTTAGGATTGACTGCAGCTCCTTGCCAGCCTTCAGTACTGAGGGCATTTGGCTCGGCCAGCTGTGATTACAGTGCAGGCAGGGGCAGGGTGTGGCTCAGTGGGTTAAGCCTCTGTGCCTGCGATTGGAAGGTCGCCGGTTCAAGCCCAGCCAGTCTGTGGGCCCTTGAGTAAGGACCCACCATCCGTCCAGCCAAGGGGTTTGACCCCGCGGCTTTCTGATTGGACACGGTCCTAAACCCAAACGGAGCCACACATGTCATGGTGTGTGAAGAGTGGCCTGTAGTCAGGGTTGCAACTGCAGAGTTTCAGCCCATGAAAGTATATCATATTGGGCCCCCAACCCAGACCAATCCAATTATGTTCTAATTTATTTCGGGCCCCTGTCACCCAGAGGTCTGCAGGTAATCCAGTCAAACTCAAATGGCCCTTTTCAGATAACTCCTTGGGGTTATTCGGTGGAGAGGAGAGGAGAGGCAGAGGGCCTCTCCATCCGTTTGGTGTGCATGCTTGTTGTAAGTTTGTGTTGTAGTATGGTTGTGTGGAGCTTTGGTTACTTGGTCAGGGTGGTTATTTCGCTGTGGATGGACCTTGCGGTTCCCTTTCCGGCTCTCACTGAGGATGTGGCTGCTCGCTGGCTGGGGTCCCGCACTCCCCTCACCTGTCAGCTCCTGGGCCAGGGACACGCTGCCATCTGGTGCAGCTTATTGTGAGTATATGGCTGAAGGTGGGGCTGCTCCTCCATCGCAGGTTTACGCCAGGGGGGCGCCTATCCAAAGGCTGGTCATGTGACACGGTGAAATGTGGCGCATTGTAATTCAACCTGGGAACTTTATATGTGTGCATGCATTTAAGTCTAAAAAATAAAAAAATTTGTTTTTAAAGCGATTACAAACTTGTGCATACGGTGTCCCTGATTCCCGCCCGTAATGGGCAGCCTGGTGGGGTCCTCTTTTGTTTTTAGCCGTCACACAGTTGCCCGAGCATATTGAAGCAGGCCTGGCCGGGTCCAAGTCCACATGTTGCTGCCGTGGCAACCGTCTGTTGCTGGTGCGGCAGATCGCTGGACGTGAGCAGACTGGGCACAATGGGCCGATTGTTTGAAAATGGCATCTATTTACATTTATCGCAGTCTGGTCCATCCCTCGTTTCAGAAGACTTTTTGTTTTGTTTTGTTGTTGTTGTTTTGTTTTTGTTTTTTTAAATCCTGCCCAAAAGCAATCTGTTTTTTTTTTTAGACTGTTTTTTAGTTTGGTACACAAACTACACAAACTATGTAGAATTCCTTAATTTCTTTATGAGTCACCCTTAAAATTAAAAAAAGAAAAAAATTATCCACTTTGTTGTTGGGTGCTTAATGCAGGATTAAGTGAGAGTATTCTAATGAAACGGTGTAAATCGTGAAATAACTATATACTAGTTTTCTAACAAAACTACCACACAGGAAATGGCTACTGACAGCTGACATTATTACCTGGAAAAAACGTCCCCAAAAGTAAGTGAGTTACAGACACACACACACACACACACATACACACACACCGTTTGTATGTGGTCTCCTGCCACCATTGCTTTGATATTGATGGCTCGTCCTACTACAACGCAATTAATGCGCAGAACCTAATTGTCTATTACCCCCTCCACTTTTGTTCCACCGCCAGACCTCTTCCCCCGATCTCTGATTGGTTTGCGGCAGAGCGAGTTAATTAGCCGAACGCTTTGGGGAGCAAAGTGCTTTACATGCAGATCAGGCAGCGGGCTGCTTTGGGGGTCTCCAGGCCACGCTAATGAGGCGCCGCTTATGCCGCCCGCTTATCCGCATCTTTGCTATAACGGCTATAAGCATTCGAAGGGGGTGCTGAGATTACTGCAGGTGGCCTCTTAGGGATGACCTTTGACCTTTTGATGTGCCCTGGCATTGGGTGCAGTCTTTCATTTCTTCAAGGTGATGAGTTTATAATATCTCACCAAATTGCTCAGTCTCTTACAGTTGGTGGGGTATATCCACAGGTCATGAAGAACGAAATGTTGGCCTGAGCTGTCTGATTCACAAAGGGGTTTAGAGACTCGCTTAAGGTGATTCTCCTCTAGTATCTTTTGTTCCTCAGACTTTTGTTCTTGCCTTTGGCTGGAGCTAAGGAATTAAGCTCCACATTCAAACCATGAGTCAGACTCTGGCCCTCGCTGCCGCCAGTGGGGCACATTGTGAGCCTCTGTTAGCCGGGAACAGTACCAGCGGCTGTGCTATGTCCGTCTGTTCCGAGGCCGTCGCTCTAGCCGGGAACGGTACCAGCGGCTGTGCTATGTCCGTCTGTTCCGAGGCCCTGGCTTTAGCCGGGAACGGTACCAGCGGCTGTGCTATGTCCGTCTGTTCCAAGGCCCTGGCTTTAGCCGGGAACAGTACCAGCGGCTGTGCTATGTCCGTCTATTCCGAGGCCATCGCTATTCTGCTGCTTTTCTTTCTCTGACCGCGTTTGTTGACACTTCGTTTTGGGAGAAACGGTTTGCGACGTGTATATGGAGCTGCCGTAAACACTCCAGCAGATAACTTAGAGGCAGCCAGATATGAGTCCTTCAAAATAGCAGGGTGTAGTTACCATTCATACTCTGTGTGGTTTTAACCTGCCTCCATAAGGCTCGTCTAACCAATTATTAAAGAATTGCTAATGGAATTAATGATGTGATTTAATGGAAAGGGCCCAGAGAGCCTCTGCATTATTCACAAGACGATGGAGTTGATGGGTTTTATGTGTCATTAAAGGTGTGTATGGAAGGCAATGGCGAGCTGAGTAATCGGGCTGTCACCTTCTCTTAGGCAGGCTTCCCTGGGCCCTCCTGGTGTCACTGTGGGACTTAAAGATACTTACAGCAGTTCTGCTGGTGTCGGCGCGTTTTAAATGGATCCCTGAGAGCCTGGGTGTCTCCCGTTCGGATGCTGGTTTGGGTGGGTGGGGTAATGTGTCCGTGGCAGGCAGACACACCTTATCTCTGCCCATTAAGGAAGCTGCGAATCAGCAGCATTGAAGGCCTCAGATAACGGCCCTCTGTTATTTTTGGCAGAAATTCCTGGTATGTTGCACCTCGTTCTGAGATGAGTGAGTGCGAGGTTTGCTTTGTGTGGGCGGCCAGCTCCTCCCATCCCATTGGGCTTCATAATGCCTCCCCTGGGCCAATTAGAGCAAAGCAGACCATACCCCCTTCAAGCCATAGAAGCCGATGAGGCGTGACATCAACTTAGCCCCGTGCTACAAAGTCAGTGTTTAGCCTGTTGATTGGAACAGAATCTCTGTAATGCTTGCCTCCTACTGAAGGACCCAGCCCACACATTTGCCTCTGTTCCCTGCCACTGAACCATTTTTAAGTTCCGTTCACAGTTTTTCTGTGATGTGGGAATTAATATGGAGTCCAAGTGAGTGGACATGATGGTGCTTTTGCCCTGGTGAGGCAGACATGCCCGTAGACAGGGGCACGGAATGGGTGAAGTGGGGAGGATAACATACAAATGGCAGAAAACGAGCCCCCGTGAACGATGGGATGCTTAGTGTTCTAACAGTTAGCATTAGCTCTGCTCCGTATGTGTACGTCGGGTAACGTAAGCATTGTTTATGACTGTTGCCTCGTCTGAAGTTGTGCTTGTGTGCTGTGCTCGCAGACGTCAGAGAATTTTCTTGCCTATTTGAATGTTAACTATTGGTTATCAAACAGTGTCCATTGTGCAAAATTTGGAGGGTGGGGCAGCGTTCTGGTGGTGAACCTTGAAGAGGGGGTTGAGTGGATTGGTCAGTGGGCAAGATTTTGGTTGTTTCCATGGTTGGAATTACAGGGGGAATAAGGGGAAGCTCTGCTCTTCTGAAAAGAAGAGCAGAAGGGGGGGGGGGGGGGGGGGGGGGGGGGGGGGGGG
>JAODKN010000008.1:23574428-23585657 GCA_026774425.1 Petrocephalus zakoni | reverse complement strand
TTATTATAGTGGTGCAACTGCAGAAGAGCTCATTAAAGCACACAATATGGGTATTTCTGCTAACTAGTCCGCAAAGTCCTCTTGGTTCAAGATGCAGAGGCTGTCCACGCATTCCACTGCTGCCTGTCATAGTCTGCGATGTTAGAGTGGAGGTGCTGCTTCCCATTGGCTCAGAGCAAGGCCAAGCCAGGGGCTTCATCCAATCAGCAACCGAGAGCCCTGCCTTCCACGTGAATCCAAAGTCAAAGGAGTGTCACAACACCCCACACTCCCAGGATCAGCAACTGCAGTGCTGAGGAGGGATGAATTCTTCCCTTAGCAGCACCACATAGGATTGATATTAGTGCTTACAGACTTTTCTTGTAAGCAATGAATTATATTGACTTGGATTGAATTTTAGTTGTGGGATATCCTTAGGGTCGGTGTAGCCTCTGGCTACTTTGACAAGAGTTAATTGGGCAGAAGAAGCTTCTGGACACTGAAACAGGTACTAAACTTGGAATTTATTTGACAGAAAGAAGACCGGACAACTGCAATCAGCCTTATAACTCTCGGCTCTGCCACAGCCATTGCTGGTAAGAGTGCTGTGCTTAGGGGTAACTAAGCAGGAAGGTTGGAAGGGAAGCTGCGGACTAATAAGCTCCATGCAGTTCTCCGGAATTCTGGTGACACGGATGGGAACTAGAAACTGGCATCACCGCTGGAATTTTTAAAAGCTTATCTGGGGTGATATTGCATGTTTTGATCCCCGGACCCACGACTGGATGAGGCTAGTGAATCAGCTCTGTTCTAAAGCCAGGAAGGGCTCGGGCATTGGACGAACAGGACGGCCAGGAAGAGGGTAATCAGCCATGAAGGAACAGGTTAGTATGTGCGGTCACTTCCCAAAGGTCGAACTGAGAAGGCCGGACGTCGGACTAAGGGTTACCGTGCGTGACCTGCAAAGAGATGGCATTTACTGGTATCTCGGAGGAAAAGCCCAGAGACTTGCGGTAGGATAAATACAGGATGGCTAAGGCTGCAAAAAGCTCTTCTCACGTCTTGTTTTCTCACTTGATCAGATATTACTGGAGGCCCTTGTTTTTCTGGGAAGTCCAGAGCGATGCTAGTGGGCGTGCCTTGTACTCTCACAGAGTTCAGAGGTCGTCCTTTGCCGGGAATAACCATGGAGAAGGACTGAGATTCCGCTCTGCATGTTCTGTTCAAGGAATTTGCTCAGCTGTGGTAGTAATATTATGCGACCTGACCCTGGTGGGAGCGACAGCCCAGAAAAACTACAGGCTGATGTGTGCTGAGCAAAGCGCCTCTTCCCCCGCTTTCATTGATGACCTGCCATGGCTGAGCTCTCCCCACTGCTGTTAAGGGACATGTCTGTGGTCTGAATGATGACTGGGTGCGAGGGCAGAGATCTTACTAGGTGATAAGTCTCTACTACATACTCATGACAGACTTTGGGGCGTGCCAAAGCAAGCAGCTTTTGGTCATATCACAAGTATCCCGTGATACTTACCACCAGGATCGCACAATACTCCAGACTTATTTACTGAATATGGAACGCTTTAAACAGATGTGGCCTTTGGCTGGACATACGCATTTACTGAATGGCTGTTTTGAACCAATCTCTGCTGTCAGGAGTTCCAAGCCAGTTCATATGAAGGTCTATACACTGAGGGAAAAAGGGTACATCCCTGGTACAGGTTTGTACCCCAAGGTACAAACAACATTAATGTACCTTCAATCGTACAAAAGTGTTCCCCAGAGTCCATTTCTGTACCTTAAAAGGTACAATTGCAGTGCGTCGAGGGTAGGGACCCAGTGACAAGTTAACCCTCAAAGGTACAGATCGATATTTTTTTTCTGACCGTGTCCACCGATCTGTGTAAATGCTACTGTTTAAGACTCTGTTAAAAGATACATATGGACGAGTAAAGAGTGACTTTCCTCCCATATCTATATCAGAATGTACATCAGGTCTCGGTGACTCGATGTGATGTTTTTACTGGGGCATGGGGCACATGCGTCCCTCTCTGCCAGCTTTCGCCAGCCTGTTGTCCGTCCCACGCGAATACCTCAGGACTGCCACACCAACAGCCTCAAAATAGAAGGGCAATTCAAACCGATCTGCTAAAAGGCGGCACTGGTTCATCTGTCTCTGCGTGTGCTGCTGTCCTCAGTACGCTGTCCTCAGTATGCTGTCCTCAGTATGCTGTCCGCAGTATGCTGTCCTCAGTTTCCTGCCTCAGTATGCTGTCCGCTGTATGCTGTCCTCAGTACGCTGTCCTCAGTATGCTGTCCGCATTATGCTGTCCTCAGTTTCCTGCCTCAGTATGCTGTCCGCAGTACGCTGTCCTCAGTATGCTGTCCTCAGTACGCTGTCCTCAGTATGCTGTCCGCAGTATGCTGTCCTCAGTTTCCTGCCTCAGTATGCTGTCCTCAGTATGCTGTCCTCAGTACGCTGTCCTCAGTATGCTGTCCGCAGTATGCTGAGCTAAATGTCTGATGTGATGGATAAATGCTATTAAATGCCATCAGTGTTTTAGCAGTGCGTGTCCACAGTGTGGGGGCCAAGTCAGTTCTCTGGTCTCTCTGGGTACTAGAAAAGCTGTATGTTGAAGAATGTTGGTCCCTCTTTAACAAGCAGAGCCTAAACCAAAGGACGCTGAAATCCCGTCAGTGCTGAGGTTTAAAATGCAGCATGTGTGTGGAATCATTCCATTCTCTTTGTCCATTGTTTTGTCAAGCCACTTAGTTGACCTTCTCCACACTGAGTGGTTAGGAGTGTAAGTCTGTGCTGTTTTTTCAGATGTTTTCTTTTCGGGTCTTTGAGGTCTGTTTGTTATTTGCGGGCTGGAACTGAAGCCAGCATGAGAAAAGCTGAGCCTGGATCTCATTTCACGGTCTTGATGGTCCAGTGTCAATTTATGAATCCAAATACATAAATGTCAGTAAAATTAATATATTATTGCTAAGCAGGGTTGCCTAACATTCCCGTTGTGTTATTGTGATGTGCATGGCGGGCTGCAAAAACTCAATTTTGGCAACGTTTCTCCAAATGTCTTAATGAATTGAAACTGGAGAATGCACCACTGAATAGAAATAACTGATAACAGCCACAGCTGAATGAAGAGAGTGTACTCTAGAGGTGTCTATTATGGGGTGAGGATTAGGCTAAGTAGATGTTATCCGGCTATAACGCATCCTGTTTTCCCAGTATTTTTGTGTGCATGTTTGTCACATTCCTGTTAGTTTTTTGTCATCTGTTACTGCTGAAATGCTTAAATATTGCACTGCTCTGGGGTGGGTGAGCATTCCCTCTGCATCTCAGAGGAGTTTTGCATTACATTTATTTATTTAGTTGCTGCATTTTGTCAAAAGTGAGGCACAGGTGAGGCTCAGGATCAACCTGTCCCTGCAGCAAATGGGCTTATGAGCTTCATCCAAGCATCCAGCGGTGGCAACCTTTGTCACCCTCTAGCTATGCAACGTCTGTATAACATCATCTGCAGTTATATATAAGAAGTATGTGTTTAGTATTTCATAACACTTTACAAAGCTAAACTTAATCCGGTACTTGGTGGCAGAATGTAATGTCTGCACAGGCGTAACATGAATATTTTTTTAACAAGATTTCGACTTGCATGGTCATTTGTCCGTGTCTGCCAACATGAAGAAACACATGCAAGAAAAACATCTCACTGGACGAGCGATATCTGTGCATCTGTATGGCGCACAGCTGGCGGCTCCCGCTGGTGAATGTCGTGTGTCCCGACGGATAATGGAAGGTCGGTGACGATCCTAAAATGTGCAGGTTATTTCCAGCAGTGCTATGGGGTGATTTCAATGCAATTGTTCTTTCTGGAGCTTCTCTGATAATTCTTCTGAAACCTTTCCTTTGCTTTGGACTAGTGTCCCATTAAGCTAGCAAGCAACTTTCTGTGTGCTGGAGCTGACTATTTTCTTGTGTTTCAAGCCCTATGCTGTGCACTGTGCTTGTAAACGGTCATTGTAAGAGGTATGTAAAATGTCTGCCATCTCATGTGACTGTCGGCTTTAGTTATTGTCCTGTGGAGACTGTGTTTCCGTAATTGTGGAAAGCATCATTAGAACCTCAGCCGTCAGGATCTCAGAATGCTGCATCAAGTCACCATGATAATACAGTGCAAAGGTTTCAGACCCTGTCAAGTTGTCCTCATTTTGTTATGTCTAAGACTCATCTTAAAATGGATTAAATTCATATTTTTTATAATCAATCTACACACAATACTCCACAATGACAAAGCAAAAACAGGTGTCTCAAGTGTTTCACTAATTTATTAAAAATAAACAACTGAAATGTCCCATTTACATGAGTATTCAGACCCTTTGGAATGATCCTACTTCTTTCGGTTGTCCATTAAAAGTGGCCTCTATCATTCTGAAATGGAGATGTGGAACCGGCAACAGTCTTCCTAGATCTGGCTGCCCACGCTAACTGAGAGATCGGGGAGGAAGGGCCTTGGTCAGGCAGGTAACCAGGTAACCCAATGGTCACTATGAATGAGGTCCAGAGATCCTTTGTGGAGAACCGTACAGAAGGATGACCATCAGTGCAACACTCCACCAATCAGGCCTTTATGGTCGAGTGGCCAGACGGAAGCCGATTCTTACCAAAGGGCACATGACAGCACCTTGAGGATGCAAAATCCTCTGCTCTGATGAAACCAAGAGAGTTCATTCTGGCCACGATTCCCAATGAAGTATGTGGAGGAAAGCAGGCACAGAGCATAACCTAATTAATACATTGCCTACAGTCAAACACGGTGGCGGCAGCCTCGTGCTGGGGGGATGCTTTGCTGTGACTGGGACTGAGAGATGCAGATGAGAGATGGATGCCGAGAAAAGGAGCAATCCTCTGGGAAAACCTTTGCCAGAGTGCTCTGGATCCCAGGCTGGGGTAACAGGACAACGACCCAAAGTATACTGCAAGAGGACAAAGGAACAAAGGGATGGCTTCAGGACAATTCTGGCCCAGCCAGAGTCCGGAGCTAACCCCAACAGAGCACCTCTGGAGAGAGCTGGCTGGGCATCGACACTCCCATCCAACCCAGCTGAGCATGAATGATTCTGCGAGGAAGAACGGGAGAAAATTCCAAGAAGGTGTGCCAAGCTTGTAGGGTCATTCCGACAAAGGTCCAAGGCTGTCATTACTGCCAAAAGTGCTGTAACCAGGTACTAAGTGAAGGGTCCGAATACTTATGTCCATGGGATATTTCATAAAATGAACAAAACACTTAACACCTGTTTTTTCACTTTGTCATTGTGGAGTATTGCGTGTAGACTGATTTATAAAATATATGAATTTAATACATTCTAAGATGTGTCTTAGACATAACAAAATGAGAACTTGAAGGGGCCTGAAAACTTTCCATATGAACTATAATACCACATTCCAGTCTCCTATCTGTTCCGTTTAACAATTCTCACTGAGATGATTTTTATTGGAAAAACTGATGAAAATTAGAAGTGGTTATTAGGTCAGTGGGCAGATGGCCGGATGAGCTATTCTTACCTGTTTCCTGTTTCTCTGGGAGGGTCGTCATAAAGTGGAAAACTCACAGTTCACAGCAGATACCTGCCCCACTGTTATTGTGGATAAAGACCGTCTTTAGTGTTCATTATCCGGGGCAGAAACCTTTCCAGTGTGGCGTGAAGGTACAAGATGAGGAAATGATTTAGTTATTCTGAGACTAAGGGCATTTCATACAGGCCACCACCAATGCCGCATGTAAGCAAAATCAGCACGTCTGAGCAATGTGTCTTGTTTTTCTGTATCTTTCCATGCAGAAAAAAACAATTTATTACGGCTAAAAATAAGCTTGTTACAGTAGCATAGGTGAAGATAAAATTAAATTTAAATTAGGCAAGGTCTAATAATATCAGCACACTTTTGGAAACTCAGATAATTGCTAGTCATACATGCTATAGCACTTTCGCCCAGCAACACAATGAATATTTCAACATTAAAGAGCATTTCTGTGTTAAAGAGACATTACGTTTCATCCAGCTGAGTTCTGTCTTCATGTTTTATACTAATTCCCAGTCAGATGATCCTCTGCACTAATTGCATCCGTGTCTCTTTTTTATGACTGAATCAGCATGTCATTTCCTGTTCTGTGCTGAATGTGACCGGTGGGTGTAGGAGCCACGGCCGGCCGGGCCCTGCCCCGTCGTACCCAGGGCTAACCGCTCAGTGTGGGGCAGTGCACGGCCCTCCGGTTGGGGCTCGCGCTGCGCGCTGCCTCAGGGTCACGGCCCTCTGGTTGGGGCTCGCGCTCTGGCTCA
The DNA here is from genome assembly GCA_026774425.1 of Petrocephalus zakoni. Taxonomy (NCBI): domain Eukaryota; kingdom Metazoa; phylum Chordata; class Actinopteri; order Osteoglossiformes; family Mormyridae; genus Petrocephalus; species Petrocephalus zakoni. The sequence continues at coordinate 23,579,336 of JAODKN010000008.1, read as the reverse complement.
TGGTCACGGCCCTCCGGTTGGAGCTCGCGCTGTGCTCTGGCTCATTGTCACGGCCCTCCGGTTGGGGCTCGTGCTGCGCTCTGGCTCAGGGTCACGGCCCTCCGGTTGGGGCTCATGCTGCACTCTGGCTCAGGGTCAAGGCCCTCCGGTTGGGGCTCGTGCTGCGCTCTGGCTCCTGGTCACGGCCCTCCGGTTGGGGCTCGTGCTGTGCTCTGGCTCAGGGTCACGGCCCTCCGGTTGGGGCTCGCGTTGCGCTCTGGCTCCTGGTCACGGCCCTCCGGTTGGGGCTCGCGTTGCGCTCTGGGCCGTCCGGTTGGGGCTCGTGCTGCGCTCTGGCTCATGGTCACGGCCCTCCGGTTGGGGCTCGTGTTGCTCATGGTCACGGCCCTCCGGTTGGGGCTCATGTTGCGCTCTGGCTCAGGGTCACGGCCCTCCGGTTGGGGCTCGCGCTGCGCTCTGGCTCAGGGTCACGGCCCTCCGGTTGGGGCTCGTGCTGCGCTCTGGCTCAGGGTCACGGCCCTCTGGTTGGGGCTAGCGCTGCACTCTGGCTCAGGGTCACGGCCCTCCGGTTGGGGCTCGTGCTGCGCTCTGGCTCAGGGTCAGGGCCCTCCGGTTGGGGCTCATGCTGCACTCTGGCTCATGGTCGGTCCCCCCTTGCTAGCATGTGTCCCCAAGGAAGGAAAAAAACAGCTGGCTTTTCGAGCCGAAAGCCCGGCACAGCTGGTACGAATCTGTGAGGAAACTCGCTCGGTTGGATTCCTCTGCTGTGACCAGGTCTCTTTCATCAGAGGCTGGTTTCTAACCTGCAACAAGCTCAGGGAAGAAGAATAAATCCCATAATAAACGAGGCAGCAGCGAGTGTATGTACAGGAAGTACAAGGCAGCAGATGACAAAAGCTTAATGAAGGCACTGAAAGTTCCACCGTGATCCCTTTGTTCTGCTCCCAGCAAGATGTTTAAAGTGCATTTCAGAAAACTAGCTGCATGTATGAATAAAACAAGCTTTTAGTGACTGTTGCTGGAAGCTCATTGCAATCGGCAATTAAATGTAAAAGGTTTAACATGAATGTAGTGTAATGGCTGCAGTCCAGGCATTTACTCTTATCGAGAGTTTCCCTCCTACAGCAATAGGTCCGTGTGCATTACACACCTGTGGGTGGGTGTGGACTGTGTACAGCAGAGTGAGTGTGACTGGATGGATGGGTAGAAACAATCAGGAGTTTTATGTTTTATGTTATTTATAAGAACCCTATAAGTAAAGCATAACCTATCACTCGTTTAACATGAGGCTTAGCCTTGGCTCAGTCTGCCTGGATTTAGGGAGCAGGCTGTAACGGCAGAGCCGGCGAGTGAGCTGCTATTATTGGAATCCATAAACTTCCAGCATTTTCTGGAATCTGTGCTGAGGCCCGGGTTTTACTGCGTGAGATACGAGCCGGCTTGGCCAGGCCACATCGGGCACACTGCTGGGGATGTCAGAGCCCGTCTGCAAACTGCGTGTGCTCCTGCAGAACTCCCAACCTGCAGCCGGACGCGGCACCTAGATGAAAGCGATGTGATCCAGGGAGAAGGTGTGACCGGAAGATAAGATCCTCTGCTGTTTCCCTGCTAATTTCCCCCACTCCCCTGGTCTCGCACGCAGCCATAACCAGCGGACGACGGCGTTTCAACACCCAGTGACAGGAGAGATTTCCACTGAAAACATCGACTTCATACTGCAAGAGAAGTGAGTATTTCCTTTATGTTTGTCCTGTCAATAGCCTGACGTTTTTAAGAGCGATATCACGTGGTCTTGCCAACAGATGCAGACAGTGCTGAGTCTGGCCAAGCTTCTTTCAGAACTTAGAGTAAGGAAGTTGAAGTGACTTAATCCTGACTGTGTTGCCCTTGTACCTGGCTGCTCTCAGTCGCTCCACTTGTCAGTAATTGCATTGGAGGTTATTGCATTAGCGGCTGTTACTCACGGCTCGCTACTGTTATTTGTCAGCGTTCGTCCAAAAGTCAACCGTAAATCTCAAAAGATGACCATAGTTGTTTAGAGGGCACCCCATTATTTGGAAGTGTTATATTTCAGGAAGGATATCCTGTTTAACTTTTGGGCTGTCTGACCACAGGAGAAGGAGATAAGGGAGCAGGGGAGCAGGATGTCATGATAGGATGCTGAGGTCCTCCTAGAGCAGGTCATTGGTCAAGTGGGATGGCCGTCTACAGGCTGTCACTCTTAAAGGTGCATCACCTTCCCGCATTCAGACCTGAATTGCTTAGGAAGTTCTCAGAAAAAAGAGAAGGCTCTATAGAGGACAGCAGTGTGAATCTGGACCCCCCCTGACTGGAGGGCCTTCATAACTGGTGAATCACCTTCTTATTTACTGGAGATTTTAGCCGGGATATACAGCTGCCTGCCTGGGAGAGCCCAGGACCTTGGCTGATGAGTGGCAGTCTGTGAGGTGTCCGTATGCAGCGCTGCCGTAAATCCTCCCCCAGCACTCGCCATGTCCCCTGCTTTAGCCTCACCACATATCACATTACAGGAGGAAAGAAAACAGAGGTTTGGCCTAGAAAAATGGGCCCCGACTGTCCCACAACAGGACAGTTTAGTGCTCGGAACTAGTATGACCACCAGTCTAGTGTGACCCATATAAAGCCACTTGATCACATGACTGGGGTCATACATTTGCTGTAGGACTTCTACTAAAAATGAAAATGATAGGCTAGATCACTGGGAGTGAGAAATGTATGTTACGAATAACCTTTATTTTCAAAATATAACCTTTATTATGAAAATGATATTGCATCTCATCGCAATATGATAGTCTGGTCTGGGTTACAGTGCTGCTGCTGACCTTGTCAAGCATATTTCTCACTGCGTAGCTCGCAAGGCGGCCAGCTGTAGAATAACATCCAAACGCTGACTCTCTGGAGATGTGGTTATATTGTTTGACTTGTATGCAAGTGACTTCTTGAGTTTTCTTTCAAAGGCCGACTGAGTTAAATCATTGCGCCCTGCCTGCCCAGAGAGGTGAGGCCGGGTTATAAGCCGCTTAGACGAGAAGTCGGGGGTGTTTAGGCTGCTATCACTCAGCCCCATGGAGCCGGCCTGCGATCAGGCGGGGACAGGCAGCCCTTCTAATTAACAGCTGTGTGTGTGGGCCTGTCTGCATGCTTCTGTATGGGTGTGTTTGCATGTCTGTGTCTGGAGAGATTGCTCATTTCATTAGCTGCTGAACTCTAATGACTTTAAAGCGCCCATGAGCTCCCGGGAAGATCCAGGGATTTGTGTGTTTACTCTCAGTTACCCTGGGGCCTTTCACTGTTAGAATATCACCCTCAAAAGTACGTGAACATTCAGCAGCATTTTATTCCCACCGCTGACACTGCTGCCCAGAGCAATTTACAAGGCTGCTTTGGCCAGGTACAGCAAATGCAAATGATGAGCCTGCAAAGGACGGGTGCCATCTTATCTCGCTCTGTGTCAATGTATATCACTGAGGCACTAGCAGCAGGTACGGTGAGGACAGCCAGCATTCGGAGGTGTTTCTGTGGATGGCCCAAAAAGCAGACAGCACCCAACCTTATCACTCATGCCTGCCTGACATTGTTCTTCACTACAGTAAAAGAAAATTGGGTGCCTTTTAGAAGGACATTTATCAGTTAAAAAAGAAGAATCTCCTCATTACTTAAACTTCATTCAAAAAGTTCTTCTTACATAACTAATTCCAATATTGATTACACCAGAGCTCCATCTGTCTTTGTCCAAGGCTGCATTCCCAAAGTATATTCGGAAAACTGTTATCCTTGAATGTGTCTACAGCGCTGCCAAGTTGAATGTTTGAGGTGCTGTAGAATGATGCGTTCTGTAGAATAATGAATTATGGGAATCTGATTAATATTAGCTGTTGTAAACAGTTTTGTGATAAATGATTTGTGTGTAGCTCATTGTTTACACCGTAACCCTGCAAGTGGTAAGTGGTAATGGAAGTTAGATGGATAATGCATTGTTGATGATTACTGAACAAACACCTGTTAGCAGTCTCACATAAATCTTAAGCCTGTATTTCTGTTTATGTTTATACAGGGTATGGACATTGGTTCCTATGGCCCTAAGATCTCACATTCATTGATTACAGTACAAATTTCAGCTCTGCCTCTGCTAAGGCATTAATGTAGCAGAACACCACAGGAGTGGGGGCAGGGCCCCAGTGCATGCTAGGAGGAAGTGATGGTCATTGTTGGGTGGCGCCCTAGTTGGCCCGGATCCTGGAGTTAAATCTCTTTTACCTGATGCTTCCCTCCCTTTCCTGACAAAGTATCCATGGGACATTGTATAGTTCTTGTAAACACAGTGGTAATATTTAAGGGGAAACAATCATGAGTGGTGTGCAGACTGTCACCCAGATGTGCAAGCTCCTGGGAGGGCTGTAATCCTGGTCGATCATAATGGGATGTGGTGCACTGTGCTTCTGAGTGGTGGTTGTTCTCTCAAAAAGCACTGAGAGCTATAATGTAGTTATTGGTGTCAGAAAGTGCAGTTTTAACTAACCATCAATCTTCAACATCTGAGTTTAACTGAAAGATTTATTTCCCAACAGATCAATTTATCAGATAGATGGCTGCACTGAGCCCTGAGGATGATTAAATAACAGCCAGTGCAGCCCATTCTTCTGTCATCAACCCAGATAGGCTCAATGTTAGGGTCTGGCCAGCTGACCAGTAGAATTAGACAAGGTTAGGCCAGCTGACCAATAAGAACATAAGAACATAAGAACATAAGAACTATATAAACGAGAGGAGGCCATTCGGCCCATCAAGCTTGCTTGGGGAGAACTTAACGAATAGCTCAGAGTTGTTAAAATCTTATCTAGCTCTGATTTAAAGGAACCTAAGGATTTAGCTTGCACTATGTTATCA
>JAODKN010000008.1:23532352-23547252 GCA_026774425.1 Petrocephalus zakoni | reverse complement strand
GCTCCTCTGTGGAGCGTAAGAAGAGAGGAACTATTTGTAAAATGGGCTCCTCTGTGGAGCGTAAGAAGAGAGGAACTATTTGTAAAATGGGCTCCTCTGTGGAGCGTAAGAAGAGAGGAACTGTTTGTAAAATGGGCCCCTCTGTGGAGTGTAAGAAGAGAAGAACTGTATCTAAAATGGGTCCCTCTGTGGCTAAAACACGGGGACCTGGGAGGTAAAAGAGAACCTGTGTGTGTCCCCCGCCCACACACTCACACACACGCTTAGTAAAATGTATCGCCCCGCCCACCCTGTTTGGAGAATAAATTGCTGTCATTGCCACAGCATCTAGGTGTATATTACCCAGCTGAAGTGGCAGTATTTTCCAAAAATATGTATTCTCCAAAATATGGCATAATTTATTAAATACGCAAAATAATAGCAATTATTAGAGTAATATTTGCATAAGACAGGAACACTGTCAAAGTCATGTTGTGAAGAACATTGTGATTTATGGTAAAATTATTGTTATAGCCCACTGGCATGCATGTCTCCTTGGGTCTATATTTAGGCCTTAACTTAAAAGTAACATTTTATAGAGGGATTTTAATTTTATATGAAACAATTTATTTCACAATGAAGCTGACTGTAAACAAGCATGTTTCTATCAAGAGCTTCAGGGCAGGTAGAGTAGAAGGCTAATCAACCAAAGATTTAATGTGATGCTGTCCATATTGTGTGAATTATTTTATAAGGATTTTGTTTCCTCTCTCTGTCCACAGTGTCCTGATGGAGAGAGCAGACTCACCTGTACCCAGCTGTGTTTCCATGAAGAGTGACAGGTCAATGAACCACCCACCCTACTTCAGAGAGGGACCTTGTCCATCAGATCAAAGGTAAATATGCATTTAAACAAACACTGTTTAAAACACTCAGACGCTCAGTCAAAATGCAGTCAGGCACACACAAGCTAGGAGGAAAATACTTTACAATTACAATTTACAATGTGAATCCTGTCGTTTTGGAGAACTGAAATATATGTTTTCTCTGTATTCTATATTGTATTCTATATAAATTACATCTGAGGTAAAAGGATGAGGATTCCTGCAAAAACTGACTTCCTGCCAGCTGGAATTGGAAACATTCATTGAACAGTTGTTTTAAAATTTCAATAATCAGCATGGATGTTTCAGTTTTGATAACAAAAACATTAGACTCTGTAGAAGGTTTCAGTTTGAATGTGCTTAATTGAAAGATGCCTGTTAAAATTTTACTAGCGTATCCTGTTAAGGCATCAGTCAGAAAATCAAACAATCGCTTTTTTTCCCAAAGGATTTGGGATTTTATATTTAAATTATTGCTGTTCCAAATCATAATGTCTAATGATCGTAAAGTCATAATTGGTCACATGGGTTAAATGCATGTGCCCAGCGATGGGCTGGCCCCCCATCCTGGGTTGTTCCTGCCTCATGCCCGTTGCTTCCGGGATAGGCTCCGGGCCCCCCGCGACCCTGTTCGGATAAGCGGGTTGGAAAATGGATGGATGGGTTAAATGCAGTGGACACATTTCATTGTTGTGCACTGTGTGCTGTGGTGTGTCGAAAGCGACAATCACCTTTCACTTTCATAATAAATGTGATATTTATGTGATCAATACTGAAACAGAAATGATAACTAAAGGATTTTGTTAATCAAAATTAAATTAAAATTAAACTTAAAGTGTGAGACACAAAAACTAAACTGAAAGTAAAATGGCAAACGTCATATCTATCTGAAATAAAAATAAAAATGTGTGGTTTCTAATTTTGAGATTAAAAGTCTGCCTGTAGATTATCAGCCTGTATTGTTTTACCAGATGTCCCTCCTAAATGTACAAAATCACTTATGGCCCATGATATTAAACCACAAATGAGAGTCTGACTGCTGACGCTGTGCACAGGGAAAAGCAAACATGCTAATGAGAAGATAAACGACCAGTTTATGAAAGTGACAGAAATGCCTTTGACCAGAGCATTTGGACAATTTGATGAAACTATTGAGAGTTGTGGTGCTTAATCGTAATAATAATAATGCATACACAAAAATATACAGAGACAGGGAGTAAGTACAATAAAATGCCAATAAAATAGATAAAAAATCAGAAACCCAATGTGCACATGTACAGTACAAGCATAAAGTATAAGCATAAAGAAATTGCAACTATAGAATATACAATGCAATCAAAGGACAGAGTTAAAGAGAGTAAGCAAGTTTAAAAAGATACATTTTAAGTCTGGTCTGGAAAGTGGACAGGGAAGGAATGCTGCGGATATCTTGCTACAGAGCTTTCCAAAGATAGCTTGGTGATTTTCCAGCTTAAAAAACAGCTAGAATTTTAGATGGCTCATATGGATTTTAAAGAAACCGCACACTATTGTGTCCCTCAATATCCATTGAGAAGCACTGGGAGGCATTCCAGAGAACAAATATTATTCTCTATTTTAGCAATCGAAAAACACCATAGAATTCTGGGGGTTGTATGCTTTTCCCCGTCTCACAACCTTTCAACCTCTTTCAACCGCTTTGCAAACAAAAACGATAAGGAATCAACTCATTATTTCATTTTTTTTTTTTTAGTTTTGATATTAGTTCTACATTTATTTAGACATACCTGCAAAATTAGCAAAATAATGGAATAATGGAGCGTACATTATTGCATTCATCTGGGGAAAACATTGGTTTTCTTTTTCCAAATTAATGACAGTCATCCTTTTTGATAAACTAATAATTCCATCTGCACTACTTAGTAACATTCATGTTTCCCAATGTCTCAAACCAAGATAAAAAATAAAAGTATATTAAACTACGCAGATCGCGCATCATGAAAAACAGAAAGGTTGTCTTGTTACTTTAAAAAAAAATGGAAAATATTACTCGTATGAACAGGATGACTATATCATTCATTCATAAAAATAAAACCTTTTTTTTCCCAGATGAATGCAATATGCTTCCGTAATATACCGGCACGAAGCAGCTACATATTCTTCTGTTTTTGTGCCCGCGCCATGATAGAAACGTCATTAACGCCCGTTCTCCCGCGCTGAATTCTCCAGCTCCATTCATGCCTGAGGATCATTTGGAAATTATCCAGACTTTGCAGGGTAAACTCTGTGAAATGTCTGGTACAACAGTTTCTGACATGTCCTGCTCCATTCACACCTGAGGATCAATAAAAGTCTGTTTCAGACATTTCTGTTCACATATACAGCCCCTCTAGGTAATGTCTAAAAATGTGCCGGATGGCAGTGCATGTCTGAAAGGGGCTTAAGAGCGACACCAGCTAAAATGCCCCTTTGTAGCCAAATCCTACAATTTTTTTGTTAATGAGTGTCATATCCTAGCATGCTCGCAGACAATGTGCACATAGCCCTTTTATCTGTTGTTGTTGTAGTAAATAGTTGTATTTCCCGATTGTGGCACATATGTTACCTGTGTCATATGTGAACCCTGATTGATCCTCCTGTGTCCCTAGCTTTGTATAAATCCCCCACCGTGTGTGTACCTGACAGTCCGGCATCTGACTTCCTTCTGTTTCCGACACTGTAATTGGTTCAGGGCCTGTTCATTTCCTGAATAGAGGCCGTTAAGAACTCAATAAGAAAAAGAGGTTTGTGTCTAATCATTCGCTACTTTTGTTGGTCTGCTCAGTGCTGCAGTCATGTGAAGGATAATATTGCATATCGCGATATTATTAAAAGATATCGTATCATGTTTGAAGACTGAAAATCACCCAACCCTTCCTTACACTGTGTGTGTGGTTTGAATCCTGCCATTATGCTTTATGTATGGTTCGAATCCCGGCCTTACACTGTGTGCGTGGATTGAATCTCCTCCTTACACTTTTTGTGTTTTGAATCCCATACTTACACTGTGTGTGTGGTCCGAATCTCGTTCTTATGCTGTGTGTGTGGTTTGTATCACCCCCCCCCCCCCTGCGGTTGGCCTGGTTTCCTCTCCTTGCCTAAGCATATGTGATTAGACAGAGTGGTGTCTCTGTTTTTCTGAAAATTGAACTTGGTTAGATGACTGTACATAGGACAATGCAGATCTCAATTACCTTTCTGCTTTTGTATCCCAGGTGGAGTTGAGGTCCTACCAGAGTGAGCCAGAGCTGTTTGGTCCTGGGCAGGCGAGTGCGCCCATGCCAGGCACTGGAAACGGCTACCAGACATTGCCCGGCAGGGGTGAGTCTGGGCCTGTGTGTTTGTGGATCTGTCTAACTGATGGCCGTGTGCCGCTTGGTCCTAAGCCGGGGTGTAGGGGCTCCTGTGTCACCTGCCTTTCTCTCAGGCCTGGTCGGCTCCACGTCGAGGCTGAACCAGTCCACCGGCATCTCGTCATACGTCACTCTGCGGAGGGGGATCTCGGCCAGCAGTCTGCAGGTGAGCCATAAGCAGCGGGTCAGAGGTCATTCTCAGACACTGAGGCGCATTTAATGATTACCATTAGTACATGGGGGCTGTACAGAATGGTAACATAAACACTGCACTTATTAAATTGAAATAATTGTAAGTGCTAATGAATCTGTACCTCAGCCCAACCTATGCGTGGAGTGTAATGAAAAACCACAAAAGCAGTAGCAGAGCTCACTGTGCAGGGCTCCTGTTTTGTTCACTCCCCCTTGCCGTTTGCTCTCGCTGTTTTACTCACCACCCCCCCCCCCCCGATCTCCTCCTCTCCCGATCTGAGTCTGTTGCCCCCTCTGTGATTCTTCCCGCCCTGCGGTGGTGTAGGCTGATCAGATCCGTGACCGTGTCTGCGTCACGCTGCAGAGCACCATGGTCCCGGCTTCCACGCCGCTCTCACACGCGTGCTTAGCCAGGCTGCTCTGACTGACTGGTCCCGCTGCCTCCCCCCCCCCCAGGAGAGGCCGAGGAGCGCGCTGGAGAGGCTCTACTCGTCGGAGCCGCAGGGGGGCCGCATGAGCGCCGAGGAGCAGCTGGAGCGCATGAAGCGGCACCAGAAGGCGCTGGTCCGGGAGCGTAAGCGGAACCTCAGCCAGGGGGAGCGATCGGCCGCCTCCTCCGCCTCCTCCAGGGGCTCGGCCCCCGCCTCGCGGCCCGCCGCCACAGACCAGGGAGCAGTACGTTACAGCCGCTAAAACGACTAAACCCCCCCACCAACACGCACCCCCCGGCCAGCCATAACACATTAACCCGCCCGTGAGGCTCATTCCCCTGCGACTGAGGGATCTAGGGCGGGGTTTGGGGTGGCAGGTAAGTGAGCAGGGGAGCCAGGCCAGCGGGGAAGGGGGGGGGCGCTCTCGTTTAGAGAGAAATGCCAGTTCTGGGGTTACGCTGGGCTCATCAGCAGAACTCATTTAGAGGGGGACGGACCTTTACTGAGCTTCTTTTGCCCGTCGCAGACACCGAGTGGGAAGATGTATTCTGTCCCCCCGTATTCTGAAACCCTGCCCTCTGCAGTCTGACTTTCAGCCCCCCAGAGAAAGAGGCCAACAATGTGAAGGATTTGCCAGTTCCTTGGTGGGCACAGATCATTATGTTTCATTTGTATGTTTCATATTTATAAATCCTGGCTGGTGGGTGATACGTTTCTCAGTCTGGGGCCATCTTCTCTCAGGTCCGCTCACTCCACTGTATGATGCCGGATGGGCCGGTCGACCGCCTCCCTGAACACCACACTCCAAGTGCTCAGGTTTGCGGGTCGGATGGTCCATCCCAGCATCACCAAAGCACCGCCACTTCCTCCCCACCTGAAGTGGAGGAGCACATTCTTGGAGTGGCTGAGTGACGTTGCCGTGGCGACACTGTGAGGTAGCGAGCCAGTCAGCTGCCCTCTTAGCGGCTCTGCCCCCTCACCTCGGCCCACGCCCACACCTGCCGCTCCGTGGCCATTGGTCGATCACGCTGCAGCTGCTCCGCTCCCAGCTGGCTAACGCTCGTTATTTTAACCAGCTTGATGGCCCTTTACATCGCTAACCGACTGTCCGGCACAGCCTCACCATGTTGCTTTTTTAAATTTGATTTTTAAAAGCAGATTTCACTAGAGCCTCAGACGTAACCAGAACTTACACTCCTGGTGCAGCTTGAAGCTTTTAGCCAGCATTTGCATTGATGGCCTGCAGCGAATAATCCGTGCGTGACACGTAACACGGGACGTTACATGCCTGTACTGATAATCTACTCAAAGAGTCCCGTCTCTGACCTTTTATAAACGTATTCGCATCTCGTACTGTGCAGACTCTCATGGGGTTTGCCCTGCAGGACGATGGGACACTGATTTTGGCATGACAGCAGCCGCAGCCTATGCAGCATTTGTTTGGCTGTCACTGCTGATGCACAGAACGGGAGTCAGTGTCACAGGGAAGGGGGGGTTTTGTCCTTAAGATGCTATCAGAAGATGAAGCGGCTTTATTAGTGTCCTGTCACTGATAACCTAAGCTACATTTTTGACTGTATACTAGTTAGAGTCTAGACTGCAAGTACAATATCTGATACACAATATCTTTTTAATGTAGACGTGTGCACTTCTAAAATAAAACACTTTGCTAATCAATGGATGCTGGCTGTTTTTTCCATTTCCGAGGATTCTTAAGTCTCTACGTGCATCATTTCTGTCCTGTAGCACAATAAGGCCGGGCGCTCAGATGAATGTTTCTGTGAAGAAACGTATGCAGTCGTCCCCCCCCCCCGAACCAAACACACACTTGACTGGGGATTCAGTCTGAGGGACCATATCAAGTGCGGAAAGCTGCTCCCAAATGAAACCTTCCTCAGTTCACAGGATTCACCGTGTCTTAGAGGGACGTGTGTGTATGCATGTGTATATATATATGGTGCGTGTGAATGTGTGTATATGTGTGTGAGGTCATGTATATATTGCATTGTGGGGACGAAATGTCACAATGTCATAAAAACCTGTAAAAGGAATTTTTTTTTCCTGTCGAAGGGACACTCGATAAAAATCTGTAACTGCAATCAGAAAACTAAGAATGCCAAAAGTCTTGTATTTTGTTTGGTTACTTGTGGTAAAGGTTAGGACGGGTAGGGGTTAAGGGTGTCACAGATAGGATTGGGGTCATGGCCCTAGAAATTTATCAAGAGATCCCATCAAATAAGAATACAAACGTGTGTGTGTGTGTGTGTGTGTGTGTGTGTGTGTTAGCTATTTACTGATTGACATCAATGTTCAAACAAGACAGCAATGTTCAAAAACCCAACCTTAAACTGAAAGACTGGCTTTTTTGTCAGATATATAACAATAAATAAAATTATTTGATTTGATTGACATCTCTTTGCTATAAACAGTATTAAATGATGCTAGATATTCTGGTTGATTTGACTTGACATGTGCAGAACAATTGTGTTGAGTTGAGCATTTACTGGAGATCTGGAGATTGAGCTGTTGTCAGCAGGGGGCAGAAAATCCATCATTCTCCTTCTGGGGCTCACTCACTCGCTCCTTCTCCCTCTCTCTCTCTCACTCACCACTCTCCTTCTCTCTCTCTTTCTCTCTCACTCGCTCACTCTCCCGCTCTCTCTCTCTCACTCGCTCACTCGCCCTTTCTCTCTCACTCGCTCACTCTCCCTCTCTCACTCTCCCTCCCTCACTCGCTCCCTCTCCCTCTCTCTCGCTCACTCTCCCTTTCCCTCTCACTTGCTCACTCTCTCTCACTACCTCACTCTCTCTCTCTTGCTCACTCACTCGTTCACTCTCCCTCTCTCTCTCACCCACTTTCTCCCTCTCACTCACTCTCATTCTCTTTTTCTCTCACTCGCTCACTCTCCCTATTTCTCTCTCTCACTCGCTCACTCTCCCTCTCTCACTCGCTCACTCTCCCTCTCTCACTCGCTTACTCTCTTTCACTTGCTCACTCTCCCTCTCTCACTTGCTCACTCTCCCTCTCTCACTCGCTTACTCTCTTTCACTCGCTCACTCTCCCTCTTTCACTTGCTCACTCTCCCCATCTCTCTCACTCGCTCGCTCTCCCTCTCTCACTCGCTTACTCTCACTCTCTCTTTCACTCTCTCCCTCTCCCTCTCTCACTTGCTCACTCTCCCCCATCTCTCTCACTCACTCACTCTCCCTCTCTCACTCGCTTACTCTCTCTCTCTCTTTCACTCACTCACTCTCCCTCTCCCTCCCTTAAGGGCAATTTATACCTCTGTTTTGAATCGACACCATACCTGTGTCGTAGCCGTGGACCCTGTGCCATAGCTGTGGGCCCTGTGCCGTAGCTGTGGACCCTGTGCCATAGCTGTGGGCCCTGTGCCATAGCCGTGGACCCTGTGCTATAGCTGTGGGCCCTGTGCCGTAGCCGTGGACCCTGTGCCATAGCTGTGGACCCTGTGCCATGGGCCCTATGCCGTAGCAGTGGACCCTGTGCTATGGGCCCTGTGCCGTAGCCGTGGACCCTGTGCCATAGCTGTGTGTGCCGTAGCCTGACGTGTACCTCAATCAGAAATGTAACTCCTCTTTGCGGCAGTATGTATATCTAGCAATGAATAAGCCACCCTAGGCATTGTAGCAACAGGCCTACAAACCAGAGCAGGATGGCAACGCCAGTTTCGCCCTCCTTTCACTCACTCTTATTCTTGTTATACAGCACAGCAAAAGCAAAAATAAGTAAAAAAAAAAGATGTAAAAGTAAAAGATGCATAAAAAGTTCCAGAGGCTCTACATTTTCCCAAATTTGTCCATGGGACGTTTGAGGCAGCAGAAATGTAACCCGGACACGATAAATAGATACTTTGTTAAATGACTGTTTTTTTTCCCCATTTTAATTGGGTGATTCAACAGTTTAATATATTGCAGGGTGGGAAGACAATAAATGCAGCATCCAAAATGTAGACGCATCACCTAGCGTTTGTCAGTGTGATTGCTGAATGACACACACACACCAGTGCACAAGTATAAATGCTCAAATTGGTGTAGGCCACTTGTATAGGTCACGGCGTAGGCTCAATGCAGAAGTATAATACTGCCTTAAGACTCTGCATTTCCACTGTGCTCACTGGCTTTGTATATAATACCACACTAGCGGAGAGCTGAGCTATTGTTATCTCTGCTGGCACTGGGTGGACACTGCGTGTTACTGCGAACCCAAGCAACATCGTCGGCCCCCACAACGTCCAGTGCACTTAGCAAACACATCTGAGAAACGGACATCTCAGGAACATGGCAACCCAGAACATAGCACGTGTTGTTCCAGTGTTGTTCCAACGGGGGGCGCATGTGGGCCAGGATGGGGGGGGTGACGCTTCTGTTTGTCTGGCCCGGCAGTGGAAGCGAGAGCAAGACTTCGACCTGCAGCTCCTGGAGCGCACGGTGCAGGGAGAGGAGCTCCCCCGGCCCCATTCTGACGAGTGGCTGACTGCCGTCGCCATGCCGATGAGGGGGCGGGACCTGGAGGCGCTGGACGACAGCCTGGACCTCCATCACCAGGCAAAGACCCCGTGCTTGATTGGTCACATGGTCGCATGACTACATATAGCCCTTATGCATGTCACTGTGCCTGGGGTCCCCACAAGGGGAAAATCAGTTTTATAGAAATCTGTGACTGCAATTAAAAACTAAAAATGCTAAGAAATGCTTGTATTTTGTTTGGGTACTTATGATTAAGGTTGGGGCTGGGTAGGGGTTAAGGGTGCCATTCCTGGGAGTAGGGTTTTTCCCATAGGAACGAATGCCCAAAGATATGCATACAAACGTGTGTGTGTGTGTGTGTGCGGGCGTGCATCTGCAGCTCTCCCTGGCCCCAAAACTGCCTGTCCTCCAGCGCTACATGGACCCCGAGCGGGACGAGCAGCTCAGCCCGCAGGACGTGGAGACGCGTCACCGTAAGGCCCAGCGCATCAAGACCGTCCTGGGCCTGACCAGGTACCGCACTGCACTGCCATGACACCGGGGCTTCTGGCATGGCACAAGAATACCTGCTGCTCTCACTGTAAAATGCAGTGGAGCGCCGTACCGGCACCGTCAGGGTTACTGACACGCCGTCAAGGTGACATGCATGTGTGTGTCTCTAAGCGTCCAGATCATGGTGCCCGGTGAGACGGACGAGGCGCCCATGCCGGGGACTGAGGCGACCCCGCCGGAGTGCGCCGTAGCCGTGTCCCACGCTTGGCCATCAGAGGCACCGCAGAAGGGCCGGCCGGCGGCAGGTACCCGCTCCTCACCGCAGTACGGCGAGCAGCAGTGCCAGCCTGACAGCTGCTTTGTGCTCTGCAGTTATTTATAGACACAGTCAGGTGTCTCCGGGGGGGGGGGCAGGGAGGATTCTGTGACACTGCAGAAAGTTATAAAAAGAACACCCAGAGTTTTAGTTATTTTTACCGCAGTGACAAATAAAGGGATTCTGCATTTATGATTCATTGATGGAAATTCCCTTTGCTTAAGATATTATGGGATATCTGTCCTTATCTGCTAGTGCTGGATATTTTCCTACTTCAGATTTAATGGATGATATGCATTCTGGCTTTCGCAGTCTTCAGCCAGGGCTCTGAGACCATGATTTTATAAGTAGCAGTCTTTTGTCTTTCAGTCAGCTTGCTTACCTCAGATGTCTCCGACACCCCACGCTGTCAGTCCTTTAGCACATACTAATTCTTTCCTGGGGGGATCTGGAAGCACCTTATTACGGTTACTGTGACATATGGAAACTGCATACATATGTAATACAGTCATGTAAAGAAGACAGCCCCCCCTCTTTCAGTTCTATGGTACTATTATCGGGACAAAAAAATCATCTGGTCCTTACAAGGTTCTAAAATTATTTAATTCTATCCTCAGGTGCAAAAAAGATTCCACCGTATCAATATTTATTTAACAACCACTTTTAGCAGCAGTAACTTGAAGTAAATGTTCTCTGTATGACTTTATCACTCTCACATTGTTGTGGAGGAATTTTGGCCCACTTATTTACAATGATGCTTCAGTTCATTGAGGTTTGCAGGCATTCGCTTATGCACAGCTCTCTTAAGGTCCCATCCCAGCATTCCAATCGGGTTGAGGTCTGGACCATTGCGGGACCTTGATTCTTTTGTTTTCCAACCATTCTGTGGTACATTTGCTGGTGTGCTTGGGATCATTGTCCTGTTGCATGACCCAATTTCAGCCAAGCTTTAGCTGTTAGATAGATGGCCTCATATTTGACTCTACTATACTATTGGTGTACATAGGAGTTCATGATCGACTTGATGGCTGCAAGGTTCCCAGGTCCTGTGGCTGCAAAACAAGCCCAAATCACCAGCCCTCCACTGCAGTGCTTGGCAGTTGGTATGAGGTGTCTGTGCTGATGCTGTGTTTGGTTTTCGCCAAATATCTCCACCTTGGTCTCATCTGTCTTAAGGACATTGTTCCAGAAGTCTTGTGGTTTGCTCAGATCAACTTTGCAAGCCATGCTGTCATGTTCTTTTGAGAGATAAGAGGCTTTCCCTTGGCATCCCTTCCACACAAGCCATACTTTTTCAGTCTTTTTCCAATAGTAGAGTCATGAACTTTAACGTTTAACATGCTAACTGAGGCCTGTAGAGTCTGAGATGTAGCTCTTGGGTTCCCCACTTGTGAATAATCTTCCATACTGTAGAATGATGGATTTCTGATTGTCTGGAAATGCCCTTATAACTCTTCCCAGATTGATAGGCAGCAACAATTGCTTCTCTAAGATCACTGCTGATGTCATTCCTCCTTGGCATTATGTAACCCTCACCTGATGCTCCATAGAAGCGAACTGCCAAAACTGCTTTCATAGAGCTGGCCACACTTGCTGATCAGTTACTCCAGTACATTTGATTAGCAGCACCTGGCTGCTACTTACCCTCCTAATTCCTATGGAAGCAGTACAGGTGTAATTAATTTAGACTTAGTTTGTGTTAAATAAGTAATGACACAGTGTAATATGTCTCGTGTTGTTCTTCATCTGAGGTTGTATTTACCTAATTTTAAGACCTGCTAAGGACCAGATAATTTTTTAAAATGATGTCCTGATACGTAAAACCTTAGAATTGAATCGCATGACTGTACATTATATGTATATATTATAGAAATGGGGGGTACAACGCATAATAGGAATCACACTGGCAGTGAAATGACATGTTCAAGGTAAATGAGTGTATTACAAGTAAATATGAACTGTGGTAGGCAGGATGGGGTGCCTAGTGCCCCCTGGTGGCCGCTGCATGCCTAACGCCACTCTATCCCTATGTGCCTCCCTGCAGCGCCACAGCAGGTGCGCGATTCCCCCACCCCCCCTCCTGCACCGCCGCCTCCCCCTCCCCTAAGCAATGGATTTCACTACACGTTTGTCTAATAAGAGCGATCAAAGTAAGGACTAACCGCTCGCCTGCCTGCGTCGGTGCGGCCAGGGCTCTGCTGCTCCAGGCCGGCCGCTGCTCACGCTCGCCCGAGCATGTGCCATCACCGCTGCCCGCGCACACGCCCCGGCTCAACCAGGCTGCATGTGCTGGTGGTGCTGGGTCTCGCTGCCAGCGCTAGCAGGACGGGCATTTCTGTCCCGGAGACCGGAGCCCGGGAGCTTCCACAGCTTTGCAGTGAGCCAGATGAGCTTCCAATGGCGTGTAGCTGAGCTGCGGTCTCCTCTCTCTGAATGTCGCACTTGTCCTGCGTGTCGCAGTATTAGAGGATGAACATGGAACTGGAGAGCTTAATGTAAAGGCAGAGTCAGTGGACCATACACACACACACACACGCATGTACACAATCATCACACACGTGTACACCCAGTCACACACACGTACACACACACACATACCATGTATACCTATCTTTATGGGGACACTCCATTCATTCCTATGGGCATAACCCTGATCCCAACTATGACACCCTTAACCCCAACCCAGCCCTAACCTTAATCATAAGTAACCAAACTAAATTTGAGACATTTGGCATTTTTATTTTTTTAATTGTAGGCACAGAGTTTTATGAAATTGAGGTTATCCTTATGGGGGCCGAAAAAATGTCCCCACAAGGTAGAAAATAACTGGTTTTTATCACACTGTGTGGACATTGGGTCCCCACAATGTAATATAAATATGTCCACATTCACACACACACTCACATGCATATTTGTATTTCAATCTTAGTGAGGACTGTCCATTATTGTCTGTGGGAACCCTAATCTCAGTCACGACACCCTTAACCCCTACCCAGCCCTAACCTTAACCATAAGTAACCAATCGAAAAGACTTCTGGCATTTTTACTTTTTTGATTGCCTTTTTATAAAATGAAGTAGTGTGGATAAGCTCACTATTTATGGTTTTTGAGGATCTGCTATACTTGTGAGGCAGACACTCATGTACACATTCACACAGACATACACTCATAAACACACACATGCACAGATGCACACAGACATGCGTGTATACACACACACGCACAGATGCACACAGACATGCGTGTATACACACACACACACACACACACAGATGCACACAGACATGGGTATATACACACCTGCACAGATGCACACAGACATGCGTGTATACACACACGCACAGATGCACACAGACATGCGTGTATACACACACACACACACACAGATGCACACAGACATGCGTATATACACACACACACACAGACACATGCCCCGCGTAACTGGCTCTGCCTGATTAATCCTCCCCCCGAGCGTGTTGCTGGCCTCTCCGCTGCTTGCACAGTGTATTGGGGGGGGTGTTCGGGCATGGATGGTCACCCTTCTGCATGAACACTCACTTCCATGTCTGATGTCTGCCATCGGCTCTGCAGGCCCCCTTCCTCCGCTCCGTGATGCTTGCTCCTCATGTAGCTTGTGGACTTTTCATTTCTTATTCTGTGCGTTTTCATCTTCATGGCCACCACACGAAACGAAAGTGAACCGTGATTGTGACCCTTTGTGTTAGTGCTCCAGCTTGGGAATATCCATCCATCCTGATCGTCAAACTGCTTATCCTAGTCAGGTTTGCTGTCCCAGACGACATAGGGAGCGCACACACACACGTGCGCGCTTTGGACACAGGTGGGATTTCAGCCCCGGATGACTGAGGTGACAGTGTTAATCACAGCACCATCCCAAATTGCACAAATATTTACACAATTATAAATGTGTTCATGACCTGTACATGACATCTTGTTATATGCTCATGTTCTGAGAATTACACGAAACTTTCCAGTATTAGTGCTGGGGCTGTTGGCTGGCCAGTGCAGGCCAAGTCCCTTAAGTAAGAGTACGGAGGCAGGTTCCTGCTGGGACGGGACCCCCCTGGCTATCCCCCCCCCGTCTCACGCTTGCAGCATGGCTGGGGCCCTTTTCTCAGGAGTACAGGGGTTTTGCACAGTAACTCTGAAAATGAAAATGGAAGCAATGCTTTCCTTTTTATCTGCATGGTCCTGAATGAATGAATATTAAATGATGCATTTTATGCTGCATGAAGCAGCTCCAAGGCACAGTGTTAACACACTGGGCATGGTCAGGTGATCCAAAAAACAGTAATGATGGTGATTCATAGAATATAATTTTCCATAGAACACACTGAATATGGTAATTCATAGAACACAATAAACAATAGTGATTCCTAAAACATGATGTACCATAAGACACAATCATCCATAAAACTCAGTAATTCAGTGAAAATACTGTGCTGATTATAAAAAAATTAGTCTCAGAGTGTAACAGTGAATACATGAGTGTAACATGGTGAATATGGTAAAGTGAACCATAGAACTCAGTGAATACAGTGATCCAAAGAACACACTACACAGTAAACACATCGAGATGATTCATTGAGCACAGTGAACACGTCAAGGTAATTCTTAGCACACAGTGAACACACCGAACTCATTCACAAAGCACAGTGAACACACCAAGGTGATTCATAGTGCACAGTGAATATAGTGAGGTGATTCATAGTGCACAATGAACATG